>VZZY01021147.1:102963-164915 GCA_013400335.1 Eurystomus gularis | reverse complement strand
GCCAGCAGGCACCGAGTCGCCCTGTGAACGAGTCACCCCTTGGATAAAAGTGAAATTAAGAAAAAATAATAATAATTGAGAGGTATGGGCCGGGGAGCCGCTGGCCGCGCAGTCATGCGCTAACAAGCAATAGATGGAGCCGCTAATTAGTTCTCGGTTTCTGTTGCACATGGTGCTCGGCGGCAGAGAAAAGCAGCAGCGCGCCCCGGGAGGAGAGCGGCGTTTTGGACGGGGCGGCTGCAGCCCACGACCAGCACCCCTGCGTGCAGGATTCCTCCCTCGACCCTATTCCCTCACTTGTCAGGATGTCACCCGTGTAAAACTGCTGTGTTTGGTTTTGATGGCAGGGTTTTTTTCACTTTTTTTTTTTTTATTTTTCTTTATTATTTTTTTTTTTTTTCTATAACCAAGCTAAGGGAACATTTGCCGAGAAACAGTGAGCTTCGCACGCCGAGGTGTCCTTTCCAAAGATGATGGCATGGAGCGGGGCACTTATAAAAGCACCTGGTATGAGCAAGATTATTTTTAATACAATAAACGCTTACCAAGGAAGAATTTAATCCTTCCCGCAGTGCGTGGCGGCACCGTTAACAAATGATGTTTAGGCAGAAGGAGGCAGCCAGCACTAGGGCAGGTGGAGCAGCCCCTTTGCTGGGGCATGGGGAGAAGCAGGAGCTGACAATGAGACAAAGTAAAATCGTCCGCATGAAGCAGGCTGAAAGCAACACAAGGAAGCAAGACGAAGAGATACTTGCAGATCCAGGAGACTTCACAGTGATTAAAAAAAAGAAACATGGAGAGATGTTTCTACCCATAATTTTGAAATAAGGATATTTATGGAGCATTTTGTAGCCCTTCCATTATCTTTTTCAGGTATTCTCATTAGATTACGGAATAGTGCTTCAGAGTTTGAATGAGTATGAGTTACCTACCTGGATAGAGTCTAACAACAACAACAAAAAAATCCCACACCTATGTTTGTGTTAACATTTGTTAAATTCATACCCGTGTTTCTGTTCACATTAGATGCACATGGTCATGTTTCACTGGCACAAATGCTTATGAAAAATGAATTTCAAAGTAAACTGCCAAAGTATGTGAAACAACCCAGCTTTCTCTTACCAAATAAAAGTATTTGTGCCAAAAATACCTTTGAACTCATCCAACTAGGGAACAGTAAAATACCATACAGTGAGACAGTTTGTGAGCAGCCCACTGAATTAAAGGGAAAAATAATTAGGAAAAGCTGTCATCTGTCCATGGGTATTCTGAGTGGAAAACCTTACTGCCAAAACCCAAGTACATAGCAGCGTTTGCTAAATAAGGTAATTAATAGTTACTGGTTGAGGCCTAATAAATCACAACATTCGTAACTGTGGTGTTTCCAGTGGGTGACAGCAAGCCAGCACTCCCATGCGCACTTGCTAAGCAATGTACTTGTCATAAAGAAACTATACCCTGTAGTGATTCTACTTGTCAAAAAGCAAAGATGAGGGATGTCTTTCCTCCCCCCATTCTGTTTCCGCAAAACATATTTGTCCCATCTTTGCAGCTGGGAGTCCGTGTCTCCGGTCCCTTCTCAAGACCCCACTTGTCAAATGAGTCTTGTCTCTTTGAAATATTTATACATACTACATCACCTATATTTCACAGCTATGTTAAGAGGGAGACAGTCTCTGGGAGAGATGTGGTGTTCAAAGAGAGCAAATCATATATAGCACAATGTCACCAGGCAAGAGTTGACGGAAGAACAGTGTGAGGCCAAGGTCTAGTTGCAAGAACATTAATTCTCTTTGTGTCAATGTTTTCATGCTGTAGTCTGGTGCAGTCTGTCATTTATTTCTTTTCTGGGATGATGCAGCTATCTCTGGGCTCCAGTGATCTCTTGAGCTTGTGGCCTGACACTTCTGTCACCTTTTCCCTGTTCATTTTATTCGCAGCACCGCATCCAAGAATGTCTCCAGGATTCCCGAAATTTGCCCTCTTCCTCCCCTCCCTCCCTACACACACATATGGAAGTGAGTATAGCCCAGCTGGAAGCTTTGTTGCAGCATTTCTCTTGCTGTGGCTTACTAAAAGGAAGTAGAAATAGAAAGTAAAAAGGGAAAAGGAGCGTGATAGGGCACCTTAAAGGCAGTGGGCAAAGCCAGGGTGACTCCAAATGCTGCAAGGGAGGTGAGAGTTGGGACAGGGAAAGCCAGAGGACTCTCTAGCACTGCGGCAGAGATGTTAGCAGGGAGATGGGAAAACAGGGGAATTCTATCTGCAGCACAGGTCTGCATCGAGGAGCTGAGCACACAGGGTTGCTCCTGTGATGCTGCTGTGCCAGGCTGAGCTGGGGCAGGGTCTGCAACAGCCCAGCACAGGGACAAGGGTCTGACTTGGGGCAGCGAGATAGGGCAGGAAGAGAGCCAAAGAGGAGGAACTGGGAAAGGCAAGGGAAGGCTGGTGTGTGTGGGGAGGGGAAGCCCTGTCAAACTGCTGTAAACAAACTAGGGGCAACAGCACCAAGTACTCTGCAAAGCACAAATGAATGGAAGATGGGAAAGCATGGGCGAAGTTACAATGACAAGATGCAGTTAAACTGTCCAGTCTCTGTTTTCTTCCTGTTTATTCGGTCTTCACAGCAAAACTGAAAAAAAAAATATTAGAAAATGCTACTTCGTCATTCTGAAGTGCTGGAATCAGCATCTCTTTGGGGAAAAAAAATCCCCCTAGCCTAGAGCTGTGCTTCCCACCATCTATGCTGGTGCTGCTTCTTTCCCAGATCCTCCTGGGTATCTCCTGCTTCCAGTATGAAGCATGCCAGGATGAGGCTATAAATCCCAAGGGCTCTGCTTTGCTGTCCTCAGTTCTCCTCGTCTCCACCCCAGGGAATATACCTATGCTGCGCTCACTTTCTTTCCAGATGCATTTTACAGCATTAGTAGTACCTCTGAGCCTTTTGTGTATTCTCTGCTTTTTTGATTAGCTCTCCTCATCACAGAGAGTTTTTGGTACTGAAGGGAGTGATGAAGAGGGAGTTCATCTCTATTCCTCACCCAGGGTATTCATCCTGCCTGAGCTTTACCACCTTTCCTCTCCACACTTCCCTGATGCAGGCAGTCTCAGGGCCACGCTGGGATTTCTGGCAGCTGGTTGCTATTGTATTGGATTTTTCTATTCCTGCCTTTACCCAATTATAATTTAAGAAACTTCTGTTTCCTGGTTAAGGCTTATGTGAAAGCCGTTGCAATCCCTTGCCCCTGTGATCTCAATGTGTGTCCACTCTGCTTTCCTCAGCTCAAGTGCTCTCACACACACCCCATCCCACTTCTTGTTCACTAAACCCACAGGCTTTTAACTCAATATTTTCTACCAATCTCTATGCTTTTTAGTCTACATTCTAGTTTGCCAGAGATCCTGCTGGTTTTTTGCTCTTGTGCTTTAGGTCAGATTGAGGCTGGTATAGGGGTGCAGAAAAGTGTCTCAGCATCACTGGGAGCATCTTTTTCCTGTTTCACCCTTCCTTTGATCTTCTTTTCCTCTCTGCCTCCTTCTCCTCCTGCATTCATGCTTTCTTCTTCTTTTCCACCCTCCCTTTCATGTGTAAAAAGTGAGTTGAAAAAATGTCAAGCTGATCCTGGTCAAAGGAACGTGTTCTCCCTTTCTTGCACTTCCTTTCATTGCCTCAGCCCCCCTCTCCTAGCACACATCTTCTCGAGTACACTGGAGAGGGATGCTTTTTCACAGAGAGCAGATACAAAGGGTTTGCGCATGATTCTCCCCTCTTCATGCTCTTTGCCACCGCCGGCAAAGGGTGCATCAATTGAAGATTTTATCAGTTCCAGGCAGATGATCAGAAACGTCTGATCTCTGCCCTGCAGTGGAGGTGCTCGTGCTGGGGAGGGTAAAGGAGCTACTCCTGAGGCAGATGCCTTCAGCCAGAGGGTTGTGTTTGAACCAGTTGTCAGTGCTCCCAGGAGAGTGCTACTTGAATTTCCCTTGAGAGGTTTTAAACACAACACATAGTGTGGGGATGATTGATTGACATGAGTCAAAGTAAAATCTACACAGGACAACTCTCAGATAGGACCTTGCTGTTTAGACCTTGGTAGAGACAGCCTTTGACCACACAGAACACATTATGTCTCCTGTAGCCTGACATGAGGAGGAAGCTGTCCCGCAGAGTCACTTTCGTGGGAGCACTCGGGTAAGGCTGTGGGCTCACATGCCCTGAGATATCTTGTTGGTGAGAAAACATCCCAGCTGGTACTTCCTCACTTCAGTTGCCCAGTGGTCACACTCATTTTTGGGAAGCTGATCAATTATCAATACATTGACTTAAAATCACACACAGGAAGTCCCTTAGTCCCTGCTTGTCCCCTGTCAGAGCCACCTTACTTCAGGAAGGTGAGCATCTGTGCTTTGGATGTAAAAAGGAAGCTGCAGAGAAAACTACTTTATGCCAGAATCTCCCCTTATTGCTGACCCTGGACCACAAGAGCTGGGAGACAAGGTTACAGCAAGATTCAACAGTGTGCCAGGCAGGCTGAAGAAAAGAGCATGCAATTCAATGCCTGAAGCAGCCCCTCTGCTTTCTGAGGAACTAGACATTGTTCATCAGTGGTGCAGCTCTCCACCAACCTCTCTCTGTAACATGGCAATGAAAAAAAATTTGAAATCCAAAGCTGTCAGGACCCTATGTGCACTGCCACCAACCAAACAGCTGGGGCAGTCAGACTTTTATTGGCCTGGGCTTCATTCTAATGAGCATGCAGTCCCCAGCTCACCTGGGCCTCATCGGTTGTTTTGGCTGGAGATACCTGAGTCAGCCCAGTTCCTGGTGGAGGCTTCCTTCCTCCTGCTCTCTTTTTGGCAGCTCTCCAACTGATAGATATTTCCCTTCATTACCACAAATCCACTCTGCTGCTCTGACTTATCTTCCCTCTACCAAGACTCCTTCCAGGAGAATTATAAATAAGCACAGCTTCAACCTGAGTTCTGGAAATCCTGGGTCCAGGGCTCTTTTTGGAAATATAGTGGCCTCAGTGTACCTATCTCCTCCAGAGGTACTCAAGGCTGGATGTGGGCACTCCTGTTTTAATTCAGAATAACTTTAATGGCCCATTTCACTGTCATACCTTGCTCTGCTCGTACATATAGCCCAGGGTGGCAAAGTGAATCCATCAGAGGGTTTCTGGGCCTAAAGAGAGACGGTAAGGAGCTGCCTCACTAGGCAATGCATGTCTCAGTGCCACTGAACTTCCCTGCTTTGGGTCTGTAAGCTGGTGAGGTCTGAAGGGATAGAGTGCTGCAAGCCTTACCCCATTGAGGGAGGACTCTCTGAACTCATCTGCTAGGAGTCTGGGTCTCTTGGCCTTCATTTATGTCTCTACACAGGTACCACTTGAATATACACTATTTAATCTCAGTGTTTTGATCTGGTATGAATTTTAGGAAACTTGGATGCCTGAAGTCCAAGTGTCAAGAGGAATGTGGAATGCAAAAAAACCAAGAGCAGGTGGCCTCTCTGACTTAATCCAAAAGCCACTGTCTTCTTGTGACCCAGATCTATCCCATGGTGCAAAACTAGCCTATGAGGCTCAGGTCTGCTAGGTTGAGTTTGAGAATGAAGCCTCTATGGTTAACTTCCGCAGAAGCAGTTTCCTTGTTGGATGCTATATATAATCTATGAGTTACCCTTACAAGTTACTATTGGCTCTTCATTTTCAGGTGTTGTTGGCCACTGCTGGAGCATTCAGCTCAAGAATCCAGTGATTTTTTTCATTTGTGCAAACCTGCATGTATATATACAAACACATATCCTTTCCCCTCCTGTCCAGTGACATACTACACCTACGTTTTCAGCAAACCACCTGTTCAAGTCAAAGTATGTTACACAATTCTTTGCACAAATCCAGAAGTTGCAAAAGAAACGTGCAAAGAAGATAAAATGTTTGGAACTGTGTCTGCTGAAAGGATGCTTTAAAACATTCCCTCCACCCCCAAGGGTTGCTTCTCGCTCCTTATCTTTGGGGTTGTTCTGAAACACAATGCCATGTTGCCTCTATGCATACATATACTCACATCCTTATGGCTTCCTTGTCTTTTCTCCATAATTTGATCCATTTTAGAAGACCCATGGTGAAAGACTCTGTTTCAACTTACCATGGCTATTTATAACACAATTCTCTAGCAAACCAGAAATAGAAGGGCCATTACTGTAAAACTAAGTAACATGAGATGGTGTATACAAGAAATTAACAGAAAAACCCTATTGGGAGGAAATTATAGAAACACCATATTTAGCAACTTGTTTTTCATTTGAGCTGCTCTAATCATTTTAGAAAAGCTGAGGCTGGGGCTACCTGGGGACACGATCCAGGTGCATGGGTGCTTCTGTGCAGCACCAAAGCCCTGCTGGTGGCAAGGCTCAATTTACCAGCAGAGCCATTCCTGATAGGATCACCCGTCTCCCCACTGCTCCCAAGCAAAGCAACAAATGAATCTGCACTCACACAGATGGGTTTTGCTGGCATAACCATCTCTGTCCTGAATTGCAGCCCTGATCAAAAGTGAGTATCAGGGAGCACTCTCCTGAGTGAGGCAGTGGGGCATGAAACACAACGTCAAGGTGTGATTCACCCAAACTCAGACAGCAAGGCAGAGACATGAGCAGAGCTGGAACAGAGTGTGTTCTTCCTTATTCCTCAGTGTGGCTGCAGACAGACAGCATTACCACTGAACTGTGTATTCCGATGTATAATTACTTGCTTATTAGCTGCCTAGCTTATCATGCCAAGAAAGTTAATGGGAATGTGGAGCAAAGACATTTCTCCTCTTCCTGTCTTTCAGACCAGAGAAGAAACAACAGCTCATACAACCTGCTGGGAACCTCCACATCCTCCACCCTTTATAGGCTGGCAGAGGTTGAAGTTTGATTGATTTCTCAGTTACATCTAGTCCTTAGAAGTAAAAAAGCTAACCATCTAGCCTGATACAAGAGCCAGGGAGTCTGATAGCTGCAGCTATTACTGCTTCCAGAATGACGTACTGGGCACACGTACCTGAGCCATGAAGGTGTTGGGAGCAACCAGCTCTACCACACACCATCACTCAGTACCTCACAGAGGGAGAGGAATATAACATAGAGTGTCAACTTGTGGTAAAGCCAAATACAGGCCACTGGAGTCACAGTAGGGCTTGGCTTACCTGTTGTATAGCCAGCACTTTTTTTAAAGCTTGAAAAGTTAATCCCCTCTGCTGCAACCTTCTCCAGGGACTCACGAGGTGCTACAGTATTTTCATGCATGTCCCCTCCTGTCTCCAGCATTGCACACTCACCCCATAGGTTTCCAGAAGATGTTTCTCCATGCAGCTCCCTGGGTGGCTGTGCTCTGGTGAAGGGTGAAACAATTCTCCTTGCTAAACCAACCACTGCATCCAAACTTCCCCAGGAAAACCAGGCGACAGTTTTGAGTAACAGCAGCAGACTTCCCTATTAGCAAAGTTAAGCAGAAAAATTAGTGGAAAATAGCATAATTTTTATATGGACCAAATCATTCATAGATTTCAGAGACAGAAGGAAACACTGCTGGTCTGATCTTCTGTTCTAATCAGAGGGCATTGTGAGGAACAGCCTCCAGTTCTGATTTCTGAGAAGCCAATAATAAACCATTCATTTGTATTTCACGCAGAGCAGTTCCATAATCCATCAGGATGCACAAACCAGTATTCTGAAGGAACAATATGCATTTGAGATTGTATTTACAGCTGTTCAGTAGCCCTCAGATTTTCAGGTAAATCACAATTACCTGACTTGCTGGAAGGTTTCATGGCATGTGACACTGGCACTGAGGAATACATGCCTCTGATTTTTCCCCTCTGATTTTTTCTGGTCTCTGGCATTAGGACTGAGGGAGACAGGAGCCATGTCTCCAACCAGTTTCAGGAGGGACTGGGAGAACAAGCAAGATCCACCATAGAAGGAAAAGCTGTTGGAAAGCCAGAGCAGGACTGACTTAGGAATTAATGGGGATGGGCAAAGAAAGGAGGGGGTGGGAAATGGCCTGGGGGAGGGAAGAAAGTGGAACAGTGGGGTAGCTTGAAGCATGGGAAGAGAAGCAAGGACTTCTAGAAAGATGGTGGGGGCAGGTGGACAACTGAAACTTGGGGAAAGCCAGGATGTAAGATGGCATTGCTGTGGCTTTGCTAGGGCAGGGACTGATGGCCCTTGGCTGAAAAGTGGTCCTGGGCCATCGGCAGGGTTAGGGAAATCTTAAGGGGGAAGACTGGGCAGGATCCCTACGACCTGGCAGCTCTGCCCCTTCTTTCTTCTAGGTCAGCTCTTATTTTTCTCCAACCCACCTTTTGGTACCTCCTCACTTGCTTCACACTCTGCCAGAACTTGCCTTTGCCTGAGGAGCTCATCCAGCCACCCTGGCCTTACCTAATCTGGGGGACAACATGGAGTTTGACCACTTCAGCTGACAGGGTGTGAGCTCATCCCTGCTCCAAACATCCTGTATGAGTTATCTAGTGTTAAATAGCCTTCTTCATTCACTATGTCTGGAAAAAGTATCTCTGAGCCCCTGAAAATAGCAGACATTTTGCTGAAAGATGCCTGAGAGATAATATTTTACGGGAACCAAGAGATGTCCATCTCTCTGGAGAAAGAGCATTGGCTGATCAAGAAATTACCAATAGGAATTTCTCATATTAGCATTATTATTTTTTCCTTGCTTGCTTGTCTTGGTGGAGAATCACATTTCATTTTCAAGCCACAGTTCTACATTTATCATCCCTGATTTAGTAAATTGCATCTTGCAAAAACCTACCCTTATTTAAGACTTTGCAGGGTAAAGTTTTTATGCTGGACTCAGAGAGGGCCACAAAAAAAGTGGCAGATGCTGCAAATATATTAAAATTGAGATAATGTAGATGATTTTAGATTCAAAATATTCCTCCTGAAGTAACTTAACACTTTCAGAAAATATTGTATTGTCAGTCAGACTTAAACACAAAATCTTGAAGCAAGAAGAATTTTATTGTCTTTCTCCTTTATTTTCTTCTTAACAGGGATCAAAATCAACCTTTCAATAAGCCTCTCTCTGTAGTCACAATAGAAGGAGGTGAAGATACCTCTATAATCAGAGTTGGCTCAAGGCTTATCAGCAGGCTAGGCAAAATTTAATTTTGCAGCCCAAGGATTTTCCCTTCACCCTTGGGCAGGCAAAATTCAGCTGTATGGCAGCAGCAGAGTGGGTCCCTCCCAGGATGTGTTTCTCCTTTTCTACCTCCTTGATACCGCACAGCTCAGGGGGAAAGGCTGGACTGTTGGTTGTGCCTGCTGCAGCTACGGCCATGCCCATCTCTTCCAGCCCAGGCAAACCAGGCTGCTGGTTGCCCCTGGCAGGCTCCCACCGTTGACAGCCAACAGCTTTGCCTGTGCCTGAAACCAGCCCCGTCTGTAATGAGGTAGAGAAACTTGCATCTGCACAGCCAAGCCTGGAATCATTATCTTATAGCTGCAAATGTAGCCTCCCACTTAAATGAAAGGATGCAGATAATTGGGTTATCTCGTATAAAATGAATTATTCTGCCCCATAAACTGTAGCCAGTACAGATAAGGGTGTTGGGAACAGGGGTGACTTACTCACCCCAAGCAGGAGAGGACTTCTCCTATGCCCTTGGCACATACACCTAAACTTCAGAGGATTGTGACATTCACACGTATGCCCCTTCCCCATTTGAAATACATGGGAATACAATCAAGCTGATGATTTCCAGTGAAATCAATAAGAAAGGTAGAGGGCATCAACAAAATCATTAATAATTTCACTCAATTATAATCTAGTTTCTTCAAATACAGCTGTTGCTGGAGCCTCCAGCCAGAATTAATGATACAGAAAATCTGAAGGACAATAAACAGTATGTTGGTGAGCTAGAGGGACGTGAACAAACAGTAAACCAAAAGGAAAATGTCAGGGGGGTTAAATCTTTGATAAACTACTGCTCCAACATCATTTGATAAGCTCTCCTTCAGATGTTTCACAAATATTCTCCCTTGCTTTCAGAGTCAGACTTATTTTAAGCCAACACATTTCACAAGACAAAATTGTAGAGGAACCAGAAAGAACCTTTAAAAGAGAAACAGATTGTAACCTTATTCTTACAGTTTAAAAGCAATAACATGAATGCAAGATTACACATTGCTTGTAGCTGGGATTCCTCATTCCTTGTAGGTACACAGCCTGTCCTGTGTTCAGCACAGAGCTCATTGGTGTTCAGTAATTTCTGCTGTTTATAAAGTGAATCAAGCAGGTACATATTGCAATTGTTAATACTAAGGGTAATAATATACATACACATATGCATCCACTCCCACAAGCACAGAGAGGTTAATACCAATCTAAAAATATTTTGTATGGCAGAAAGAGCACAAAAACATTGTCAGCAGAGTTGTTGGAAGACAGTAGCGGTTAGTGGGAGGTTTGTAGGTTGTGGCACATGAGTGCAGGATTTAATCTGTGCTCATCTGTCCAGCCTGGGAAAACACTGTATCCACATCTTTTAAAGTAGTTTATGAAGTGCTTTGGGATGAAAAAAGCTACAACCTCTGTATGCCTTAAATCAAGTAGCCAAAAATGCAGATGAGAAAGGCACATTTATGAAGCCGAGGAAGGAAAGGATAAGTTTTCTTAGGGCTGATTTCACATCACAGGTGCATTTTTGTGACTTTTGGACTTTCCAAGAGCAACTCAAAATGCAGAATTCTAAACCCCCCGAAGATGCAGAGACAAATAATCACTGATGAAGGGGAAATGCTGAATTCCCAGTATCTAGCTTCTCCAAGAAAGCCTGTCAGCTATGTAATGCAAACTAATCTGTTCCAAGCATCAGATTTTTGTTTCTCGTCCTAGTTCACATGTATACACACATCCAGAGGAGAGAGAAAGGGAAGGAGAGAGAGAGAGGAAGAGAGAGGGAGAGGCCACATCCACACATATCAACAACTCTTGGAAGAAAATATCTAATACATGGGGCTGGAGTTGGAGAAAGGTGGGACTACTCTGCAATTCTCTTGGTAAACTGCAGCCAAGATCAGTCCAGAAGTATCAGAAATAAAATACTGCACATAAGAAAAAATCAGGGCATGTTTTAAACCATCGGGGAGGGTGGAGGAGTAAGGGGAAATAGTTACGGATTCTGGCTGGGAGAAGCAGATGGCAGTGAATTATGAGAACAGGGCAGTGCTGCTGTTGCAACCGCTACTGCAACTGCCACAGCTCAGCTCTTTTCCATCTGACAGCAGGGCCTCTGGGCAGCCAAAGATGAGTCAGACGTGTGTTGTACAGGCGTCTCTGGAGAATCCCAGTTTTTCCCTTTCATTTGTGTCACGCAGCTTCAGGGTTTGAAACGAGTCATGCAGCCCCTACATTCTACGAGCACCCTTTCCCATCACTGTATCTTTCCCAGTGTCTGAGCTGCAGCCAGCTCTGATGAGCAGAGTGTTGCTGGACAGCATCATGCAGGAGGGATCCCTACAGTCTCCAAGCACACATTAATGTCTTCTGAGTGTTGCATCAAAAGTCCTGAGCTAATGCCAAGCTGAGGAGAAGCAGCCATCGAGGACACTCACACTGAAGCCACATTGCTTGCACTACTTAGGAAAACCTGCAAGCTCCACCTGCAAACCCAAGGATGTGCAGCAGTCACCTTGCAAAGCTTCAGGATTTAGCAAAGCCACGTAAACATTTAGGTTACCCATTAGCATTTAGCATTGGTGAATAGTTCCCGTTGGCTCTGGGAGACATCTCAGCCCGTAACCAGCACTGGCCCCAACCGACAGTGGAAGCAGGACTGCATTTTGAACTTGAAACTGGCCAAAGCACGTATTCAGTGTATCATACCACACAAGAAACTTCTGGCTGCTTGCAAAAGGGAAACTGTGCCAGCAGCGGCACCCTGGTTTGCTCCTTTTACACAAGACCTAGCTCTTGGTTTGAAGTTGGTGAGCAGTTTCCTATCCTCAAAAGACTATTTTAAGCTCCACAGAGAGCAGTTGTTGAACAAGCTCCATTAATATAGAAAAGTAGCAGCAAATCCATTTCACCTTCTTAGCTAATGGCTTCCCCTCCTGGAAAAGAGATTTCTGAGGAAAGAAACAAACAGTGCTGTCTCTGCCTCCAAGCCTGACCTGAGCCTCGCCACAGCAGGATGCTCCCCCCGACACGTGGGAGGGGAAGAGGCACCTCTCTGGGGAACTGGTCCGCCCTCAAATACAGGACTGCAGACTGAGGGCTGTGCTAGAGAAGAGCAGATGAGCTGGGTGAGGAATTATTGCTTTCTGTGCTTTGATACCTTCTGGGACAAAATTAGGGGTACTTAGCTGCTGTAATACAAACATTTTATGCAAATCTTGTCTTTGTCTTCTGCATACTGGCACATAATTTGCATCTGATTATCAATTTTCTATTGTTTTATTCTAAACAGAATTCCTGCTGATGAAAGATGTTGGATTGACATTTCTGGTGAGTAAAGTAATCTCTCTAACAAGGGAGTAGGAGAAGAAGAGCTTCCCACACAGGGCTCTGCCGTTATTCCCTAGCCAGGGCCAAAGTGAGGATGCCAGCTCTTGGCCTCTTCTGAGCCTGTCAGCTGAAGCAGAGCAGGGCTGTGAATGTAGAATCCCTGTGAACTTTCTATGAAGACAACCCAAATTCCTTTAAAAAGGAGCAGCTATTCTCTTGGATCACATTCACATTTGTGGTACACACACAAAGTGTTCCAGTACCTAGCTGGTTCTAAAGTCACGCCCAAGGATCACGAGAAACTTTACACATGAGATCTTCACACCCAAAATGAAAGCCTTTACTGTCTTGACCTAGAGAAGAGGAGGCTTTTGCTCCCTCTGGCACATGCACAAATGTTGCCAGCTGGATATAGCCCTGTCTCCAGCAGCAGCAACATGTTGAGTCCCTGTAGTAAGATGTCTTGCCTTGTGTTGCAGGGCAAAAAGATTTGTCTGGGGCTAAAAAGGCTCAAGTCAACTGGAGTCAAGGGCTGACTAGGGTTTACCCAGGTTGAGAATTTGGCTCAGTTACACATTAGCAGAAACTTTTTGGGAAGCCCTATATAGAAATCAATGATAACCAGAGATCACAGCCTTCAAGTTCTACAACACGTAGATCTTATCAGTTACCACCTCCGTCTCTGGAAAGATTCTCTTTTCCCTTCTTGAGTAGGGGCAGAAGGCCCTCCCCAGTGCTGGGGAAGCACAGGGAACTATTCACAGTAGCTACAGGATGAGGTGGGAACTGAGCTATCAACCTACCCTGCAACACAAGGCTGCTTCAGTCAAGCCAAAGGATGAGGACAAATGAGTATTAATTCTGATCCTTAGGGTTCTGCATTCGCAGCACTGAGCAATATGAGTCTGTCTGCTTGACTTTGGGATGGATGGCTGTTCTAGCTGTGTTTGTCCTGTCGATAAAGTATTCAGCCCCAGTAACAGCTGCTTCTGTGAGAGTGCCAGATTAAGAAAAATAATGCAGACTTAGTGCTCTTTACATGGATTGCGTGGGCTGACCCTGCTGCAATATGCACACCCACAAATCTTCTCAGCTCATTACCTCATTGAACACGGCTGCTTCTCTGTAAGGACAGAAGCCGGGTGATACCTCGACAGAATTCGAACATGACATGCTAAGTCAGAGCTGGAAATAGCTGACCGAGAGCTCTGGGCCAAGCTGGGCAGGGAGGTGGACCCTGTCAGAAAAACGCAGCCTCAAGAAGGACACGTGGCAGCCCTCCTGGAGAGGACCCTTGGCTTTGCAGAGGAGGAGGCATAGCGTTCCCTATCATTAATACATTCTTCATTATTTCTGCTCTTGTTCTTTGCTAACACATCCTTAGTATTTCACTTCTCTCCTTCTCTGCACATCCAGTTCTGGGTTAAGAAGGCAGTTTATGCATTGTGTAAATAAAGTGTGTTGTTTTCCTTTGAAGTATGTGGGAAGGCTTTGAAAACCCAACTGCAGGTGTTCCAAATAATCTCAACTTTCTGCTCTATTTCTCTGGTTAACCTTGCTGACTCAAAACAACAAAAAACATAGCCTGAAGGAAATAGTGCTCACTGCTTTCTTAACTTTCCAATGGCACTTTACCAGAGATATTTTATTTTTGTTAACATCTTTGAAGTCCATTTCTCTCTTTCTGTGTGGATTCCCATTGAGACCAAATGGCTCTTACCAGCCTGCTTCCCCAGGCATGGAGTAGGAAACGTGACTGCCTTCCCCATGTCATAACAAGAAGGAAGAGTCAGTGAGGGGACTGCTGACATGCCAGCAGTAACAAGTCAACACAGAGACATGTTTGGTTTTCTTCCCAGAGAATGGTGGGAGAGAGATCTTCCCTGCCCCTAGGTGCATTTACAAACTAATTGCCTGGAGAAGGAAGTGACAGAAACTTCACATCAAGGGAGGCTCCTGCCAAGCTTTGCTAAGATACTTCCCTTGTGGAAGAGGGTGAAATCTGCCAGCAAGGTCACTTGAGAGAAAGTAGACACCCTACCTTATTCCCTGATCTATCTCCTGAGTCTATCTCCTTCCTTATTCCCTGATCTATTCTCTGAGTCTATCTCCTCCCTGATCTTGGCCCAAAGGACTGTGATTTGCTTGCCAGACTCAGAGACTTTTCTCAGAAGGGTTCTCCACATGCTGGTCAGTGGCTTAAGGGACAACTATCCCATGCCTGCAGGGCATAGATATTGCTTCTGCTGAGGCACAAATCCTGAACACGAAGAACATGATGGAGAAGGATATTTGTCACGCTGTGAAGTGTGTGTCACACCACCACACCATATAGCAGGCTGAAAATGGGAAAGACCGACAGCTGGGAGATGTCACTGCCAAGAAAGCCCATCCCATGGGTGGAGCAATAGGATTCATTGTGACCAAGTCAGCAGAATACACCATCATGCACCCACAAGAATTTAATATCACCACTCCTTGCCTCTGTCTCATCTCTAAGGAAATTTATAGTTCTTCAGGGACAGATGAAGAAAAAGCTATATTCTGCCTCCATAAACCTCAGTCTTTCCATCGCAGACATGATGAATAAAGGGAGGGTGAAAGAACTGTATAAACAGGCCCCTCAAACATAATTGAAGAAACAGACTAATTTGGCTTGTCTTTATAACAGGCCAGAGCTGGGCACTAGACTTACCCACAACAGATAAAGATGAATAACTACATAATGAGGTTAAAATATTCATTAAGCTAATTGCATGTTAATTAAGTAAAGGATGCTATTAGGGATCCATTGAGCTCCATCTGTGTGTGCAAACAGGAGTGAGAATAATCACACCAGAATGCAGGAGAAAAGACAGTGACAGCTCTGGGGCTCCTGGCACATGGGAACCAGGGGTGGGAGGGACAACCAGTGGGGGCAGCTCTGGGCCCTGGGGGAGCTAGCAGCTGTGAAAAAGTGGGTGGTCTTGTGAGAAGAGGGAGGGTGGTAATGAGAAACTCTAGGTGCTGCTTCCAGGAATTGCGTTGTGAACGGGCATATCGTTTCCCAATGCTCCATTTCCAGATATGTAAAACACAAAATATTTTACATACCCGGAAATGTAGCCATCTCCCAAAGTGAGAAAATTCATGAGAAAACTCAGGAAAGGATCTAGCCAAACTTACCTTCACTATTGTATCTGTTGATCTTACCAGAATTGCGTGCAGGGACAGAGATACATCACACCAGAAAGTGCCACAGGACTCAAGCCAGTAGGCCAGAAGGAACTGTAAAAGTCCATTTTTGAAAATAGCGTACAAGAAGGCTAAAAATAAGGAGGCAGAAATTACTCTTCCATTTAAACTTCCTCTGTCAGCACCACAGAAGACAGTTTCTAATAAATACCTCTTCAAAAAAAGGAGAAAAAAATTACATCTGACATAATTATGGCCAATGCTCCATAAGGCAGAATAGGGAAAATGCCTACATATTTCATGTTTAAATTCATTAATAATGGAAGGACAAAGATTAAATTATGTAACTGCCACCTTTAAGTTAAATAATATTTTCAGCAGGAGGAAAGGGAGATGGGACAACTCCATAACCAACACGTTTATTTCAGTATATGAATAATTTAGGCAAATAATACAACAGCCTTTTAAAGGGGAGAAGATTTGACAAAGAGGTTGGGTTAGAAAGGACTTGCACTACATTGGGAGATTTGAAGGACTAGGAGAATAATTCATATTCAATCATTCATTTGATTAATTTCTCCTTTCTTTCAGGCCATTAATGGGCAGATTGTTCTTTTAAAAAATGCACTTATAGTTTGAAGTTACTGGAATAAATCTGGTCCCTGGTTCCCCTTGAGTGGCCACTTTCTTACAAGGAGTCACTTGCGCAAAATGGGAACAGGTTTGGGTGGGAAGGTCATCTCCCAGTGGGTTTCTGATCTCAGATTGGCTCCTTAAATGCTTTTTGCTATGAATCTAAATTTAACATCTCCTCATTCTCCTGCAAGAATTGCTTAAAATTTCTGCTTCCACAAGTAGACCTGCTAGCTCACCTCACTCATCCTGCATGGGTACAAAGCAGAGGGCAAAACTGAAGTGAACATGAATGAAGCAGATTCATTAAAAGTTTCAGACAATTATTAACAAAAAATATTTTATTGTGCTAGCTTGTCCCCAGTGAAGCTGGCATTGATCAAAACTACCCTTCTGATGAGTGGGAAGGAGAAGAGCTGCCTAAGCTGTTCATATTTCTGAGGTGAAACCTGACAGATGATGCTTCATCCAGTGGCTGATTATTGTCATAGGCAAACCAAAAAAATCTCTGTAGATTCTGCTAAGTGCCCAAATATAAGTGTTCTTCTCCACAGCCTCAGAGCCTTCCAGACACACTCCAGCTCATGAAAGATGCCCAGGAGAACTGGCACAGCCCTTCCCACAGCCTCCCAGATAAAACCATCTGCAGAAGTTAACCAGATTTCTCTGAGCAGCTGGAGCTGCTGGCGAGATCTCGGCGTGGGTCTTGGGATGCTGATCTGTGCGTGTAACAGCACAGCTCTGGTGCCCAGAAACCATCCCTGTGACTGACTCAGCAGTAAGCCTTAATCCTGATGATTTTATGGCTCTTAGAGGCCTATGCCTAATGATTTTTTGTCTGGGGTGTCTGCCCATTTCCAGGTAGATAAATGTCTGCATAGCAAAACCAGAAGCCCTGTTTGGCACTGAAGTGCCTGCCAAGCTAGGGATCTCAGCAGGCAGCCTCAGGGCTCTGTTCAGTCTCCACTCCACATCTAGAGAAGACTTTTGCAGCAAAAGGGACAGACAGTGAAGGAAACACAAACACACATTGCCTCTACTCTGTCTGTAGTAGGAACAAGCAAAGAGCACCCATCTCCAAGGATGCTAATTAATTCTGCACCATATTATCTTCATTTAAAGAAAAATCAGAAATAATAAAAGCTTCTGAAAATATTTGCTGTAGTTTTGAGATGCAAGTGAAATCCAGGGAGTTCTTATGTATATGTAAAACAGAGAAGGAGCAAGAATGAATGAGAGCAGGTATATGGGTAAGCAGGAAAGACTGTTATTTTATCTGAAGTGCTTTATAGGCTAGATGACCTAATATGTCTTTTCCATCTCTAATTTCTCTGCTTCACCTATCCCTAGTTTACCATCAAGGAATCACTTATGCAAATTCAATTAAGTATTTAACATTTTCCTTCCTGGAGCTCCCTGCCTCACTTACTCTTCATCCTATTTCAAATCCCAGCTGGCAACAGCTCTTACCTCTCTGGCTCCCATTTCTTTGCCCTTAGACTACTAACTTAGCAACTTGTGTGATTTAATCCACAGAAGTATTTTGGGGTTTCACTTTCTCACAAAGGAGAAACAAAAGGAAGCTGCAGCGTACTGCATGAGCAAAGCCCAGCTCGCAGCTGCTGAGTGCACTAGAAGAGCTTAGGCCACTGGCCTGGCACCTCTGGTGACCCCAGTCCAACGCTGCATTAGGCCAGGAATGAAAATGAGGTTTTCCTTTCCATTGTTTGTGTTCGCTTACTAGGTGCATCATCCAGGGCTGAGTTTAGCAGAGTGCATTCGTGAGCTTATGATGGGAAGAAGCAGGCTGTGGCATGGGCCAGAGGACAGGGAAGAGCTGTGCATGAGTTCAGGGCTAGAATCGCAAAAGGTGAATGGGTTGCAGGATGTATAGCAGTGATATGTAAGTGCTGCACAGTCTCAGCCAAGAGCTGCTGCTCTTCTGGGCTTTGAGAAGGAAATTTTAACCGTTTAGCACCTTGGGTTTTATCCTCCTGTTCCTTCTGCTATTAGTCTTCTGGGTTTTTGCTCTCTCTGGCAAATGCTACCCTCCCTTCCCACATACACGCTAATGCAATTGTATGTAAACTTGTTCGAGTTGAAAAGCAATGTTCTAGAAAGGCTCAGGAGCAAATCCCAGCTAAGTGCGTAATTATATAGCACTTGGAGTAATTTTCCTTTTCCTCTGAAAACGCACATTGGCTCTGATTTTCCTATCTGCAGATTGTAAGCTCATAATTAGCAGCAAATTACTCACACAAGTGACAAATTTTATGCTTTCAAGTAAATAGACAAAATATCCACAGTTTACAAATTGCCTCTTGGTGCTGCAGCCACCTGGCTTTTCCTGCTCCCATCTATACTACTTGCGAGAGGGATAGATGGATCAGAAAATGTCTCTTCAAGGAGCTTGGATGATTATATCAATTACTGAGTTACCACAAAAAGCTATAAAAGGCAACTGCTGAGCTAATGCTGGCCAGTCCCCGAGGATCATGTGGTTTAGCTGGGTGTGTGCAGAAGAGCATGTGGCAGAGCCACCTCGGGGGCAATGGGTCTCCCTGTAGCCATGTCCCCAGCCTGCCTACCCCAAAGCATCTGAGGACAGAAATAAAACTTTGATGTAAGAACCGTAGAGGATATATCCACCCTTCTCAAGCAAGGGGAAGCAATGTGAAATAATACATGGCCTGGGAAGCTGCTGCAGAGCACTGGAGGAATGTGAACTTGCTGAGTTTTTGTGTAGCAAGGGCCAGGGTAAGGTGTGAGGTTGGAACAAGCTTCTCAAAATCCAGTTTGGTCTTGGGCAGCACCGTATGATGAAGCACTACTGATACACTTCGTTAATCACAGTTAAACACATATTTAAATTGCACTGATAGCCAGATGTCTTGCTGGGGAGACAGCCTAGATAGAATGGGTGCACTTCAGGGCAAACAAGCTTATGATTTCCAGTTTTAAGAGCCATCAGCTGAGAAAGAGTTCCTGGAAGAAGCCTGAGATGGGTGCAGCCAGATGAAAAATCATCTATCCTGACTGGGCGTCTGTCTGAAGCTTAGAGAATGGCAACAGGCCCATTCATATGGTTAATGAACAATATGTTTTCAGGGATCTGACCTGACGGTCATTAGTATCTCTACCACAAGGCAAGAAGGTGTCTCAGAAAAAATTGCCACAGCAATTATCAGAGGGGTAGAGATGACAACAGAAAATAAATTACTTCTGGGGTCAAAAGGGAGTTGTTTGGCAATGCATAAATAAACAGGAGGGATTACTGGAAAGTGTGGTTGGGAGCAGAGGAACAGAAGAAAAATGTGAGGAGAAGATGGTGGGTGAGGAAGGTTGGTTGAGTCTAGAGTAACTTCCAAGACCTAGTGTGTGCAGTTGCCAGGTAAGCCCTCTTTCCTGAGCTGGGACACTGTCATAGATGCTGCTGTGACAATGTAAACATAAGCAAAGGCAAAAATCACGTCCTAGTTTCAGCTTCATNGAGGAAAGTCGTTAAACATGGAATTGAAAAAATAAATAAATAAAGGGGGGAGATTACATGAAAAAATTTGAAACCGGACATTGCAGTCGGCCTGGTATCATAATCCTTTCATTATTACATATTAATATGTAAGGGATGCTTGCAGGGAAAAGATAGGATAAAACAATTAATCTAAAGCGTCTATCCAAACAGAGGCAATTCTTTCCTATATGTAGTATCATGTGAATATATTAGAAACAGAGCTGATCACAGAAGCATTTCCTATAGAACTCACATTTTTAAAGGTAGACTGAAATTTTCTAATATATATATCTTTAGAAACACTGCTTAACTCTTTGAATAACAGTACTTTGTTTTTTTGTAGTGACTTCCTTCTGAAGGACTCAAAGAACTTTACAAAAATGAATGAATGAAGTTTCTCCCATGCACTGTGAGGGAGATAACTACTTTTACCTGATTATACAAAGGGCAGGAGGGGAAACAGCAAGACAGAATAGTTAAGCAATCTGACAAAAGTCACACAGTACATTTGATGTTCTGAATGAATTTAAGAATGGAGTTGCTAAGTTGCTACAGAAAGTACACAGCCTGGCTGATATCAGCTCCAAGGAAAATCAGGGGGCGGCAGAAATAGGTATTCGGGAAAGCAAAGCAGGGACTGTTCGTTACCTGTGACGAAAACAAGACTGGAATGACAAAATATCTGGAAGTTGCAGATATAAAAGGGACTCTGGAAGGGCATTTGCAAAACCACTTCAATCTATTAGCATTCTTTGAGAGTGTCAGCAAATATGGGACAAATGAAAATTGTCTGCCTGTTTCCACTTGGATTTTCAAAACATTCTCGACAGGACCCAAACAAGAGGGTAGGCAATCAGGTATTCTATTAATGAGAACATCATGCCATGGCAAGCAGACAAGCTGGCTAAGCGTCCGAAAAAATAAATATGTAATTTAGCATGAAGTTTGCCATTTCCAACAGGGCAAAATATTAGTAGCAGCGTGCATTTAGCTCCTAGAAAGATCAGTGTTGGTTTGTAGATTAATGGACAATGTGTTAAAGGCAAATAGTCAGTATTGTGGTAATACTTGCAAAAGGTAAATATTCTTTGTCAAACCTAGAGAAAGTTGTGAGGAATCAACCACATAACAGTGTAAAGTTTCTCGGTAACAAATCCATGTTGGAAAGATTCATTTGACGTATCCATATGTGCTCCCAGGTTCAAAATGAAAAAGATTTTATGTCCTCCTAGGCTGTAGTCTATATCCTTGTAGCACCATGCTCCTCTGTGGTCAAACAATGCTCTCCATTTGTTGGGATGTGAATAGCGAATAGGGTGAAGTTTCTTACTAAAAATGGTGTGAGGTCAGTATGTAAGTGCATTATGTTTGAAACACTGTCTTCAGTTCTATAGTCAAAGAAAATTACAGCAGGAATCAAAGGGGTCCAGGAACAGGCAACACAATTGTTTCAAGGCAGAGGATGACTTCCATGTAGGGAGCGAATTAAATGGCAGGTGTATTTATTTTAGAAATCATGTGAGTAAAATAGGCATTCATTCAAAATAGTTAGAATAAATTATGTAGAAAAGCAAATTCAGTGTTCCTATTTACCTTGTCTTTCACACTCCAGCACCAAAAGCACATCTCATTAAACTGAGTGATAGGAAAAGTATTCCATCAAAGGGAATACTTTTCCTCAGGCATCCTCATTCACCTGTGGAAATCTCTGCTAGAAGATATCTCTGAGGTGCAGAGTGTGGAAGGATTGAAATAAGAAGAAGATACTTGTGGATATTAAAATTTTCCAGATTTATAATAGAAGAAGTTAAGGTGCAAATGATGAATATAAAAGCTTCACACTCTATCATGTAACCCAACCACTAATGAGGGTGCTAGGGAAGATATTTCCCTAAGCAATGGTTATCCATAACTGTCGAGCATGAAATCCTGCGAGCCTTCCTTTGTAGCTTCTGGTACCCACCAGTATCAAAGATAAACTACGAAACAAAAGGATAACTGGCCAGATCAGATGTGGCATTTCCTGTGTTCTCGAGTCTTCCTCTCTTCTATTTCTTTCTGTCCTCAAGGCCACCCTTCCTGTCATCTAAAGTGCATGAAGGTACTACTGAATCATTTAACATTTCTATCAGTGTTTTTTTGGCTCTTTAAAGCAATTGAACTCATGGCGCCCAGCACCAGGCTTACTGCCAATTTTGACTTGACCTGGTCACAATTTTGCAAGCACTGTCAATGCCAGAGCGACAGCTGAAATGGAAATTTTAATGATGTTAATGAATAAAAGCTTAAGCTGTGCTTCCTGCACCTGGGCAGCAAAAGTGCATTTATAATTACTTGCCAAACAAGCCTCCTGGCTGCATTCTATCTGCCCCAGGCAAGCAGTTAACTGAGGTTCTCTCCTTTCACCAAGATTATTTTTGAGTGAATACTTCTGCCGGTGAAAGGTGTTAGATTGACAGCTCTGAAGATTGAAGTCCTCTATTATGTGACAGAAGTGAAAAAATTTGTAACAACAGTTTTTATTAGGTCACTTAGTTCATCCCTCTGTCAACAGAAAATTGTTCTCTATAATATATTTGGGAGTGATTTTGCCCCTCACATTCTCCCCCTACTCTTAAAATACAAATCCCCAGTCTTTTCCATTTTGCTGCACAGCTCTGATCCTCACGGTCTCTTCCATGCTGACACTGTATAAAAAAAGCCTCTGCATATGAGTGTGAAAGTATGTGTGTACATCTTCCAGGCTCCCAGAGTTCATCAGAGAAGGGGCAACAAGAAAGTTTGGAATCTGCAGGGAGGATGCTGAGAAAATGTTAGACAGCAGTTTCTGTGGGCCAATGTTTTTCCCCCTAGAGACTTTCTGAAAGGAAACTTCAGATCAAACAATGCTCTTTTCCTTGCCCTGATGCTAATACGCTACTGGGATTGTCTGGATGACCACTGCCTTTTTATCAGCAGAGCACCTTCAGAACTCATCGTGGCAACTCTGTTTAACGAATGAGAATTGAGGCACAGAGGGATTAAGTGACTTGTCCAAGTTCCCAGTGGGTGAAATGAGTCTAGATTCCTTCCTACCCTCTAGCCCAGTCCTTTAACTCCTCTCTGAGGACTGTTTCAGTAAAACTCAACTATCAATGAATCTTTGTCCATGACAGAGTAGTAGGTCCATATCAATGCAGTAGGAGCAGAGGAGCCCTTCAAATTCTGCATTGCATAGATTTCTGGGAATTCGTGTCTCCTCTTAGCCCCTTCTCCCCTTGCATATTGCCAGGCCACAGGATTTATTGCCTCAGGATTGTAACATGATGGTATTTCTTCCAGATAGTTCCATCCCTTGTGTCAAAGTTAAACCAACAAGAAGAGCAAAACTGGAGCCCGCTTAGCCTCATGAGAAGAGCTCTGACAGCTCTTGCTATTTAGTATGTGAATGGGAATAGGAGCAGAAACTACACTAGGGATAACCAGTTTACAGAGATGCATTTTATCTCCGTTCTGAAATCTCGTATTTACAAATCATTCCAACAGCCAGCAGCAACTACCAGACACCCTTTCTTATCAGACTCCCTTCCTGCTGCCAGCTCTTGTACTGGAACAGACTTGGGCTAGGCAGATTCCTCTGAAGAGGCACCCTGAAACCCCTTAGCTTCAAAGGAACATTATACCAGCATATAAAATGGCCAACGCTACTGTCCCGGACATGATCCGGTTTGATTAGCATTTGAGTTCCTGCCATTTAATTCTACACATTTGGTTTATAAAAGAACCTTAGCTAGCTAGTGTCAAACAGTAACCAGGTGTGCTCAACAGGGGAATTACAACTGACTTACCCATTGCTGTGATAGTGCACATGGATGGATCCTAGACCATGTGCTCAAAAACACAGGGCATCTTCTGCTCTCATTTACACTAGAGAGCATATGTCCATCATGCAGTGCAGCTCATGCAGAAATTTTCAGTCTTGCACGTGTGACTCAGCTGTGGTTCTGAAGGCATAGGAGCTGCACTGTGTGGTGCTGGCTCCAGGGAGTTGGTCCTGCTGGGAGCAGTCTGCTAGCATTGCTATGCCATTTCCATGACCCGAGTTAATGTTTCCATGCAGCGACATGCTGTTGGGCTCAGTCAGTGCTCCAGCACAGCAGTGCACTGTGCCGTGTGGATGTGCCCTTGGGTCACTTGCCAAAGTTATTTTGTTCCTCCCAGCTCACACCATAGCAACTTTGCAGCATCCAGCTGTGGTTATTGAAAAAGAGGGCAATAACACAAGGATGCAACTGGCAGTCTTGAGGAACCTGTACAGGAGGAGGGCTGGTTCAAGAAAGTCAGAGCATAAGCAGAGCTCAGAAAGGGGTCTGAGACTGGAGATAGCCTCTATGGAGATTTTGCTGTGTAGGAGAAAGGTACATGCATGGGCCAGATTCAGCAAAGAAATAGAGGATAGTGGAAGTGCACCTATGCTGAAAAAGAATCAGCAAGGTGCTTAAAAGAAGGTGAGAATCTGGGATGTAAATACTGGTTATGTCAGATGTCTGGACCAAGCCTGGCCACCTGGCCTCCTTCTGTCTGATATTGTTACTTTGCGCTCAGCAGAACAAGGGCTGGCTGGCTATGCAAGACACCTGGAGCCTGCCCCATCCTGGAAGAGATACACCTGGCTCCCAGCCACCCTCACGCACCACAGAGCAGCCAAGGACAGGAGCTGCGAGGACCACCCTGGGGTCTTGTCCACACCATTCCCACAGCCAAGATCACACAATCTTGTGCCCTGGCACAATTCATGCCCTCTCTAAGTGAACGGTTTCCAACAGAGTAACACAAGTGATTCATTCTGTCTGATAGTCTTTCACATGTAAATATTTTATATTCCTATTGAATATTTTTGGATGATTATGAATTCTTGATGTGATGAGGACCTTGCTATGTATGAGATGCAGGCAGCAGCAAGGACTCGGCAAGGAGGAAAAGTATCCAAGAATAAAAAATAAGATATCATTACAAACTGCAAATTAGAAAACCTGGGATAAAAACACAAGCACATATCACTCTTCCTTCCTCCTCTGTCTGGACACTTTCAGAAACTGTCTGGAGCTCACATAAGGAGCTTTGCACGTGGAGAGATGTGGAGTTGGCTGCCTTTCTCTCTTTCTCTTCCTCTCTCTCTCTTCTTCTGATTTCTTTATTAGTTTCTTTATTCCTGTTGAAAGATGCAATACCAACAGCCCAAGGGACCCAGTACTGAAGTCACTGCAGAGTTTCTGCTCTGTCTTCAGTTTGACTCTGTTACTGCCGTGCACCCGGAAACCCAGACTGTGCCTCCAATTCCACACAGTGAGTCTAGACCGAAGATGGAGTGCTTCTACAAAATGTGAAAAGATCTGGACAAGACAATGATTATTTTTATTGATAGTAGCAGTATGAGCTTCATGAAGGAGTAACAAAATGTCTCAGAGTTGACCGGAGGGACCTTTGGTAGGTTGCGATGATCTCTCTCTAGGTCTCAGTGATCCAGTTAGTCAGAAGGACTTGCACACACACAGAAGTGAAGGGGTGAAAAATGTTGTCTCAGTCAAGTTAGGACAGAGTTTGTCAGCAGAAGCATATCCTCTGTATTTTGACAGAAATAAGTAAAGCTAAGAAGTATGATGAATGTTGTTTGTCCCTATGTATCCATACATAAGCTTGGCTTCCCTGCTAACAGTCCTCCCCATGAGCTAAGAAAGGAGATTGCAAATTGTTTTCATAGTGCCGTGACTGGCAACACAATGTCAATGTCTGTGGGCCATCACAAGCCATCTGAGGCCTTACCTGCTGGCTCAGATCTAAAACTGCATGGACCTAAGCCTATCCAAAAGGCACACAGTTTGTGTTTTTGGTGTATCTAATAAGATTAAGAATAATACTCTTTCCAGTGTTTCTCCAGGATCCTGATTATCCCTTGTTCCTGGTTCCAGCAATTGCATCTCCATAGAAATCCCATGACAAAGAGCCATACTACTATCTGCAGAAGAACCATTTCTCAGAAGCCTCTCGGGAACAGCAAAGATACTGTTGCCTTATTTATGTGGTGACAGAAGAGAAGCTAGCATTGTCTTTGCAGGAGTGGAAGCTAATTTGGACAGGTCTAAACTGAGAAGTTGAAACAGAAAATGCTTGTCTGCCCCATGACCCATCTTCCAGACTCGCCCACCTCTGCTCATGCATCCCTAAGTAGTTGTCTTCAAGAACAGCCCCCCATGACTGTCTGCTGAGCATGTTGACTGCAAAGACAAATCATCCCACCGTGTGTCAGGGAAACGTGGCCAACCAGTATAGTGAGGGTAGTTCTCAGCTGAACAAGCCTAGATAAGGACTGCACAAAGGACCCTGGTTATCTGGTCCCTGTCACACTGGCATCAAAGTCCCACACTGAGCATTAGGGTTTCCAAGTGTCCCCAGGGTGTGGTACACTGACTTTGCTTGAAGTGTAATTTAAGATTGATGAATTCACAGGTTTTAAATCAACAGCAAGCATCCGGGCTGGCCCCTTGATGGAGGCTATTAACTTAATGAAACTGAAAGGCTGTGAAGTCAGATAACAGACATTAGAGTCTTTATTTACCTAGAGATTTAAGGAGACCTTCTGAGATAGCATACTACTTCTTTTTTGAGAAGTGTAAGCAACAGCCTAACAACACTTCCCAGGCACATGTACACACACACTCGAGCTGCCAAGAAGGCACAGCGTGCTGACAAGTGATCGTTCCTTCTCACATTGGCTGGCAATTGGTATGTTGTGGCACAAGGAAACAGGCTTCTTTAAAAAGCTCAGGTTCTGCTGCAGAGGCTGTCCAGTACCAAGGGAAGGACACTTCAGACATTGGGGTCCCACATAGCCAACCCCCCAAAAATGATGCAATCAGATGATTAATCGATGCTCTTGACTGGGTATATGCAAAGTCACCCAGCAAGTCAGCAGCAGGGCCAAGGGCAGAGTCCAGCCCTCTTGATCACTGCCTGGCTGCATTGGGTACTGAGCACCGCAGCTTTCCATCACACACTTCAAAAAGACAAGCCAGAACAGCTCTCCAGCTGAGTGAATGGAGATTTAGTGGCGATTGAGATCCCCCTGCTCCCCACCTCATGGTTAACGCGTACTCTGTAAGCATGTGCATGCTCATTCTGTGCACAAATATTGCCCATTTCACCTGCTATCTGAAGGAGTCTCTCTGATGAGCTCGAACCTTGTGTTTCCTGCCTTTCCCCTGCTTCCATGCACAGCTGCAGTGACAGTGTGCATGGTTCGAATGCTCTGGTGCCTGCGCACAAGGCAGGAGAGGCTTGGCCATCTGGCTCAGTGCTTTCAGGAGGGAGCGGGGAGCAGTAGAGCAAGCGCCCAGCACGTACACCCATCCCCAGGCCTCCACTCACGCAGAAGCAGTGCTGCAGCCTGCCCCTCACTGCATCCCAGAATCACTAGCCATACCAGGGAAAGAGCAAGGAGGACCAGAGTTCAGAGTGGACAGCAAACAGATCTAGCGACCCCCAGAGTCCCTTACCTCCTTGGCAGCTAGCTCAAGGAAGAGAGAGGGTGACCAGCTTCAAGTCCCTGTCTTCTACACGGCACTGAAATCCAACCATGAACCACACAGATTTGCCATGAGAGCTGTTAGGGCTATGGAGTAGACTCCTACAAGACAGCGAAGATATCCTGCTGCTGAGGTAGTTTGGAAGAACAATCTTAAGTGAACCACTGGTGGCTGGACAGGTCTGTAGTTATGCCTCCTTTGTTCAAAAATACTACCCTGCTCACTTACTGAGGTGCAACAGGTCACTCCTATCCTGGAAACCCCACCGCAGAGTCTGGTATATTTTGCTCAAATGTACTTGGACTCCTCCCAGCGCCAGACAGAAGGACTCTCGGAAGCATGCGATGGAGGATTTAAGTGTCAAAATAACTAAGGAGTATTAGGGAATTTATCTCGGCTAAATGACATATGTTTCAATTTGCATGAGGCTGAGGACTATTCCATTTAAGCTCTTATGCAGATGATTTTTGTTCCTGTTCACCTAGATATAACCATGTCTTTTCAGAGTGTAGGGGTTACTTTCTGAAACAGTCTTTCTATTTAGTTCTCTTCAGGAAAAAAAAAAAAAAAAAAGGAGCAGTTAAAGTTTACAGTTTAAACCCTTTCCAATTTCCAGTTTTCTTCTTTTAGTGATGTAACACCTCTTTGGATTTTCCTGTGGGCTGAATGCATTAGTTAGTCTGTAGCAAAAGGACTACATTTAAATGCCAGAATAATCTTCCATCTGCAGGAAGCTGAAATCGAGCGTTATATCCAAGTTCTTCATTATGTGCATAGCGGAGACACATACACACACACACACAAAGACACATATATGTATAAAGCCAAGAATTCATTGTTAGTATAATCGAAATCTGAACAGTGTAATCCAAGAACAATGCTCCAGATTTGACTATAACAGAAAAAGGAAGCATCAGAAAAAGGAAGCATACTTCTGTACAGAAAAAACCCTCAAAAATGGTAATAATGTATTTGAGACTTCTCTGTTTGCACCTCTTTTCCTGGTGTTATGCTCACTCTTTCACTGCTCTCCTGGGCCTTGATGGTCGTGGTTTCTCTCTGATGGGAGGGGATGGGGGATTGTCGCAGTGTGTTATCAGCATCTGGAGTCCTTCACTATGAAGAATATGATGTCAATGTTGAAGGTTTCTTCTTCCTCATGCTAGGGTCTTGTTGGAGTCTTTTTTTAATGTCTTTTACACCTTGCTCTTTCTTCATTGGTCTGCAACTCCAAGTTACATCTAAATTTATTACGTATGGTGCATTTTACACATGCTAGATACTTGTTCCTTGTTCTCTTTGTTGCCCAGGATAACTCTTTTTGACCAGGTCCAGGACATTTGTCCAGCTGCATTTCTTTAACTGGTTGTTGCTGAGCTGTTTATAGTTATGTGGCTTCCAGTGCCAGCTTCTGCTCCATCTCTAGCCATCCCATACCTATACTCTTCTAAACTGCATCCTGTGCCCCTAGCTTCCAAAGCCTGTTGTCAAACCAGACTTATATTCCTCTGTGCTACATTATGATGTTAGAGTCAGAAATAGGGTTATACCTCAGAAAGATAAACAAAAGCAAAGAAAACTGGCTGTACCTATCCGGTCAGTTAGCAAAGCTCTTGTTACAGCTAAACCAAGAGAAACAGATCTAGAGGCAGGTCAAGAAAAGCTCAGGCAGAGCAGGCCTGACAAACCTCAGCCTCAAGGTCTCACAGACTCGGTACAAAGCCTGTGGCCTGTTACTAGCAGTGGGAGTATTGGGCTATTGGTTTGCCCAAGCTCTTTCTGAAGCTTTTATATAAGGTAACAGGACTTCCAACCAGAAGTGGAGAGCTTCATGCCTATGAAGCTGACAGGGATCCACCTGCTGCAGAGCTGGCTAGTGCTGTCCAGGCTTTTTTGCCTTAATATTGTTTTTCACTGTCACAAAAATCTTGAAGACTAAACACAAAGACAGGGAACTTTTTATTTTAAATCCCTGTGACTTTCATTCCTCCTACCTGCTGTCTGCCACCTCTAATTAAAGTGCAAGGACCATGTCATGAGGATGGGGAAGTTGTATTCAGACCACAAAATTTGTTTCCTAGCCATATCACCAAATTACTGACTGAAACACAGTCTGTACCCTTTGTTCTTCCCTTTGTAAGAAAAGGATGGCATTGTCTATATATCTGCAGAACTTTAGGAGCAAGGACAGATCATGCATTGACCCAGATTTGCAAATGTGCTCTGACAACTCAGTGAACGAAGTGGCTAAAACAGAGTAAATCTCTTACCAGGTTTTTGCTCTTTGTGGTCTTGGGGTGGAGGAATCCTGAGGATCACCAAATGGCAAGCTCAGGTAGTCCTCGAGGGATTATCCCCATGTGGGGGATGATGAAAGCACAGTGATTTCCCACTTTTCCCATACCCCTCACATGCACAGTGCCAGGGATGGGCTGGGGAAGATGACCTAATCCATGAGACCTGTGACAGCTGAGTACATGGAACTCCTCAGCAGACAGGTACCCATTTCCTCTGGAAGGTCAACAGAATAGAAAAGGTCTGATAACCTTTCAGAGAAGCAGTAATAACAGCAATAAGAGGAGCCATCTCTCTTGCAGCCTGCTTCCCAGAGTGAGAGTTTCTTGCTGAGTCTCTCAGCCTAATTCACTGCTTCATGCCTCCTGGGCTGCAACTACAGAAACACGCCATTGTGCACAGAAACATTTCTAGAGCACAGCTGCTGGCTCCATTATTAGAAAATTGTGCATTATCCACTGGTGAGTGACTTGTGTGTTAAAAGTCACCCATGGGGCCCTATCCCTTGTGCACACAGGGTGGTGCAGCCTTTGGTTACTAAGATCTGGCATGTTGCTTCAAGCTGCTGCAGATAAGGTTTCCTCTACCTCACTGTGCCATGCTGCCCACCGCACTCTAGCCATAATGCCGCGTACAGGAGGGCTACTTCTGCTCACACTTGTGCTGGTGCAAATGGGCAGTAGTCTTGCTGGGTATTGATGGATATATTCCAGGGTGGGTGAAAGCAGAATTCATCCTTCTTGTTCTCAGACACATCTCCTGTAGTAAATGCAAAAAAATACCGTAATACAGTAACTATGTCTCCTACATCTTACCCTTTAGCATTAGGTGTAGTTAAGGACCTGGATGTAGGCCCATATCCTAAATCAAGATTGCAAATTTTGCTTTTTCACACAGATGATAACGGGTATGAGAGGAAAACCCCAAAAAGCACAACAAAACGATAACCATTCCTGCCACTATTCCCCTGCTGGAAGCTTTCTGCCCTTTGCTTGTTGCAGAGCCAAAGAAATAGCAGACTGACCGACTGTCTCATTTCTTCTTTGGCAACTGGCCCTCCACAGGCAGCACCCTTTGCCTTTTTCTTTCTGGCTTGGGAGATTGCTCCTGCCTGAGCCCTCACCATTGTTTTTTGCCCTGCTTGGCAGAAGCAGCCAATTCCATGTGTAGCCCAGTCTATCTGAAGTGCTATCACGACTGGGTGGGCAAATGGGCCCCCCTTAGCTTGAAGGCACTCTGAGGAACCGAAGAGGAACTCTGTAAAAGGTAATAACCAAACCCATTATCATTTGTGAGAACAATAATTATTAAATCCACTGTGAACTTACTCTAACATACCTCTCCTAGGTCTGCCTGGTTACATGTCCTAGGGACTCAAATGGAGCTCAAAATGAACAGCCACCCCAAACTGAGATCAGCTGAAGTTACCTGAGCACATGACATGTCTGCAGGAGCAGCTGGGGTGATTGCTTAGCCCATGGGCAGCCCTCTTGGAATTACTTCCAGCTACTAGAGGGGGTCAAGATCTCTGACAGCTGCCCTGCCCTTTGGCAAATTCAGCATTTACCCTGTAATACCTGAGGTGGATTTTATAAGGTGTTTCTTCTGTTTTGACCAAGAATAAACCCAGAAAGCCAGCTACAAGTGAGCCCCGAAGTGGACTGTCTTCTCCCAGCTGTGAAAGAATGCTTTGACTTGCCTGCTGCTCAGGCAGGGAGGGCAATGACCACATAGGGACTGTGCAGCCACATGCTCTGCAGAGATTTCCTTCAGCTGGGGGAAGCCCCCCAGCTTTGAGGTCTTTGAGCTGTTCACAGCCCTGTCCCAGCCCTGCCTTCCCCCCTGTCTTCAACCTCAGTGGGGAACTAGATGGTGCTTCTCCAGCCAGGCTGGCCCTGCCCCATGTGTTCTCTCTTTTCATTCTGTCACAGCTGGATTAACCCTCCTGCTCAGCTGGACAAGCTGATTAGTTAAAGAACTTGTTTCATTCCTCTCTAGGGCTTTATTTTTCATCTGTCATTTTCCTCTTTATTACCCAGTAAGCGTCTGCTTCTCCAGCTCTTTCCAAGCTCCCCACTCACTGCCCTCTCCATTTCCCCAGCCAGCAGCCCTTACCAGTCTTTCCCAGCTGCAGTGAGGGAGCAGGCCCTTCCCATTTACCTCAGTGTGATATGTCCCCATATCCTTTCATCTCTTCCCTTCAGACATTCCTTTTCACACAAGTTAATCTCCAGTATATTCTCCCAGCACTCTTTCATACTCCCTCTGTTTCATCCCCTCTGTTTCAGCCCCATGCTCAGGACTATGCTTGAAGACTCTGGTGCTCCTTCATATGCAAAGGCAGTCAGAGGCAGCACACTGTCATGGTGTCTTTCCTCACCATGCATGGTAGTCTTGGATTAGCAGTCAAGGAAGAAGCTGTATTCAGGTAGTCATCGTATAGAACACTTGTGCATTGGTGTTCATTTATGGCCAACAGGAGCTTTAAACCACAAAAATGGAGGCTCCAGGATCTTGCAGTCCATAGGAGTGAGAGGGACTGACCCTGCCAGCCTTCCTTGGCCTTTTGGAGGCCCAGTAAGACCACTCCTTAGCTTCCTTACTCATCTCAGCAATTTGAACATGGCCTTATTTCTCCTTCTTGGGTCTCTCTGGGTTGTTGGTTACCTCTTACTGACCATTGCTCCCTTCTCTTGCCATCTCCTCCCTCTGCTATTGTCTTTCCAAGTGTCCCTGCATATATTTCTTCATCACTGAGCAATACAGATGAACCCTCCAAATGGTAGGCAAGTGAAATGCATCTTTAGGGAAAAAAAAACAACAAAAAAGAGCCTATAATTATGCTCCCCCTGTGGCTGCCAGCAACAGCCCTGATCGCTTTGATTGTACATTCTGACCCCTTTTGCCATGCTCCATCTGTTTGTTTTTATAGTCTGTGAATTTGCAGCAGCAAAAGGACTGTGGCTTCTTATTTGTATCTACACGGTCCCCTGTGCAATCTGCCCCAGTTCTGACCAGAGCCTTGCTCTACAGGAGAGATAAGTAAGAATAACAATGAAGAGTGGGAGCTGCAGCCAGCAGCACAGCCCTACTTTGGGAGCAGAACAAGACAATTAAGGAAAGGATTTTCAAATAATCCAAATGAAGAATACAAGGGAATAAATATTTAATACTCGGTCATGCAGCTTCATCCTCTTTAATAATCGCTGTTTCTACAGCATCTTTCAGAAGGGAGCAGTGCATAAAGAGCAGATGCAAAATGTTTCTCCAACAGGCAAAGATCCCCTCTCTTCCCCCAGTGGGATGGTGTGTGTGCAGCTACACCTAAGACACAAGGGGCGTCCTTTCAGGGGCAGCCATACCCCTGGAGCCCTGTTGGAAGGATATATTTTGCTTAAGCAGTAGCTATGGCTGTAGTTCCTATCCTTACTCCCCTTGACCCCATGGACAGGATCATGCAGGTATTATGAATTTGTAATACTGTAACACTCTGTTTAAAATTAAATAAACTTCATTTGCACTTTTTGCAACAGTCCACATTCCCCTCTGTCTTGGTGCTCAGCCAGTATCGTGAGGGGCAGAAGAAAGTATACTTCATGTGGAGAGAGTGTGCACTGACCACAGCTCTCGTGCAAAAACTCTGCATCCCCCAGACAATTTCTCTGCCCTCCTCTTCCCCAGGCATTTTCAGGTGCCAGGATCCACTCAGGAATTCCCAGCACAGACCAATGCTAGTATGACAAATACTGGTGACCAGGCTGAGTGGGGCTGGTGGGGAATTGAAGACAGTGGCAAGGGATAGACAGATAGCTGGTGGGTTGGACTGGCCAGAGAGAGAGGATGGGCAGAGAGGCTGTGTGTGCCTGTTGGAGGATGTGGGAGCCAGCGCCTGGGATATGTGCGGGGAGGGTATTTTGTTGACGTGTGTGGAGAAAGGGGAGGATTTCAACATTGTGTTTTTTAAACCTTCTTGTTTGATTATCATCTGTGAATATAAGCCAACATTAGTAAGGCATGCTCATGCTGGGCAGGTAATACCTGTGCACAAGAGGAGACATATATACAGTAGGGAATGAGTCACCCGCAGGGTGTCTACAGCCCTCTTCCCTCTCTAAGTGCAAGCTTGGTCTAGTTTTCTTCCAAGTAGTCTAGGGCTAACTGCAAGCAACGGAGGGAGAGGGGAGAACTGTTACCAACAGGCTGCACCCCTGTTTCTGAGATTACATTCATGTATTTGTGTGAGAAGAAGTCCCACTGGCAAAGGACGGATCTTGATAAAATCTTACTCTGGGATCTGAAATGTTTATCAGGGATAGTGTTAGGTTCCACAGACTTGGACAAAGGAGCTGCTCTACCACATCCCCTTCACAAGATCTCTGGATTATATGATCCTTTGCAATATTCTGCAAAATCAAATGTGTGTATGGAGAAAGCACCTGCTTTGTAAGGTGTTCTTAAGGTGTTTTTCCACAACTCAGTTTCAAGTTCTGCATCCAAAAAGGAAGACAGGCTGGCATTTCGGAAAGGCATTTTCCCTCAGTAGTTCCATATGACCATGAGTGCAACACTGCGTAGTCCTCACCTTGAGAGGAGAAAGGAACAAAATAAAGAATTGCTGAATAGGATCATGGAATCATAGAATGGTTTTGGTTGGAAGGGGCCTTTAAAGGTCATCTAGTGCAACCCTCCTGCAGTGAGCAGGGGCATCTTTAACTAGATCAGGTTGTTCAGAGTACTATCCAACCTGGAAAGTTTCCAGGGATGGGGCATCTACAGCCTCTCTAGGCAACCTGTTCCATTGTTTCAGCACCATCATTGTAAAAAGATTTCTTCCATATATAAAGTCTATATCTAGTCTACCCTCTTTAAGTTTAAAACCATTACCCCCTTGTCCTGTTGCAACATGCCGTGCTAAAAATACTGTCCCCATCCTTTCTGCAGGCTCCCTTTAAGTATTGAAAGGCTGCAATGAGGTCTCCTCTTCTCTTCTCCAGGCTGAACAACCCCAACTATCTCAGTCTTTCTTCACAGGAGAGGTGTAAAAAAGAGGTGTTTCACAGAATCATAGAATGCACTCTGATCATTTTCATGGCCCTCCTCTGGACCTGCTTGAGCAGGTCCATGTCTTTCTTGTGCTGAAGACTCCAGAGCTGAACACAGTATTCCAGGTAGGGTCTCACCAGGGCAGAGTAGAGGGGGAGCATCACCTCCCTTGACCTGCTGGCTACACTTCTTTTGATGCAGCCCAGGATAAGGTTGGCTTTTTTGGGCTGCAAGCACACAATGCTGGCTCATGTCTAGCTTTTCATCCAATAATCCAGGTTGGAAGTGACCTTCCAACTCCTGTACATAGGATGGCTAACTTCAAAGCTGAGTTGGGTTACTCGAGGCCTTGTGCAGCTGAGTTTTTAATATCTTCAAGGATGGAGATCCCACAACCTCTCTGGGCATCTCTCTCATGCTAAAAAATTTCTTCCTTATGTCCAGGTGGAATTTCCCATGCTGTAACTTGTAATGACTGTCTTGTGCCTTTTCACCTCTGGGAAGAACATCTTAGCTATCAACCATTTTAGGTAGCAGAAAACAGCAATTAGATCTCCCTTTGCCTTTCCTACTTAAGAGGAAGCAAGCCAAGTTCCCTCAGCCTCTCTCTCTGCACCATGCGATGCAGGTCTCCACCATCCTGGTGGCCCTGCACTGGACTCCTTCCAGTTTGTTAAGCTCTTTCTTTTACCGAGAAATCCCACACTGACCACTGGGCACTAGATATGTCCTCATGAGCGCCAAATAGAGGGGAATAATCCCTTCCCTCAGTCTGACGGTCAGCTCAGCTTTCCAGATCTGCCCCTAATTAATCCACATCATGGATGTGTCTTCTGCAGTTCTGCACTGTGCATTGCATACATGTCAGAAAAGGGAGAGTTTACTGGTGAATGTCAGGCAAAGATTCTTTTTATACTAAAAAGTGAAAACATTTGAAATAATTAATGTTTGAAAATTACCAAGAGGGAAGAGATTTTAAATGTTCAGTAACATTTAAGGGCAAATTGTGTGTGTATGCATGTGGGATGTAAGTGAGTAGGTGATTGAGTGGGTGTCAGTGGCACTAGAAAGGAATTCTTGATGATTTTTACAATAAAAAACATTAAGGAGCTAACAGTATGAAATAGCAATTATTATGAAGCGTGATCTCATTTCTGAATCTGGTATGAATTTCAGGCTCTGCAGTTATTACATTTTGAATAAATAGCAATTAACATCTAAGGCTTTTCTTTTTTTTTTTTTTTTTTAAACTTCTGGCTAACAGACAAACTTAAGCCATTCTAAAATTCAAATACCTTCAAAGAGACTGTCAAGACCCCTACAGCACCACTAATGGCAAAAAAAATATCCATGGTGTGTTGTCCAGCTTTGAGGTTTTGCTGTGTCTTCTGGACTGACATGCACTGACCATTGCAGTCAGTCATTTATTGCAGTACAAAATGCCTGCAAATCTCATACTGACTTTGCAGCTGATTTGTATTTCAGCTTCTTGTTCTAGTCCTCACTGCAAAGTTTAGACTTTTTTTTTTCCCTAGCTTGTACAAGAAGACCCATAACAAAATTTTGCAGACCATGTTCTACTGTCAGGGGCATCTGAGCAACTCCACTTTCTGCAGTTCGCTGACAGTGATACAAGTGCATATGCTGAGTCTCCATATTGTGCCTGAAGCAGCAGATGTGGGATGCCCCCACCATCACTGGAATTTGTGAAAATGTAGTGTGGAGATTAAATATAGAGAGCTGGAGCTTCAGGTTACCCTTCTAGGCCTGTGTTTGTACTGTAGGAGACATAACATTGGAAACCAATGAAAATGTAGTTAGCAAAGAAAACAAAACTAATTCTCAGATGGTACCACTTTCTCACTGTGGAAAACCCTTTCTGACCCATCTTCTTTTCCTGATGTCTCCAGTCAGTATGTCTAATATCTACAATTAGAAAAAACCCTTGAAGATAAGATGAAACATCCACATTGATGGATGAAACCATTTTTTCAGCTTATGAGCTCCTTAAAAAAATTCCAGTGTAAGCGTTATTTATTTCCTATAGTACAAATGTAAGACAACTGACCACATTCATGTTTCTTTGTTATCACCCGCAAGTCCTGTAGAAGCAGCCTGTGGACTCCCAGGAATCTGCAGAACTCAGATTGAAAACTGTCACAGGGACATATACGGAATAGATACACAGCCTGCAGAGCAGCAGTTGGACTGGTATTCTGTGAGGTATGAAAACTCCTAAATAGATAAAATATTTCAGTATTAGTCTCTGTTTAATAGAAAGTGCTATTGCTGGAGGACTGATGCAAGATGTCTGAAGAAGAAGCAGTACCACAGGCCACCTGGTCCTGAAACACTAACCTTACTAAGCAAGTGGTGCAAATAGACTGAGGCTGTGTGCTGCCTGTTTTAAAAAAACCACAAAGGATCTTTCACCATTTTCCTTGGGAGACTATTCCACAGCCAGATAGATGCTCAGTCAAGATTTGCCTTTAGACTGAATAATGCAGCTTGCTGTTATTTTATCTCCCTGCCCTTGTTTTACATATTGCCTTCATGTATACTTTTCAAACCTCCTCTGAAGCAAACTGGGGTATGTGCTATACCCTCAGACTGTGACACAAAAGCTCTAGTTATCCCTCTCCCTGTATTCCTGCTTGACTCTGCATTACTCTTCACTGGGCACAGAGAGGGATCTGGATGGAGGAAGTTTCCTGGAAAGCTTCCTCTCTGCAAGTGCAAGATTTTCCTTTGCTGCTACAGGGATGCACCCTCTGCTGTGATTTTCAGAGGGCAGAAGCCCTGAGCAACCTGGTCTAGTGGGAGATGTCCCTCAGGGGTGTTGGAACTAGATGATCTTTAAGGTCCCTTCCAACTCAAACCATTCTACGACTCTATGATTCTGTGATAAGCAGGGAGCTGAGTGGAGTTGCTGAATCCCTAATTCATGGCCATTAGCAGGGGTCACTTTCAAACGTTTCTCCCTTAATGAAGCACTGGCTGTTCCTTCCTGGTGTTTCATTAAATTGCAAGCTCGAGCAGGCAAAGATGCACTGGAATGAAACAGGGAGAGAGGGACCCCTGTTGGAGCCCCCTGCCCTCCCTCAGCCCCTCCAGCCTCCTGCAGCTGGACCCCTCCCCCAGCTCCCAAAAGATTAAAGCAACTATTTTTTGTTTTGAGGGTTTTTATTGTTGATGTTGTCCCAGTGCCGTGCCCATCGTTCCAAAGAGAGGAGTGAATATTTGATTGCAGCTATTAGTTAATCAGTAACTGGCATAATTTTTTCCCTGATTAATGCTTTGAATAATCATTGCAGCCGTATCTGTAGGCAATCCTGTTATCAGAGTCACTTTGAAAACAGCTTTGAAAAGATAGATCTGCATCCTTACAGATAAAATTAGACAGGTCAGATGCTCCACCCTCTGAAAACTGCCACTTCACTGAAGTTGGTCAGGGAAAATGAGAGATCAAAAATGTATTCTGTTCTCCTAGCTCGTTCACTTCCCTGTAAGTACCGTGCTGGAAGCACCTGAGGAATGAGTCCACATGGAAAATTTCAGGCTAACAGGGCAGATGGAGGCACAGAATAGGCCTTCCTGGAAATAAAGACTAGGAAAAACATTTATACAAAGACTAATCTATCTCTGTCCCTAGAGCTTTTTCCATTGTTTCAGGGGAATGCTGAAACAGAGGGACCACATGCCGATCTCAGGGAAGAGTAAGCTTTGTGTGGACTCTCTGTGTCTATACATACATATATAGTACATGTATATATAAAAATATATATATTATACATATAAAACATGCATGCACAAGAAAAACATTAAAACTAACTTCATAGAAAGAAAAGGATGTGATCTCCTCCTCCTTGCAGGAGTAAAACCAATTCCAAACTTAAAAGTCAGATGTACCCTGGAGGGATTAATAGTGGTCACTGGGGATCCCTGTAACTAGGACTAGGTGGGAATTTTTCAATTCCAAAATTCTTTTGCAACAAACTAGTAATTCTGAAAAACTGAACTTCTCCAGAAGAATATCCTGACCTCAGGAATGATCTCTTTGGCTCCTGGGTGGGATTTCTAAGAGAAAGGTGAGAAAGACAGTACAAGTGAATACACACAATGCTCAGAATGCTCATCATGAGGCAGTGCTCAATGGGAAGGGCCCAACTTTCAAAACCATGGCCTCTCCGACTGAGTGTGAAACTTGGACCCCAGTTTTTACTCATCTCTGGTCAGTGCTGTAGTCTCCTGCACATGAATTATTCTGAGCGTCCACTCCCAGTCTGCCATCACCAAAAACCAGAGGAGACTGAATGTTTTTCCTTTTTTTCCCACTGTGAAGCAGGGATATTTCTGAAAGCCTGAAGGTGCTGGGAGGATGGGATACCATTTCCTAACAGCTCCACCTGGGCCACTTGATCCAGAAACTGTAACATCTGCAATGGGTACATCAGTAGTTGTGGAATGGGCCTATCAGCAGCTGTGACTTGATCATCAGGTCACTAACCCCAGATAAAGAAGACAGAGTGTATTTTCCCATTACCCCAGACAGGGTATTTCTGTCTGGTTTTTTGACAGAAAACTATTGCTTTTCTTTATCAGCCACTGTGAGGTATCAACAACAGCCATGGGAGAGTAGTGATCCTTGCTGTGCTTGTTACCAGTGGCTAGGCAAACAGAGCATGACCAGCTGCCATTTTTGCTAGGATAGAGTGAGAAGATATGTACAGCAGGTGGAGAAAATGCCCCCTCTGTAATAGGTGCTATCACTGTAAGGGGGAGCTTCATAGGATAAAATAGAGATGTACCCAAGCATCCTTTCCCAGTCACAAGTTAAATCCTGTTTTTGAGCCTGTTCTTGGAAAACCACAGCACTGATGTGTATCAGGTGGAAATCAAAGGGATTTTTAGATTAAAGAAGAGAGAAGCAGCAGATTTTTGTGTGAGGACTGACATTACATCGTTCAGAAGAGCAGGGTCCAGTTACACTGTGTGACCCCACAAACATTAGCAGGAAGAGGTCAAAGGAATGTTGTCTATGAAATTTGGATTTCCTATAATATGTACAAAGAAATATATTTAGCAATCTTGCAATGTGATACCACAAGTATATCAGGAACAATGCAATACGGTTAGGATCAGACCATCTTACCTTTATCTAAACTATGTCCTCAGTTATGTTATCATTTAAGTAAAAAATTGTTTCTCCTGGCGTCTTGGCAATGAGGCCGTTTCTTCTGACCTTTTGCCCATGGGAAACCTGAAGTCATTTGTCTCACACCTCCAATATTTCCTGGACATTTAACTTCCACTTAGCCTACCTAACGCTGAGCTGACAAATGCTGTCCTGGTAATGGGTACTCATATATGCGAAACTACTACCTATACTCCTATTGTATTCTATCTCTAATGATTATTGTATAATATTTCCTACTTTCTCTTATGCTTAATACTATACTTAGACCTACTAAAAGAGTCAGGATTAAATGACATGTGAACAGCTATCAAAATGGATAATATTATCCCTCCTTGCGTCAGGAAGACTCCCAAAGTGATACAATCTGTCTGGCCAGCACATTTATAGTCATGAGAAACCAAGCAGGCAGATACCTCCTCATTTCTGGCTCTGGAGGAAAGAGAGATGCTTAGAGTTATTTTCTGGCTGCTTAATATGCAGTGGTCACTTATAGGGGCGAATAAAGTAGCACCCAGACAGTGACTGGAGAGGACCCTTGGACAACTCTATCTCATTCTTGTACTTGGAACAGCCAGGTTGCTTACTATTAAAGTCAGTAAAAACTGCGAGATTCATTCTTGCTTATGGGATTTCAGAAATAGCTCTCATCTTCCAAAGACTGTTTCTACCTTAATAACCTACCTGGTCCTGCCAATACAGAGATATCTGCAGAGGGGAAAAGATGATCATTTACGGATGTTTACTCACTCTCATCCTAGTGGGGATGCACCAAAGGCTGAGGGTCATGAACTCCCTTGTCCATTTATTTAACTAAGGAATTTGTGCCTGGAGCTGCCCAGCAAACCTAGGGCTCCCAGACTGGGGAGAACTAGGGCTGCTGTCCCATTCCTGCTGGTGGCAACTCCACAGCCCCTGGAGACTCAGAATTCACTGGAAATGCAGGGAGCAGAAATGGTATTAAATTTAGACCACATTCACTTCTGCTGTCTGAGGGAAGAGGGAGCAGCTGCCTATGCCCTGAATCCCACATCTGAGCTGTCTCTCCCTCACGCTTGGATGCTTGGGCATGCAGAAATTCTGGGAAAGGACTAGGGCTGGGGGCAGAGGCAGGAAAGCTGGAGGACCTCTACACACTCTCATCCCCAGAGAGAATCTCCCCAGGGTTGGATCTATTTTTAATCTGTTCCATCAGCAATAACAAACACAGTTAGAAGAAGTAATAACAGGGATTTTGCTGTGTATGAACTTGTTATCATGAAATGTAATCTCTCGATCAAATTAGAGCTGTGTTCAGAAATTCTATTCATTGACCTTGAGCTCATCAAGAGAAAAACATTTCCTTCCAAAGTTGTCCTGTTCTTCACTCAGACACCTAAACACTTTTTCCTTGTAACTACCTCTTTAATCAGTTGATATCTAATCACACCTTCCTAACTCTGACTGAGTCAACAAGTAGAGTCAAAGCAGCTTGAGATTTTTCTTTAACATTAGATGTCCCATAAAAACCACAGTTGAGTCTGTTTACTAATGGTGCTCTTGTTACTTCTGTATCCAGAACAAATTCCAAGCCAGAAGAGTTACAGTCCACCCTGGATTTATCCTGTTGTCTCAGATGGCCAGGATTACGTCTTCCCCTCATATTCTTAACTGACATGTAGCTATGAACTGAAAAGCGATGGCAATAGCTCACAGTGGGGCTAACTGAACTTCAGTGCTGGGCAGAGCGCTATCAATACATATGAGGTGTAGTAAGTTGGTGAAGTGTGTTAGATATTTTGGGTGGAAGACACTTGCTCATCATTTACCTAGGCATAACTCCTCAGGCAATCCGTTCAGGATGTTAGACATACTCCATTCCAGTAGCTGCTAGCTACTGCACCTCCTTGCTTGGCCAATGCTCCATATGATAAATGTTTGGGAGGATTCCCTTCTGACCCCTAAGGCTGACCAGACAATTCCCTGATGCAAGCGGGCAGGGTCTTTGTCCAGAGCTCCAGCAGACTTGTCCAAACTTACCCAGAAAAAGTTATAGGGCAGAGGTGCCAAATGACCCTGCTGTGTCCTTCATGTGCCAGCATGCATAATTCATCATGCTTAGATAACCTGTAGTCCCTCCACCCTTCTGGTAACTGTATCAGCATTTGCAATGCAGAGCACTCCTTTAATTTTATTTATGGAGGGACTGATTTGCACAGCAGGGCACTACTTTGTTTATTCTCCACTATCATTGTTACCTTTAATGAAGACAATGAAGAATTTAAAATAATAATTAAAAAATATATCTCCCTCTGTTACCATGGCAACAAGCTGGAGCTTTTTAACACTGCCACATATTCCATCTGTTTCTTTCTTTTAAATGACAAAACAGCTTACTCCTATACCAGCATTGCATGGAGGAGAGGAGGTTCTCAGGAAGAGGAAAGCAGAAATTCCAGCTAACAAGCATTACTACTCTGAAGAAAAGCCTCTTTCTACTTAAGAGTGGTTTTCTCTCTCCAATGCTGTCTAACAAGGTTTTCTCTACACAATAAAGGCCACAGGTCTGTTAGCAGACAAGCATCGGGGACTTCTCTCACAGTAGAAGAGAAGGCAATAAATACAGTGGTGAGTGTCTCCCTTATGTCCATCTCAAGCTAAATCAGATCTATCAGCAGAATGTGCCTCATCTTGGTGCAAGTCCAGACCTGGGTATGACTCAGCCCAGTTTGGAAGGCAAAGAGCAAGAGCATTCTTGTGATACTGAGAGAGAAATGTCACAACAAGGTGCTTTCCAATAGATTTGGAGGGTATGGATTAGGGGTAAATAAGATATCATAACATTATTATTATTTTCTAGCCTTGTCAAATTTTCCCTCACTATTCTGTCACCCAGATTTCCCAGGTGGACTTTTTTTTCTTCCTCCTTTTTCTCTGACTCTTTTTTGGGGCTTACCCCAGTCCATCCCCATTCCCAGAAATCTCTTAGTTCTCTAGAATGAATTCTGGTCTTTTCCCTTGGGCTCTTAGTTTTGTTGGCAGATAAACCCCCTCTCCCTAACGACTGGCTGTCTGCCACTGCTCAGATGTATGTCACACCTGCCTCCTGCTTAGCATCTGACTCACAGTTTTATCTGAAACCATTTGTTATATGAAGTCCTCATCTGCAATATTTTGCTCTTATTTGTATGGATGTAAAGCCAGAGCAATTCTCTCAGATTTCATGGAGATACTCTGCCTCTTATGCTTGTGTTACCAAGACCAAAACTATGCTGAAATGTTCTCCTTGGTCTTGCAACTGATGGTCCACAGAGGAACACCAATGGACAAAACTGAATGTTGTCCTGCTTTGAGCTAGAACAGAACCAGTTGTCCATTCAGTGACTTGACTCTTCTGCTCAGTCTCTTCTAAGTGACAGCACTTTCTGAAGTTAATGATACATTTTGCAGACAGTGTCTGCTTCTGGAAGAGATAGCACTTCATGTTTATAGCTTCTACAAAGGACTGGTATGCAGAAAGGCTCTTGGTTATACTTGCTTCTACAGAAATCAGGGTCACTGCTAAATCTTGTGTGCTGTGTTGGAGTGCTGTAAGTGGAAGGGGCATAAGTAAAAAGGTCACACTTGTGGGGAGGAGAAGACAGGACAGGTGACCCAAACTTGACCAACAAGGGACTTCATTCTATGTATGTCATACTCAGTATAAAGCTGAGGGATCTCAAGAGTCAAGCTCTTCTTCATCAATGGCCAGCGTCCGAGGAGGACTCTGTCCATTCTTCTGTTTTTGAACCCAATCTGTGAGTTCCTCAGTCCAGCTCCTGAATCCCATTCCCATCTGCCACTGAGTCCAGCTTGGACTCTGGGGGAGTTCAATATTGGTTTTGTATATATTTGTACATATTTCATTATTTCCTTGTTAGTATTATATTTTCTTTTAATTGCTACTGTTTCATTAAAGCTGTTGTGTTTTTTTTCCAACCCATAAGTTTTTCTCCCTTATTCCCTTTCTCCTCCCCTTCTGGGAAGGGAGAGAGGTTTAGTGGCCAGCCCAGCTCTAAACCTTGACAAATGCTTAGAAAGAAAACTGGAAAGTGACCTTACATGCACAGCAAAAGCAAACCTTATCTTCAGAAGTATCTTCAGAATCAAAGAGGTTGTGATCTCTCTCCCTTGCTCTCTAGCTTCCAGGGTTGGGTTTTTTTTCCTATTATCTGAATGTCTTCTGTAGTCTTCTGCCTTCCTTGGCAGCAGATTTTGCTTTTTCCATCTTGTGCCCCGGTGTTTCTCACAGAGTCCGGTTTAACCATGCAGAATTTTAGTTTCAAGCAGGCTGTATGGTGTTTTGGGGTTTTGCCTCTTCTCATATTGGTTCCTTCTGTCCTTCCAAATAAACAGTAGATTGCAGCTGGGGGGCAGTGGGGAGAGCCTGTTGGCTGTTTCTTTCTAAAGTAATCAGGGAGACCACCCAGCGGTGGAGCAGCAAATCTAACCAAGCCTGAAATGAGAGCCAGCACCTGGCCAGGAGAGGTTAATGCCTTTCTTCTCTGTATATATGGATCCTGGCTAGAATCAGGTCTTGGAGTCTTGACCGCTACTAATGGACACCAGAATATGATCATATTGGCAATCTCTGCTTTGGAAAAATTCAGGGCTGAACAACAGAGAAGTGGGAGAGTCAATATCAGAGATCTATCTGTGCCTGAAGGTCACAGACTGGAGTAGAAGACCATGATATACCACTGACTGACATTGCCCTAGGACATCAGTAACAGGACAGGCACCCAGTGGAGTTGAAGAGACAACTGTGTAGTTGTTGCAGTGTGGAGAACTGTGACAGAAGCAGTAAGATTGGTCTGAGTGGAGGATGGATAGGAAGGTCTGGGTATGGATACACAAGAAAGAACAGCAGCAGAGCAGCAGAAGAGCTATACTAACAACAGATGTTGATGGCACCAAAATGAGGAGGTCATCAGGAATCATAGCATATCTACAGGTAGTTTCTCAAGAAACCCAGAAAAAACCACTTGAAAATTAAAGGACAAACTAAAATAAGAGATACAATTTTGTTTGTTTGTTTTGATCAGCTCCAGTGTTCTAGCCCTGAAAGGTGTCACTGCAGAGGCAGAATTACCACTAGCCTTTCTCTGTCACACCGAGGCTGAGGTGCTACTTCTCTCCTTCTTCTCTCATCTTGCCCCATAAAAAAGAGCTTCCTGGAGAAAACAGAGTTATGAGAGCAGCAGGGATATTTGCATGTAACGTTGATGAAACATGGAGCCAGGGCTGGGGAGTGGTGAAACTTGTCTGCTGACCAGCCCAGGGGGAGAAGAGTGGAAGAGAACTCCTCAGTGAAGCAAGAATTGGTCATTGTTGGGGAAGAAAGAGAAGAGCTGAGTGGCCCTTTAACAAGTAGGATGGAAGAACTACTTGACGAGTGGTAGAAGATGGAAAGACTGGGCTGGTTTTGTGATACCTTGCCTTGGGATTTCTAAGGACAACGTGCAGTCTCTCAGTGATACACATTTAGCAATTTGGTTGATATCAACCTTAAGAGACATTGTGATGAAATCTCTGAGGGGCAGAAGGGGAAAACGGATCTGTAACATCCTGCCTTGGGCCTGCTGTTTCACAATTGTCCATTAAAGGGGATTTTACCCCTCACCCTGAGGTGTCCCTTTGTGTCTGTTGCAATCAGCAGGGCCCTGGAGCCAGATGGTCCCATTAGCAGTCCCGATGCTGGCAAGACAAGAGCACAGCACTTGCACTTTATTACCTTCTCCTTTACATTGTGTATAACTGATGGCTGTGCTGCTATAGAAGGACAAATATGATAAATAGCCATGGGAAAGAAATCTATGGAGATGGATATTCTACTGTAAACCATATGTCTCTGTCCAGGGCTACTGCACAGTCATTACTGAAAACAGCAGAGTGATAAAAAGCAAGATTTCCTACATTTTCAGTCATGTTTTCTGGCCTGAAATATCAAGTGTTGAGGGACTGGACAGCATTTCAGCCCTGGAGGCCAGACAAAACCTCCTCATGTCACACCTTCTGGGACCTTTCGCTAAGAGGAGGGAACCATTGCTGTCGGCCAGCACTTGCCTGGCACCAGGCCTTCCTCCTCCTGCTGCTGGTGAATCTGCACCTCCAAAAGAAGCCAGTTTTCACTGCCATCCTGGTGATCATAAAGCTAAATATATTGGCCTTTGGTATTAGCTGTGCAAGGACAGAAGACTTATTCAGAGGAAGAATGCATGCACAATCTGAGGAAAATCCAGACTATTAGTGCCAGCAAAGAGTTAAAACCTCAGTTTCCCAGGATTCCTGATGACAGAGTCAAATCATCAAATTCCTTTCTCACTCACTGATGAGGATGTCCTATAGGGAATATCTTTTGGACACCCATCTACCAAACTCCACTCATGCCTAGGCATATCAACTCTGATATTCCTTTGCAGATCTTCCTCTAATCCCCACAGATCACCTGCTTTCACTCTCTTAAGTCAGCTAGTTACTCACTTCAATTAGCATCCATACAGAGATGCTTTACCAGAGGCATTTCTGCTCTAATAATGCCCTGACCATCATCTTTCACTCCAAAGTCTTCTGTAACAGCTGTCATTGTCAAGCTTTCAGTCTATATTGGCTCTCTGAATTCCTTGAGTTACATTTTCTGTAGCAAACACTTAGAGAAAAGCTAAATGTGATTAGCAAAGCAAGGACCAAGATCAATGAAATCAAGAGTGGGGTACTCCCAGGTAAGCAGCAAGACATGAATAAACACAATATGGTCCAAGTCAGAATCAGTTCTGTCCCTTTACATGCATCCAGAGAGACATGGTGAGTGCACAGTTAATTAACTGTTGCCCCCAAACATGAATGTTTCCTGCAATTAAAAATAAATTACTTTGAATCTTACAAATCTGAAATCCAAGGTTATAGTGTTTTATTGTCCTGTCACACAGAGCACTATGGGTAGGGAATCCATACAAATGGAAACAGTCAAATAGTCATTTACTCCTCTACCTGAATAGATGCAATAAAGTCTTTCCTCCCTTGGAGCTCTGGCTCCTGGGCATTGGCAAGGTGGGAAAATTACCTTTTTACTAGCAACTATGGGTGTAATAGGGGTTTTCAGTTGGATTTCTGCCCCACTGGGATTGTAGCAGTAAAGCATTACAGGAGAGAAGAGCATCTACAATCCCTCCCTCCAAGCCTTATAATCTTCTCAAGCTGCTAAGAGGAGCCAAAGGATTTGTTCCCCTACCTGTCTGCCCTATTTTTCATAGTGGACTGAGAAGGGCTTAAATGTTACAGATGGCTGAAAATCCTGTAGCATCAGCACGGAATGGCTCTTTCTGTTTGTATTAATAGCCCAAAACAAACAGCGGCAGCAGCCTCGCTTTGATCCCTTTAGTGTCAATCAACTGAAAAAAATGAACCGACATACCTGATGTCAAATATATTCCACCATCTTTTTGGCCCAGATTTCCTACTGTTGCTAAGACTGCTTTGCCTCCCCCAGTAGTAGCAATGGAAAGTGAGAAGGCTCATCCAGACAGTTGCCAGCATTGTCTTCTAGCAAAGCTGGACTTAAGCCGCTGTATAGGATATTTGTGTGTTATGAGAAATTTTCAAAGCCTCTTGAAAGTTGTGTTTGAGGCCATTGGGCTACCAGGTCCCATTAACTCAGCTCTCTACAATAGCTGAGAACCCACAGGTCAGTGTTGCATGGCCTTTTCTTTGCTGTATGGTTTTGGAGCAGCATTAAAGGTGGCCAGCATCTGACTGTCTTACTACTTTCTGTCTGTTAACCAAAGTAGTAGATGAATGTGCAGCATCCTATACATGTGAGCTTTTGGTTGGAAGACCTCTCAATCTGGCCGTGTACAAGTCCTTCTACATATGTGGCCCCTTCATGACCTGCCTCCTTTTTTCTTATTTCTTCCTTTTATTAGAATGTAGCTGACTCTAGTAGGATGAAAAACTATCACAGCATGCTAATTATTTTCATTCTCACATCAAGTAATAGCAGGAAATGCAGATGCCTGGTGTAAGAGCACCTGTGACTGAAATCCATCACTGGAGCCCTGGAGCCCTCTGCTCCCTATCCTCCTCCATGCAAGACAGGTATTTGCCAGCAGATATTTGCATGCACGTGTATGTCATGTCTACTGCCTTCCCTGTAACAAAGTGTACAAGGACGTGTTCGGCCAGGCCTCTGTTTGATTGTTCATCTAACAACAGAGAAGATGATCCTTTTAAAAAAAAATTGTGAGCTGGTATATTAATACTTCAAGAACTGCATTTGTTGGAGACAGATTCCAGGGTGTTCCTGAGAAGTTGAGCTTGACTGGTATTAAGTGACAAGGCCTAGCACTCAGTTTCCATGTTTTTCTGCAGATATGTTTTTAACACCAACCATGATTATGCCTTGGACTAGCATCCTAGGAAAGCAGATGGGTTTCCTGGCATTGGGTTTCCTGGGCTTTTGGCTGTTGGAGCCTGCTGCATCCTGTTGTGAGGGGAATGTGTTTTCCAGTGTCAGAACAGGATTCTATCTATTTCCAAATATAACGGTTCCTTCCTAATTCTCAGGCATGAGGCACTGCCACACATGGCTCAGCCTGACACCATTTTACTATAATGTACATGTGAAAACAGCCTGATTTCTGCTTCGAGTTTCCAAACCAGGAATTAATTGAGCCAAGAACAAATAAATAATTCCTTGTTTATTCTTCAGTTAAGCTTGCTGTAGTTGTCAGGCCATAACAGGTCAGGGAGGAGAATTGCTCTCTGTGCCTCAAAGAAAATGTTACTCACTATTATAGAAGATTAATAAATGGCAGGACTCCAGAGTGGGAAAAGGACTTGTCCTCCTTTGTAATTTACACCAGTGTTAGTAATGTCTATCTCTTAACTACAAGTGGTTGGATGATCACTACTACTTTTTAAAATACTGGAAATCTTCAAGACAGAAATCACAGAAAGGATAAGATGCAGAACTTCTCTGGAGTTTTCTCTCACCTCAGATACCACAGTGGTTGCCCCATGGGAAAGCTGTAAAAGTTGTCTTTGGCTTTAGGGGCAAATCCAGGGATAACATGCCTGAAAGCACTAAGTTTGTGAGCTGAACCCATACATTTCCATATAGAAGCACCAGGGAGTTAGTGCTCAGCAGAACACCATTGACTCACTAAAGCCATGGGATCTGAATGACAGTGTTCTTCTGAAGCTCTCCTTCCTGTACCATCCTGCTAAGAGGCAACAGGAGTTGCTGGTACGCACAGCCCAGTATGTTCTCTTCCTTCATAGGTACTTTTGAAAAGTTCTTTATCTTGTGACTCAGGTTCTTATCACCAGAAAGTTTACTCTCGGTTTCACATCTCAGGTGAGAGCAGGCACATTTCCTAGCAATGTAAGAACTGCTTCTACATAAAGGGCACTGAAAGGAGAGGTTTCCTCTGGGTTCTGCTTCTCTCCAGCAGCTGAGGAGACCTTCTGTGATCTCTGTACAGCAGGGCAGAAGATATGCAGTGTGGGAGCCTGGCTTGTGTCCCACCAATGGAGACACACACACTGCTAGCACCCACCTCTGGCTGGACAGTAGCCTGTGGTCATGCACTTGAGCTCGCTACGCTACAGGGGCACTGCAAAGGTGCCTTCTTGGTCAAGATTTCAATTAGGAACGGGCTAAGTTAGAGGTGGGGATGTGGGGACACACAACAGTACTGCTGCAGCAAAGGAAGTGCCCAGGACATCCCTTCCTGCTCAGCACTGCTCAGGATTCTTCTCTGCCTGGTGAGACAAGGGGCTGCATCAGAACTCTGCTCCATGACTCTGCCACCCCTCCTTGTCCATGGCCCACTGTTACTGCAGTGCTTTTACCTTAATATTTTACATTTCTATTCTGCTTTTATTTTTCACATTGTTTGATGAGCAATGGGCACCTTCCAGCACCATGGTAAGCACCGCTGAAATAACTCACAGTTGGTAGGGCCTGCCTGTCTTTATGTAACATGTTACTTTCCCCCAGCCTTGAGACAAATAACTTGCGGAGAAGAACAAAGTGGCTGTTTAGTGGTGCCCACTAAAATTGTGCAAGTGTGTAGGGCAAAAAGTAAAGTGAAAACCTGCACTAAACTGAAGTGTTAGAGAGATTTAAAGAGCGGGGCTATAAATAACCAGGCAGGAATGTGGCCAGGAAACCCTGTTTAGTGCCCCACTCTTTTAGGAAAAGACCTGAATTTTGTGTGTGCAGCAAATAAGGGATTTACCAGAATATTAACAATATCCTCATTCCTATATGACAGCGCACCCTTGGTACAAATAGAAAGGTACTGCTTTCCACCCATAGTCTATTGCCCTTGCTACTTAAGACCCCAAGCACCTTGGATTTTACCAGCCACTTGGAATGCATATATGAGCTATAAAGTGATACTTAAAGAGTTCCTGCACTTTGTACAAATGGCTATTTATGACCTGCCATCAATGTTGTTCTACAGAGAGTCATGGGGAGGGGGGATTGATGGAGCACTGAGCCTAATCCATCAGTCACTTCACTACAAACTCTAAACAGATTTTAATTGTGAGGCCAGATTTACTCCAGCCATCTGTATAGCAAACATGTCTCCCCACTGAAACAGAGAAATACTTTATCCTGAATGCTCTTTTGCAATGTATATGCTGTATCAATGTCAATAAAATATTTGTCACAGCAAAAATGTAAGCCTGTCTGCTGCATAACAGAGGGCCCCAGTGGAAGGCAACACTCCCAGATTTAATGCTGACTAAACTTATCAGTTTCACAGGAAATTAATGGGACTGGGGAAGAGCCTTGCAATTAGAGGAGCAGGGCTACAAATTCTTGCCTTGCTGTTGGCTTTTTTTATTGGAAAGATCTCAGTTCTCTCAACAGGATTGGGCTGATGGCTGGAATTGCTTGGAGCTTTTATTTCTCCTCCGAGCAAGAAAAATAAAGCCACTGGCACAACAAGCTTGTCTACGCCTCCATCCCCGGCTCCACCAGAGCACCCCAGGTTGTTCCCCACCCAAAGCAGTGGATTTACTCCCTGCAACCCTTTAAACCATGGCACCACTGCTGAGACTGCCAACATGGGAGCCAATTAGGTGGTACTACAAAGATGTTGATGCCTGTGGTCTAAGATCTATCAGCTCATCTCAAATATCCCCTGAACTGCCATGAAGTGGTAGCAGCTTTTAATCACTGTTGAGCTTGGCTCAGTTCAGACCATTTCCTTGAGCTATCCAGTCCTTTTGTCAGCCTCACTTCCATGATGATTAAAACACTGTTTACTGCAAGAAGACACTTTCGTCTTTACATCTTATTCCTTTCCTCGTCGCTAACTATAACAGAATTGCTCCTGAAGATCCTTAGGTTAAGTGACTTTCATGTAACATGCCCCTCTCTTGTGGTAGACCCCGCCTGCCACCTCAGATCTCTGGACAGCCTGGCACAATCACCATGCTGGAGACCTAGTACCCAGTCCTGCCACAGCTCAGCTCTCTCTGGTGCTTGGAGAGGCAACGAATTAAGCTGTCCTCTCTACATTGCCATAGACAGACCCTCTCTGCCACTCACAGATCTGTTTTAAACCAGGTAGAACAGTTTTTCCTTGCAATTCCTAATGCATCTGCTGATGATATGCAGCACAGACTAAAAGTGCCCAGTACAGCCTGAAAGCTTGTTTATGCAGGAGAGGTTGGTCTCTGGGATTGCTGGGAGTGCTGTGCAGGTGAGAAACACTTTCTCCGCAATCAGTTGACCAGTGCATGCAGGTGGCATCTTTATTATCTGTGAAGGTACAAATTCTCCCAGTCCCATCGTATCCACATCTGTATTTTTCTGCTGTGACATTATGGGTACCTCGCACGCATCTGTTGCAGTTTTTGGTTTTTCACACAGCTGATGGCACAGGACTTTAGTGTAATTAATCTGAATAGATGCTGGCGTGCTAAATATCGTGTACTCTGGTTTATAGAGGATTCCTCAAATGCTTATCCTTACAAGGCTTTTCAGAATCCAATTTGCTTTTCACTTTCTGCTGTTTGCTTGTTCCTTGGCATTTCTCTCTGATGGACAATGAAAACAGACACCCTGCTTTCACTTCAGTTTCTAGTCAGGTTTACTCTGAATTTTGTGTGCTAACAGAGTAACATTTGTGTTGTAAGCCCTCAAAGGGGCTTTTTCCTTTTCTGCATGGGATTTTTTTTTTTTTTAAATGAATTGCTTTGCAATATTTTTATTGGTCTGTGGCATTTTGGGGGCAGGCTTATTTCCAGCAAAAGCTGCACTGGGGGTTAAGCCCTAGCCTTGGCACTTCCCTTAAAATGGTGGCCACTGGGCAATAGTTACAGAAATCTAAAACATTCATCACAGGCTCCCTGTGTGCATGAAGGGAAGAGCAGATATTGACAGTCTCTTATCTCTATTTCTGGCCAGCCTTGCTTGGTATCAGGGCAGCTAGCTCTCAAATCACCAGACAAACCCAGACTTCTGCAACGTATGATTCAGAGAGGTCTGCCAAAAGAAGGAAATATAGGTCAGTGTCGGTCCTTCTGCATTTACCTGGTGATTTTTGTTGCACAGGCAGGAACCTCATCTCCAGGGTGATATTGAACAACCCAGGAACGACTCCAAACTCCTCAGGCTTTGCTCTCGCTAGACTGGTGGCACATTTCACCCTTCTCCCATTAGTGGTGAAGTGAGACAAGGAGTATATGGATGCGAAGACAAGAAGGGATCCTGGTGAGGCAGGCAATAGTTTGGCAGTTAAATTTACCATCAAAAACACTCTAACATATTCTAGAGGCATTTTAAGTGCACTGCACTAAACACAACTGGTAATACAAAACCAGAGCAGAAATATGCCTTTGATTTCCTTGCCTGTGTTTTATTGCTCTAGTGTGTGCTCTATAAAACACGTGAGCATTTGCATCCAGCATAGGGCATTAAGTGACAGTGCAATTCAGTGGGCAATGTTCCTGCCTCCAGGCAGGAGGGTCGGAGGTTTGGATTTCCCTTGAAGCTCATACCTGCTGGTGGGACAGCAGCAAAGGGCTGGAGGGATAAGTTGCTTTTTGGACCAAGCATTAAACACAGAAACATTGTGAGTTACAACAGGGTGAAAATGAGGATGCACATCACTCATTGCAGAAACATTGCAGCAAAGTATGTACATCTGACACATAACAAAACTTATTAAAATGACAGTACAAAGTCAAGCACTGAAAAATTAAGAAAAGGCAGGAATCTTCAGGCAACCATTAGTTTGCTCCCTTATGCAATGACCACGTGGCTACACAGTGTTTTCCCTGCAGGGCCCTCTTTTATTCACTGTGCAAGGTAGGCAGCACTAACTTAATAAATAGCATTTCAGTATTTCCTTTCTCCTTGGTCTTCGCTTTGCTGTCTGCATGGTTGGGTTCCCCATCTCCTGTGCCACTCTTCCTTTTCTTGGTCCCAGTGCTCCCCACCATACTCTCTTCCCTTGCTGGTGTCCCAGGCCAGATCCTCTCCTTAGACTACACACCAAGTCTTGCTGCTCCTTCCCACCAGTGCCTCTAAGACACCCTGTCATTAGTCTCAGCTCCCCTACATTCTCCTCCACCCACATCCAAGGGTTGCTGGTGTCCCTGAAAGGTCCAACCATTATCTCCCCACCCACCCAACTACTGAGGACTGGCATCCCACAAGACCCTTACCCAGCCAGCCCCAGTCAGCCCCAGGGGAAGAGATGGATGGAAGGATCAAGGAGTCAGCACTGCATCCAGGGGCTGTGTGGGTCTGGCTATGACATGGAGAGATACCCTGCAGAGGGTCTGCATGCCAGTGTGGGCCCAAGGCTCTGCAATATAGCCAGTTCTCATGAGCTTCTGAAAGCTTAAAGCACCCAGGGGATTCGGCAGCTGATGTCCCTCCTGCAAGCTGTGAGCTTGGGACCCATCTGATCAAACGCAGAGGTGTCTTACCAAGCTAATCATCTGATGAGCCTTTTGTAGTCAAGATAGAGAAAACACAGCAGTCCTAGGGCACAATTCATCTTAAGCAGACACTTAATATAGGTCAGCTGAATTGCTCCTTGTGAGTGTCACTGACTAAACAGAAATAGAGCCTACAAAGCTACGCAAGAGGAATGCCACACTGGTGGTGGCAGGGGGAGATCACACCATCACCTAGACACAGTCTCTGTCTCCACAATCCCAGTCCCAGCCTGAGTCCCTAATCCCACTTCCCTCACCTAGATAATTTTCCAGGCCCAATCTCTTTGCTAATCTCATCTCAGTCTTCTGCCCTTCTCCACATCTCAGCCCAGTTTCCCCCTCTCTCTTGCTCTTACCAGCTCTCAGGTGAAGCTCCAACCCTCACCAGGCTCCTGTGCAAATCTGCTCCACCAGCAGCTGCTGAAAGCTGGTTCCACATGGCTACAGCCCCTGTATAGCAAATTCTGCATAGCCTGGTGCATCAAACAAGCCCAAGACAGAGAGACTCTTGAGAGAACTTTGCTTCTATAATCTAAGAAATTTTCAGTAGGCATGTGCAAACTGCAGTTTTTGGAGGCCAGATTTGGGGCAAGTTTGTGAAGAGACAAAGGGCACATTCCCAACTCAGAGACTACCCAGGTGCTCCATTTCAAATCCTATTTCCACAGCATGCTGGATGCAGAACATCTAAAGAAAAAGGTCACCTTTATTTTTTAACATGGACAAAGGCATATTTTTTTTCTGTCTTCAGTCTTGGAAACTGCTGCCTCACTTTGGATGAAACAGTCACAAATACATGTACCCCAGAAAGGAAGACTGGGTAACCATGAAAAATCTCTGCCCAGGAAAGGTCTTACATAACTTAAAATAAGCTCTTATGATGGGAAATGCTGGACAAACTTAATTGTATGTGAGGCTAACAACCTGCACATAAAGATGAGACACTGTCAGGAATTTATGTGTCAAAAGAAAAGATGCTAGAATAAATGCATTACATTAAAGAGTTGTAAATCTCTAGTATCTGATGGCCCAGGTTAAAAACATCTGAAGGCACCTAAGAAAGAAATACTGAAGGGAAATACATAATCTCTGAATAAAATTATTTAGCTGGAAGATACCAAACATCAAGTCTGCTATTTTCAGAAACACCAGGGTTACTCATCCCAGGAAATACAAATCAATACGTCTCACTTTGATATACAAGTTTTGTAATGAAAATTTAAAACATCATTACAACATCACAGACTGAGATGTGTTAAGGTCTAACAAGCAAATTTTCAACACAGGAAAATCATGTTTCATTGGTCTATTGGACTTCTTTAGATAAAAGGCAGTGGAGAATTGGTTGCTATAGGCTATTGGATTCCTACAGAACTTTCGACAAAGTCTTTCTTAAGAAAGAATTGCATAAATTAAGTATCCAGGGGCAAAGTAGCATCATAAACTCAAGCGAGGCTGCAAAGCAAAAGAAAATCAAGAGGAATAAATGGCCAATTTTCATTACGTTAAAACACCATTAGTGAGACACAACAAGGTTTAGTACCAGGGGATGGTATTATTTAACATTGTCATTGATGATCTTGAAAAGGGAACAAGCCATATAGCAGCGAAATGAGCCTATACGGTCCCTTTATTTAGCTAAGGCTGTGTAAGACTGTGGGGTCTTATCCAGGTGCCTGGGCTACTCAAACCTTCAGTGGGGCCACCATCACCAGCAGGTTAGAACTCAGGAGTACGGAACTTGCTTAAAGCTGTATTTGCCTACACTGCTTTCACAGTACCAGCCTGCAGCTGCTGTTTTGAATCTTTCCAACTTTAATTCAAAGTACAGCTAGTCAAACAAACACTGCCTTAAAAATCACTGATATTACTTATGAAGCACAATCTTCCCTTCTGGAAAGCCATCAAGCCCAATCCACACTGCATTCGCTCTGGACCATGAGGATCAGCAGTTGTATCAACATGGGCCTTTTCCTGGAAACCTTTGCTTCAAAACCTGTAAAACTTCCACCATGTTTTTAAATGGCTTAGCATAATGTATATTTATAGCATTATAAAAATTAAAATAGGCTTTTTACTACCACCAGTCCACTCTAATCAAGGGTCAAACCAACCCAGGTCCTCTGTCCTGGCACATTTGGATAGGAGACTCCTTAAATTCCCTGCAGGGACAGCCAAACTGAAGCCTGGAAGGTGGCTGCTTTAGTGTCTCATGTGTCTCTGGCCTTGAATTCACTGCTTCAAGTTGCTGAGGACAAGGCATCTCTAATCCCAGCATCTGGGCATGTGTACATAGATCATAGCTCCCATTCTCTTGGGCCTGACACCACTTTTTGCTGTGGCATAAACAAATCTCTCAGGTTGTGCATACAGTGGGTAGTAAACATGTCTCATGCTCTATATGCATCACTGCTGAGTGTGGGGATCCAACAGGGAGATGCTATTTCCTGTGGCCTCAGAAATGTTTCCCTGTTGGGATTTTCCTCTCTTCTCCAGTAGGCAGGAATTGCAACACCCAGGAGCTTTCAAAAGCTCTCCACCCACAGCAGCTCCCCAGATCACTTCAAACGGGGACATAGGGAAGGAGTGGAAGAGGAAGAGGAGGCAACATAAACTTGTCAGGAGGCAGAGCCAGAAATGGGAAGTGTTTCTAAGCTCTCATCTGCAATGCAATATTCTAAATGGTCAGGCTGGTTTGGAGGCTGTAGTTCTGCAATAAGGTTTAGAGAGTGCTCTGGCAAGAGCTGGACAGTCCCTAGCTTGGTCTCTCTGCAGTATGATGGCAATATGCTCTATGGCTATTTATCTCTGGACAGTGCCAGTCATTGGGACACATGCTGCCCACACTTTCCGATGGGGCTGTGTGTTTCACAGGTGCTCCTTCCTCCTCTCCGCACAGTCATTTCCTTCTTTGCACACAGTGTCATCAGATGCTCAAGTGGAGATCATGGAGATCTCACAGATATGTCTGCTCATAACCATTAACAGTACAACACACTATGAGGCTGCATTCACCTCCTTTTCCCCCTCTAACTCTCTTCCTTGCAGTATAAGCCACCAATGTTTTCTCCTGTCTGTATAATCTGATGTTTGAGCTCAGATTCCCATAGAGAAACTAGCATTTTCCATGTCTGACTTCCACAATGACCCTTCCCCAATATCAACTTTTCAAGAAGCAAACATCAAATCACGGTATTTCTCCTACTCTCAGACAGCAGAAAAAATAAGTACTTACTGTTCCCCCAGCTACTTACAAAAGCAGGCAGATGTTCTATGGCCAAGGAGGGCAGAACGTAGGGAAAGCCATACTTTAGGACTCCTAAATAAAAGCAGCTCCACAGAGCGGCTGGCTGAGGTGAGCTCCAGCGCCACTCCTCTGCCCTGCTTTCCCTTCTCACCCCTTTCTCCAAGTCCCCAGCTGCAAAGCAGAAAGTCAGCAAGTCTTCAAAGGTCAAACACTGGTGCCAGCTTACCAGGGTGGGAGGGTTTGGTGTCTGACTTGTGATGTGGGGTCATTTTCCCTAGTGCCCAAGGCAGCCTGACAGGCTGTTTTGAGGATGACACCTCAGAAATAAGATGGATATTTGGGGCCTGAGTCGGATGACAGCTGTCTAACAGATTGAAAAGAAGTGTAAGAGGATGGTCATGTGGGCCTGGCAGCAAGGGACCAGCCCCCTGATTAATATCTTCACATGCAGGCTGGAAAGAAAGCCCTGCCTTCCTGTCCCCATGTTTGAGTGCCTTGGAGACTGAAGGAAGAATTTTCTGAAGCTCCTCTGGCAGAAGAGCATCCCTTGCAGCAAGGAAAAATGGTCAAAAGCAGGGCAGCTCTGAGGCATGGTACACTCAGGTGTCCCTGGAGCGATGTGCAGAGGTGCCTGAATGTGCACAGTTTAAAGAAACTCAGCTGCCTAAAAGAGAGACAGTGCAAAGAAAATAATGAAGCTTCTATACTTGTGCCATGAGTTTTGCGCAAGAGTCTAAATCTGGGATCACATGTGCCTGTGACTCAATACCTGCTGTAAATTTTTGAGGTAAAGAGGAGGAGAAAGAGGCCACCTTTCCCCACGCACAACACAAGACTTTGTTACCTAGGCTCCACTGTCATTTGCAGGCAAGGGGAGGTGGCAGGGGCTGCTACAGCCTCCCATGATGGCCCAGCATGGGTGGATGTGGGTCATGCAGCTGGCAGGGCACATCAGGATATCTGCAGTCCCCTGGCAGCCGAGGCTAGAAAGAGCATCTGCTCTCTTCCTCTCCTGCACTTAGACCTAGAGTGGAATTGTGGCTGGCCATCAACACATGCCTGGGGGTGTTTAGGTTCTGTGCATAACCCATCCCCAGGGAAGGGAGGTGTTTCAAACATACCTTATTGCCCCGGACAAGGGGTTTAAATTAATGCATCTGGTCATATAAGCAGTTGAGACTGTTAGAAATTGAGGGCAATTCCCACTGTTTTTTTCTACTTTGCACTTAAAAAGAAGGACCACAAATCATTTTGGGATATTTTTTGGATCTGATTTTCTGAGAGAAGCTAATAAGTTTGTGGGGAAACCCAACAGCTAATGCAAAACTCCTTCAATGCTCTAATGGGGCAAATGCTGGGCCTCGTATGTGGCCAGGTAAAGATCCCAAGCAGCAACGATTTGACTTTCTTGACAGTATCCTGAGTCCCATTTAGCAACCTCAGGCATCTTTGTAAAGCGGTGGTGCACCTTTTCTTTTAGGGGTCAGGCTATCACCTCATCCTGCTCTAAGTAATACCCCAGGAGACCCAAAATGAAGTTCCAAGATAGGCTCTGTCAAGCTGTCTTTCTTTCAGCTAAGCTATAGGAGAGATTCAGCCCCACTGTATAGCCACATAAAACAGTTTTAGGTGGACAAAATGTACTGAGTGGGAAGCTGGGAGAAGGTTTATCCTTTTTTTACACCATTTTGTCAATGGTTTTCTCTATTAGAGTTTTTCTTCAATAGGAATTGTTTCAATTTAGACCCTTAGGGATAGTCTGCGAATAATTTTTCATACTGACTTAACTATATTAGCTTCAAAGCCAATGTAATTAAAGTAGTATTCCCTTCTCCACAGTCACAATTTAACTGGTATAAAGGGACTTATAATGGTACTGTTTATATGAAAATTAACTGCATTAATTCTTCCTTCTCTGCACACCTGTATTACATCTGGACAGCTGCAATATCAGCATGGGATGGACTAGGGATGAAATACCGAAACCCTTCTGACAAAGTTAAATGGGTCCAAATGTAGGCAGGTAACACTAACAAGGCAGACCATCCTACACTCTGGTCTTACACTTAGTGGGACAGATTGAGAAACAGCATTTATGGGTTTGAGGAAAAGGAATCTAGAAAGGTTTGATTTGGGGCACTGCATGAAGAAAACCCCAAAAGAAAGTGGAAGTTTCAGTTTCTGGTCTCACACTAGCATTAGGATCTCCAGTCCTGATGACAGAGAACAATGCGGTGGTTTTAACTATTACCTCTAACTATCCCCTCCTGCACACAGCCCCGTCAAGTCTCACAACTCCATGTTTGAGTGCTGAAGTTCACTGCCGTTCCTCCACCACCTTTGCCCTATCTTTTCCTTGCCCCAAACTCCAGGTCTTCTCGAGAAGGAACTAGCTGCACTCCGCATCAGGTGAGCACCTCTAAGTCACCGCAGTCATCTTCCCTGCACAGACGCCAAACAAAGCGCAACATAATTTCACATTTGTCACTTCCCAGGCTCCTTCCCAGTCTCCCTGATTTGTGATTTCTATTTCAGGAGCTCTGCAAAGGAGCTCCACTGATTAATCCTCCCTCTGCAAACTAAAAGTAGCTGTAATCCCAGGGCGTGGGGGAGGGACCCTTAGCATCCCGGGTGGAAAGAGGCAGTATTCATTCTGGCATGGGAACAGCACTTAGCTTGCCTGCAGAATGACTTAATTTGTTTCTTAATGGACACAATGCTTTGCTGATAAAAGCCCTAAAGTGCCTTTAAAAAAAAAAATTAAGAAAGTGATTGTTCATTCTTTACCCATCGGAGATTTCATTTGTAATGTTTATGCTCCAGCCTGGAAAGCAGAAAGGGTTATGCTCCAGATGGGAAGTTAATACTCGTGCAGGCTCAGGTACTTTGTTAACTTTGAAAGGGAAGGGAGGAGACTACCATCAAAGAAATGCAGAGAGAAGCTCGCTGTAGGAATTATTGTCCAGCCAGAGATTCAGAGCAGGGCGTGAGGGATGCCTAGACATCCAGGGAGATTTTTAACCTGCGATTTTGTGTTATATGAAGAAGAGCTGGGAGATTAAACCCTGCATCTAATTTTCCCTTAACTGGATAGTAATGAAAGTCAGCTCCACCATGCAGTTAGGTAAAAGCTGGTACTAAACACCACTCCCTGGGCAAAGAGTTGCCACCTGGCTCTTCCTTCAGGTGCTGCTATTTCCTGATTTCTGATATCTGATGTCTGATTATTTTTTTTTTTCTGATATCTGATTTTCTGATATCGCAGGGAAATGGAGAAGAAGGAGTGGTAGGTCCTAGAGATGGGAATAAGGAAGAGCCTTTTAGATGATATATGACATAAGGATATCAACCAAATATTCAGAAACTGAAAATCAGATCACTGCTCAGCTCTGGATCCTGGCCCAGCACTTTGTGTTGGCCATTTCTGCAGGCTGAATTTGTGCTGCTTACCACTGCCAGGGAGTCCTGCTCTGAGCAAGATGAACCATTTGTTTTATATAACATGACAGTTCCTGTCCTCCATAATGCATGATGGCTATTACATTTCTAGGGACTCCAGGCTTTCATCTTAGGTCCAACACTCAGGTTTTGGTACCCAGCCTCAAGCACTGGGGCTCCTGCTTGCACTCCTTGCCACATTTGCCTGGTGTTGCTGGGTGAGTGCCAGCCCCAGCACTGCCATTTCTGCACACCTCCATGGCAGGCAAAGTCTTTATGGCATCCCCTTGGTATGTGCTGGGGATGGTCCTGCAGCAGTGTTGCTCATGTTTCCTCGTAAGGTTAGTGGGTCATCCCTTCCCAGCTCCCCTGGTCTAGGATCCCTTTTTCAGTTATTTTCATGCTGGACTTCTGGGAGATGCGTAGCTGACAGGACACTATCTCCTCATGCCTGGAAGCCTCCTATAATAGGACCTGGAAGGAGAGGAAATAAACATTTCCTCAGAATTTCAACCCTCTCTCCAGGGTGGGGACAGCAAACTGGGTTGGAAATTGCAGGCTTGGATGTCAGAGTCTTTCCATAGCAGAAAGCTTCCTCCCTGTCCAGGAGATGCAGATGGAACATCACCGCTTCCAGGGGCCAGAACTAAAGTAGATGAGAAACCAGTGTAAAACATCTTAGCTCACAGAGAAAACTTGATGATCCAGGAGTATCAGCAGGATAAGGGAAGATCTCGCAGAGATCAGAGCTATAAAGGGCAATAAAGCAAAAGAACGTGACTAGCTACTAAAAATAAAGCTTCTTGAGTCATACTGTATTAGCCCATTGACTTCAGGAGAAAAACACCCTAAGTTACAGAGCAACTAGGTACAGAAATTCTGGGCCAAAGGTGAAAGTGCATAGGAGTTTTAGTGTTGCCCTGTCATGAGCACTCCACAAGGTTCAAATACTGGTGAAAGCTGCATATCATCCTGCCTTGGTAAGCAGAAAGGGCACCCTTGTGTTTGCAGGGAAGGAAGGATGGGCATGAGAGAGATGCAGAGACTTGGCAGCAGGCAAGGTGAAAATCTCTTGACATTGGGCAAATCCAGGTTGAAATCAGTGCAGGAAGAGCCCTGTGCCCTCTTGGTCTTCCCTTCCTCTTGCCTAGCAGGCAAGTTGTTACTTGCTCATACAAGAGAAACTAGGGAATTCCCATTCCTAAATGTGCTGTTCTCTGGCAGTGAGCATCCAGCCCAAATCCTGATTTCACTTTTATAGGCATCAAGGCAGCAGTAATGTCATCTGAGCAACTGCAGACTTAGAGTGGTGTCAACATGATCGAAATCAGGCTTTCAGACATTCCTGGCATGA
>VZZY01021147.1:82206-102955 GCA_013400335.1 Eurystomus gularis | reverse complement strand
CTTTATTTTCTTCAGTCTGTAAGATAATTTGCTAAAAATATTACAATGTGATGTTTATTCTGGCTGCCTTTTCAAGACCTTCCTGTGCCTTCACCTCTTCCCCACCCCACTCTGCGGGAATTTCACAAATCACTGCAGGTTACACTCATCTAACATGGGGACATGCATCACCTAAATACCCTCTTCACTAACTGCCTTTCACCTCAAGGACAATCAGAAAAGATGCTCCTGCTGGCTGGTCCGCGTTTTGCCTTGCAGACAATGTGTGAGGAAAACTCCAGACGCAGCAGTATATTGATCTAAATTAAACACACACACACACAATCTAATTGAACTGACAGGAAACTGGTGTTTAAAGGCAGAAAATTAAAGCTGTTAATATAATAATGAACAGTTGTGCTTACTGTCTGTGCCTCTGACATTTCATATTGTCATCTCACCAGCTAATCACCGCCTCTCCCCCTTTTGTGGGAGTTAATATGTTTTCATCCATTCACCCAACAAGGTAGCTCTCTAATTGTTTGACAGTTACTAATATATCCTACCTGGTAATGAGCCACCGAGCTGGAGCCGTGAAGATGATTGAATAATAACTACCCACTGCTCTGCAATAACCCTGGTCAGACCACTATATGCCCACTTGCCGTTCACCTCAGCCCCTCAGATGAGAGTTGCTCCCCAGTAGCCCCACCACTTGCCCTTCAGTGATGGATGGGGAACCTCAGGAGCTAGTCTGAGCAGCAATGCTACACTGTTGCAGGAGGAAGGGGAGGTCCCTCCCCAGCTCAACCCTGGCCATGGATGTGGACCCCAGCCCAAAGTGCCGCCCCCTTTGTGGCTTTGCAGGGCAATCAGAAGGTCTGCCCATGCAGGTATTCAAAAAACAAGTCCTGGAGATTTTGGAGGCACTGCACTAAGCACTGGTCCTTGTAGTTTGGCTCCTCTAGTCTCCAGCCAAAAGCTGTGAGGACTTCAGTCTGTAGCCAGTCAGGCTACTGGGCTGGGCCATTTCAAATGGTCTCTGCAAGTTTGACGGACAGTTGTCATCTACCTGCTTGCCCAGGATCAGAGGCATGAGCACTGTGGCTTGACAGCTTTTTTCAGTCAGGGAACTGCATTCACTGGTAAGTATCTCTGCTCCACAGACAGGGAGCCCAAGGGGAGGACAGGAGGACAGGCTGGCTTGTGAGTCACCAGCAGGACTGGGAAATGGACCCTTGCCCCAGCCCTCAGCACTGCCAGTTTCCATTTCCAGCAGTAGAAGAGAGAGAAGGGAAATGAGGCTCATCTGCCTTTAAAGACAACTGTGAGCTGATTTCCTTCACTGATTTTCCAATAAACTTGACTACATCGCTTGAGTGGATTCTTGACAGCCTCAGCATAACAGAAAGGGCACCACACTCCCGTACGGTAGCCCCCATGAGGGCTGCACAAGCTCAAAGTCTGTGGAATAATTGTTACATTATCCAGGCCAAATCCTGCTGTGCGCTGCTCACCAGTTGTGTCCTAGGTGATGTGTAACTACCTCATTAATGGTAGAGGAATGAGCTTGGAGTAGCCAAAGTGATGGCACCTATGGCTATTGATCATCATGAGCGGGAGACACCTTCTTCTGCTTGTACAGGAAGGAGGGAAAGAAGGAAGGGAGGGAGGAAAGGAAGGAAGGAAGCAAGGAAGGAGGCAGTCAGATAGCCCCCACTGTCCCTGCTTGCCTGCAGCTCAAGCTGGGCAAATAGCTGCAGTGCTTGGGTTGATAAAATCTAGAGGACAGTGAGCAAAGGCCACTGAACAAGCAGGGACAGCAGAAATTCTATTTCAGAGAGAAAGAGAGGACATTGAGGGAAAGTTGAGGGGGACTGTCCTGCAGAGCAGAGCCAGCTCAACAGCCTGCCACCACCACACTGCAGAACATCACCACTCTAGTCCCTGGGGATAGCTGCCAGTGAGGGGGATGTTTGGTGGAGATGCTTTACTTCTGGGAAGCTGTGGCCATTGGCACCACCTGCAGCATGGTAGTCAGCAGGGATGGGAAGTGTGGATGGGGGCGATCAGAAAAGCCAAGATGCAGTGAATTGTAGAAGTGAATCAGCTCTTTCCCTGGCCTGGCCCATCCTTGCCCACGTGGAATTGCCAGTGGATGCTGGGTGCAAATCACAGCTACTGCACTTGCCTTTCCCACTGGGACTAAGTCAAATAACATACCCCTATCCACAGGCCTCATCCTCTGACAGGTAGGTAGCATCCAGGCTTGCCCTGCAATTTGTCTCTCAGAGGTCTCTTTTGGGGCACTTTGCCCCTTACCAAACCCGCAGCACAACAGAAAGAAATGCAGTTGTCACTTCCCCCAAGGAAAGACGTAATTTCCCATTGCCCAGACAATAAAAGTATCTTTCCTAGTTTTATAGACACCTGCTGACAGGCCTTAAAAATAGGGGACCCAATTTCCATTTTCATGGTGTTCCCTTATATAATATAAAGGAGCTTTAAATCGGAGTGATCTATATTCATCTCATGGTTTCTTTCCACTGCCAAAATGCTGTAAAATCTGTTGTAGTGTAAATGAGAATCAGGTCCAAAATGTTCCTCTACAGCACAGAACAGTGCTGGCCCCTCCAAGGCTTTGAGCAAAGTACCTGGGAAGGGGGAAAGAAGAAGTCCCACATTCAAGGAAGGAGGGAAGTAGAAGGGCAGGGAGGGAAACATGACCTTGGCAGGTACGTTTGAGAACCTCTACCAGGTCATGGCTGTGGATGGCTCTCAGGGGTGGGAATGCTCAAGGAGGTCATGCATGAGTGAATGAATGTGGATCCAGGCTTGTGAAAGAAATAGGCACCATGCAAGTAACACCTTCAGTAACACCTTCACTAACACCATATATATGTACGTGTATAAATCTGTATGTATATATATAAGCATACCTCTGAGTTTTGGCAAATCTTTTCAAATTTGCCAAGATCCAGTGGATTACTGATAATTTAGAATTATCCCTCCTGTACAAGATAACCAGTTTCATACACAGTGTAAGTATATATGACAAGCAATTTCTTAGTTCACCCACTCGTAGTTGCCAGTCATGCTACGATTTATGTATTAATTGTGTTGGATCAAATTACAGCTCAAATGTTGGATAATTTGGGGAGGGAGGCCAGTGCTTTTCCAACTGAAAAAAGAGCATGCTGGATCATGAACAGGACTGCGAGCAATGGTATAGTTTAACTTTTCTAACCCCTGACAAATGCCACAAGCAGAAAGGCTGATCACCTGCCCTGTTAAAACCGGGAGGAAGACTGTAGTTCAGCGTATAACCAGCTCACATGGAGGTAGCCACCACCATGGGAAATGCTCCCCTCTGATCTCCTCTGCTACGCCTATGGGTGCAAAGTGATAGTTGCAACTCCTGGGCTTGGAGGAGGAGGAGGAGGTAGCGCAGCTGCCAAGAGTCAGAGAACAGCAACTGCTCAGCAACAGGTTTCCCTAACAACTGCCAACCTCCACAAAAAACCCATCTTTTTCTGTCAGGGTGTCTACGCAGCCTCTCCTCACACTGTGGATGGACGGACCAACACAATTAGGAGGCAACTGGGTTTTGTGATCCACACAGGCTCCCAAGTCACTCTATGCATTTATCCTCCAAATAAATTGGTTATGGAGAGAGGACCATAGCAGTGCCCTATCCCTTGGACACATGCCGAGCTCCAGAGATTCTCTAGCTTGAATAAATTGTGCTGAATGAAACTCTGGGACCTGCACCAAGCTAGTGGCTGAATGCTGGCATGTCCCAAGGCCCCCCACAGAGGAACAACCTCTCTCACCCTTGTGCCTTTGCTGTGGTTGTGGCACCTCCTGCCCATCTGGTTCCCTGTGGGACTCTGAAACTGCTGGGAAAACCAGTACGTGTGCTGGTCACATGACTGTCTCTCCCTTGGAGCATCATGAAAAAGTCAGGTACAGGTTTCTGGGATGTTGAAAGAGAAAGGAGGGTTGAATGGAGTTTCCCAACCCAGCAAGGACATGAGGTTTGTAGGAGGCAGCCTGCAGCCAAAAGGAGGATTTGTCTGAGGTCTGGTGCATTAGAGATGTGCAAAGTGCAAAACACACTGGCTTTGCACTGATATCCTCTCACCACAGGGCTACTGTCATTGAGTGACATAGCATTTGGGTGAAAGACAGGACCATGTGAATGTCAATGGTGTGGGTAACAGATCAAGAGGCCCCATTAACACTCTCCTCTGGTGGATTTCTCCTCCAAAACAAATTGACAGCTGGCTTCAGGCTCCTCCTACAGAAAGCAGCTTCCTGTCCAACTGGTGGTCTTGACATTCTGCAAACACCCATTGCACCTCACCATCACACAATTCTCTTCAAAGAGAGAGGTCAGACACAGTTCAGCAGCTATTCAAGCACTGCACATTTTCCAGCCAGAAAATGTGAAAACAGTTAAATTAAGTGAGTGGGTTAGAACTGGCCCAGGATGCTGGTATTCTGTCCTAGGGAGAAAAGCTGTGGCATTTGCCAGAGATTAAATATATCACTAGCTGTACAGTTCCCCCAGGTCTTGCTGACTCTTTTGTTGGGCATGGATTCAAACACAGACACACCAAAATACCACTGCCATTTCCCGCAGCAGCTAAGTTTCCCATAGTGGGGTATTGATGCAGATCGTTGCTGCTTACATTGTAGGATAGGCCAGAATCAGAGCCCTGAGTGATGTCACGTAGTTGTCTCCTTCCTGTAACTTCCTCTTGCTGAGACTGGTCACATCTCCCTTCAGCCACCCTGGTCAACATATCCCAAGCACAGAGATTGCTGTCACCAGCTGAAGCAGACCTTAACGAAAAAAAATCACAGCACCTGGCTTTTCCAGAGCAACACCCGTCCACAGCAAGCCAAGGGATGAGCAGGAGTCAAGAGTGACTCTTCCTGAACTCTCAAGCAAGGTGCTGCTCATGCCAGGTTGTGCTTCCCAGAAGACTTCTCTGGTTGGGATCATTCCTCCACAGCTGACTTTGCTTTCCCTATTTCCTAGCTCATACTTGAACAGTTAAAAGTTTTATCATCCAGGATGTGGTGGTCTAAACCTAGACGGCAATTAAACACCACACAGACACTCACTTACTGTCCCTGTAGTGGGATGGGAGAGAGAATAGGGAAAAACCAAAAGGTAAAACTGCGGGCTGAGATAAAGACAGTTTAATAGAACAGAAAATCAAGGGAAAATAATAATAATAATGGAATATGCAAAACAAATGATGCACAATACAAATGGTCACCACCTACACTGATGCCCAGTCAGTCCCTGAGCCATGGGTGCCCCCGTCCAACTTCCCCCCAGTTTACATACTGGGCATGATGTCGTAAGGTATGGAATACCCCTTTGGCTGGGTTGGATCAGCTGTCTTGGCTGTGTCCCCTCCCAGCTGCTTGTGCACTCACAGCCTTTGCTGGCAGGGCAGCATGAGAAGCCAAAAAGTCCTTGACTTAGTGTAAACACTGCTTAGCAACAACTAAAACATCAGTGTGTTATCAACATTATTCTCATCCTAAATCCAAAAAACAGCACTGTACCAGCTACTAGGAAGAAAATTAACTTTATTCCAGCCGAAACCAGAACACAGAGCCATAAATTACCATGACAGCTTCTAGGGAAACTCGGCCTTTCGTCTCCTGCTCATTTCCTTTGTCCCTCACCATTGATCAAACCTGTGGAGTTTTAGAGTTTTCAAAAGCAGAAACAAAGAGAACTCCCACCCTGTCTAATTGAGATGTGGGTAAAGTTCAAAAGCCTCCATGCATGTATTTGCCTCAATTAAATTGGCTCCTTGATATTTCTGATAATTCCTTTTTCTTGTTTCCTTCCTTCTTTTTTATAGCAGCTTTATGATTAATGGCCACTGTAATGTGCTGACATTTCAGCTTTTCGCATACCCCACGCCCCTGTTAAATGGCCGGGGCTCACGCTCCTATTTGCAAGGAACGAGAGCACCATAAGTTGTACTATTAATCAATGGGGTAATTCAGATGGGGAGTAGAGGGAGAGCTTGGAGCCCAGCTCCTGGCAAACTCAATACCCACCAGGGACCTTGAAAATGTTTGTATCCAGTGTGGTCTGCACCTGAGAGCAAAGTGGCTCAGCTGAGTAGAGGGCTCAAGGCGGTATCGCTGCACTGCCTGAAGGTCATTAATTTGTGTCTGATGAGGAAGAAAAAAAGCAGCGAAAGCCGATGCTTTTCCAATGTGTGGATTGAGGGATCTAACAGGCCCCAAAGAGCTGATGCTGGAGAGCAGGAGTTGTGTTTCAACCCATTAAGCCCTGGCCTGACTTCCAATGTCAAAAAGGAGATGGATGATGGTGCTGAGGGCACAGTTTCCTCACACAGAAGTTTGGAGGCCACACAGTAAACTAAACTGGAGGGAATATCAGGCTTTGCTGGGGACTGCCTCTGTAATAAAAAGAGTTTCAGACATTCTCCAAACCTAAAGGGACTTCAACAAACCTGGTACAGAAATTGGTTGCTGTGCTGAAAAGGGAAGGGTGGCTGCTCCTTGAGGGAAACAGTCACAGCGATGTAAGACAGCACTGCATGTCAGAAAGGTGGGACTGATCCTTCCATTAAAGGAAGCATCAGGAGTCAAAAAAGCAATGGAACTCAGGTAATGTTTAACTATGTCTCTAAGAGTATGAGCACTATGGTTGTTTGACAAAAAGCCTCAAAATTCCATACAAGACAGGTTTCTTATCAGGTCTCTGCTAGGTCAGTCGTTGTCCAGCTAGGGGAATCAAAGTTGTAGCCCAGGATGGGTGATGAGCTTGGTGCATGAGCAGAGGAAAGCACAGCTGAGGAATGGGTTATTGGGATTTTCCCTTTCTGCCCCTGGTGCAGCATTTATGAACAGGGGTGCCAGCCCAGCACTTAGTATCTGAAGAAGCATCAAAGCACTCAACATCCTTTTGTCTAGAGTAGAATCAACTCCCTTGCCACTGAAGGTGTAGTTGCACAATATGGTGTGTTCAGCAACAAACAAAAAGACACAGATTTAAAATAATCTTTCCAGAAAAGGGCTGGAGAAGCTAACCTCGATCTTTTCAATACACACTACAGCCCTACAATCAGTGGTATCAGGATAACTGAGGTAGCTGCAAAATGTGGTGTGAGAGCAGAATTTCTTAAGACAGCTTTGTGAGCAAAGGAAACTTAGGATGTAATTACACCCTGCCAGCAAGAACAGCAGCAGCAGATCTCTGTTGTCTCTGGATTTCTGTTCCTCCCCAGGTGGGTGTAGTTATAGTAGAAGTAATCCAGGCAATCCAAGGTACCCCACATAAAATAGCAGCAGTGAAAACAAAGGTTGAAAGTTTTGTCTGTTGTGGACATATGGTGCTTGTGGATGATGTTTCCTGTCCTAGGAATAGGAAAGACTTCTCTAGGAGATCAGGACACCTACAGTCACCATGTTGTCTAACTAGTGTGGCGATGGAAGCAGTTGTGCTTACTCTTTGGGAAGACTTGTAGAGCAGCAGCCCTCAGAGAAAGCAGCAGTGCTGGTAATTAGCTCTTGCTGAGAGCGCTCCGGTTTGGCACCACAACAGTAATTATCCCGCACTGACTGGGAGGGGAGTTCAGAGCATCAAAGCAGAGAAGAAAAAAACCCCAGTCTATTTCGCATTGCCACCTCTCTTTCTGAAGCACCAGCAGAGACATACAAGAGATGGAAAAGCCCTTTCTTGGGCAAGTGGTGCCCAAACCCATCTTTCCTGCTGCCCTGCCAAACCCAACTCCAAGATGTACTGAACAAGTAGTCTCCAACCTAACTAAAGCAAGGGATGAGTAGCAAGTGTTTTCCCTGAACTAGAGCAGCTCCCAAAACAGGGTTTAGGGCACCTGGGAGGTTTAACAGCAAAGGATTTAAGGAGACTTTGACAGGGGCTCAGGCCCATGAGCCTCAGAAAGAGAAACACCAGAGGGACACGCTGGCACAGCTCAACTTGCCTGGGGAGTTTCTGGTGCGCGTATGTTTCTGCCAAGAGACACCCAGCCCTAACCAACCCTGCTGGGGTAGGAGGATGGACCAGCAGATCTCATGAGGTCATTTTTACTCCCGTTTTCTGCAGCTGCTATAGAAGGGGACTCTTTTTAAATAAAATAATCATCTTAATTCTTCTACAACCAGAAAACAGATTTAGATAAAAAACCCAAGGGACAGGCAGCTCTATTGGAGGCCATAGCTTTATGCAGTAACCCCAGCCGTGTCCTCCCTCCCCAAATGAATAATTCAGAGCTTCATTTTCTTATCTGCTCTAATCTGGGTTTGTACAAACCAGCCTTGCTGTTAAGTAACATGAGCGAGATAAAGAACAACAAGGCATCTGTGTGCACGGGGAGCCTCAGCAGGCAATGTATACCTTCTCTTTGTGCTGCCACGCTCTGCCAGAGAGGAGCAGGTATCTGCCCTCTGCTCTGGCACATTTGCTTCCTTCCATTTTCTCTCCATTCTCCTTTCTCCACAAGGATTCAGATTGTGCCTAGGCTGGTCTCTACCTGGGGCAAGGAAAGCCAAGCAGCACTAGGGAAAAAAAAGAGGAAAAATAAAAGCCCCAAGCTCTGTAATAGACTTTTCATGACATTTACTAAATCTTTTAGAAGTTTTCCTTCTTTCTGCACTAAATATCAGTTGCTTAAGATAATCTGCGAACCTGTAGAACGGCCATTAGGAGCTCCCTGGTGACTAGGTTAATTCACAGTAAATTACAGTCACTGCCAAGGAGATTGCAGGGAGGTTAGGAAGAGATTGGAAGCGGCAGGCAGCAAAGCACTGTAGCATTTACCAAAAAAAGAAAATAGAACAATAATCAAAACTCTCCCGTGTAGGGAATAAGGAGGCCACACATTGAATGCATGTTGGAATATGGTCATTTCCAAACTCTGACAGATGCTAATAAATACTGGCATCAAGACTGGGCAAGTTTTCTGAGTGACAGGACAGCAGTAACCACAGTTACCATACCTGGCAGGCGTGAGGAACAGCCACAGAAAGACTACCCTCTCCCTGACTCTTTTTTCATGTGGGAGAATCCAGAAGTGCTCAGCGAGAACCAAAAATTTGACCGCACAGGGCACTATATACATGGCAAGATGTTCTTCAGGCATACAGCAATGTTTTCCACCTTCCCTTTCTCCTCATCATCCTTCCACCCTCTCCCATTTCACTGTTAATATGATGGCACTCATCTTGTCACCCACCCCATCACTGGTGTTGCTGGGGGCTCCTGGACTCTGGAGCACCTGGGCTCTTTAATTACCCAAATGTTTCCTAGTGCACTGTGTGCACCACAGCTCAGAGGCAGGCACTCTAGGTGCATGATCCTGGTCCTGGTGTTATTACCAGGTAAATTTAAGCATAAACCAGGGCACAAGTTCCTTGTGCAAGTCACATCTCACAGAGTACATTTTGTCTCCTTTCTTCTGGCTCAGTTTAGAGCGCAAATCCCTTCCATCTGTTTGGCCATTCTGATGTTGAGAATAAGTACATTTCCATAACCACTCTTGAGAGAGGAAAAAGGGGAAAATGCCATGATCCAGGCAATCTCCAAATTATTGAACAGTAATTTGAGTTACATGCAATGTCTAAGCTCTGTGGCAAAATTTTGCCTGGAGAGCTTTTTGGAGAATGCCAGAGAGCAGTCTCCACTGCAGAACTGTCCCCAGCTAGCTGGGGACCGCAGCTGCCCTTCTGCAAAGCTTCTCAGGGCCCCCAGAACAATTGTGTGCATCAAAAAACTGCCAGGATTTCTTCATTGCAGCAGCCAGACACAAAAGACTCCCTCAACACACTTGTACAGTGTCTGCATCGCTTCAAGAGACCAGTGCAGTGAGGACCAGCTTGGCCCATAGTGGCACTGCGACCAGAAAGAGGACACGTGGCAAGTGTTACCATCTTGCTGTGGCTTCTCTCCCATCAAAGGTGTGTTTCCTTTCTCTCGATATTTCCAAGGTCACTTGCTCCAGCTGCTGCTCTGGCTACCAGCCAATATTCAGATCCCTCTGATATTCTGGCTGCAGCTTCTTAGTGGTATTCAGCAGAGTCCCAGTAAGTTGGTAGTAGACCATCCTCCAGAGTGCTGGTGTTTCCTGCACAATTCAGCTCAGTTCATTCTTCCACCTTTCTCTAAAATGGGCAACGGGCAACAAAGTGTAGAGGGCCCTGGAAATTCAGGTATCATCTCGTCCACCCCTCCCTCCTTTTCTTCCCCTCTCCTTCCTCAGCAGCCTCTGGGCTGTTGGTTCTTTTAATACAGACTTTAATTTCTGCTGCTAGTAAAATTTAACTGTACTAAAAAAAAAAATATTGTGAATTTTTGTTTTCTTCCTGAAAATATACATATAAACCTATTGGAAAGGCTTCCTTTCTTCTGCCAACCGGTATCAACAGTCAATCAGAATCTGTCAACATAGCAATTTTATCATCTCCAACTCCAGTAGCAATGCAGTCGTCATGGGAACCAAAATAGTAACTATGAAATAGCTGCCTTAGTAACAACAACAACAAAAAATGTGCTGGCATAAAATTACACTGGTAGTAAATTTTAGTTAAGGCATTAGAAATTAAACAGTCGCTGTGTGAATCCTGGAATTTGTAAATCCAAGGGCCCTCTTCAGGGAAACAGTGGCCTTCAAAGTTCCCCAAGATCTAACCTCATTGCTGACCCCTTGTGCTACAAGTCGAAAGAGGAGGAACAGAGGGAAATATACCTTTATTTTGATTCAGCCATCTGAGTAATGTGAAATTAAGGATGCAGCAGCTTTATCTTGCTTGAAGAGGCAACCTGCATTCCTCATGTATAGAGTTAAATTTGTGATGCTGGGGAGAACTACTAACTACAGAGACTTTAAAGGCAGCTTACTTTGGTCTGTGTCAAGATCCAAAAGAACATGACTGTGGGCAAACAGCAGGAAGGGAAACACAGAAATTGCTGTAGCAAAACAGACCCGTGGCCCAGTACTCTGGGGCATATCCACATTTCAAAGGAAAATGCATATTCTCAAAATGCTTTTGGTCACATATGCACAGATATTCAGCTTTGTAGGATAGTGGGTCATTCCCTTAATCCATTTGATGCTCATGCTGTATTCCCAAAAGCAAGAGAACAGCAAAGCAGGGTATGTCTAAGAAGAGCACTTGCTGGGTTTTTCTTTTCAGAGGACAGTTTTAATACACTCAGTGCTTTTATCTCCTCCAGACCTCTGGTTTCTGTCCTGTAACACCTTCAGAAATGGAAAAAGTCAATCCTAGCTTTACTGTGTATGCGACCTCTAAAGATTCTGCCAGATCTCCTTGCATTGCATAGATGAACGTGACTCTCTTAACAGCAAAGATGAACAGCTAATTTCCAGGATGGCTTTTGAAATTCTCTGTCAAGGAGGTGACCTACTCAGCTGAGCATCAACATTACCCACAGCAGCAGGTTCAAATCCCAGCACTGTCTTCTCTGCCCTGCCTCTGCTTATGGAAGATAAATCGCGTTCTCTACCACTGAAGTCAACAAGATACTCTGAACAGTTGAGAGGGGGTTATAAAACTCCGCAAAAGAGTAATGAAGTTCCTTATGAAATGTCTTAGGGCTCTTCTTGAAATGACAGCACTATTTATTGTAGTTTGCCAATGCTACCAAATACATAGAAACCACATCTGCCTCTAGAAAGGTTGAGCCACAGGAGATTGGAGGCTGGAGAAGATGTGGGGAAGTACCACTAGCTGTTTACACTGACATATTTTTCCTGAAAGGTCCAATTTTTGGCTTCTGAGAGAGAAAAGATGCTGTGCTATGTGGATCTTTGACAGGCACGGTTTGGCTATTTTAACACTCTTCCATACACATGCCCAATTTGTTATTGGCCTACGTCCAAGGAAAAGTTTTATTTAATTGATGTTGTATTAAAATTGTGGAACCATTCTGATAAAAAGGAGTTGGATAGGTAGTTAATGTTTGTCTTGCTAGAATAAGAGGTAGCTTAAAAATCTGTATAATTGCTGTGTCATGGGATTACAATCCATTCACTTTAGCACCAGGACATCCTTTCTCGGAAACAAGGCCATTGAGACTGTCAATTTGCAACTAAGGCCAGTGACCCAACCTTCAACCTCCTGCTTCAGCAGATGATGTCCCCAAGTAAAACACAATCATTTAGAATGGCATAAGTGGTGTACACAATCTAAGTGACCTTTTATCCAGACCTTTTATCCAGATGAGCTTGTCCTAGTGACTAATTACCTAGAGAGAGCACGCTCAGAGGACAGAAGCGGTCAGAAAGGTCAGGTAAGCTCTCTACTCTTCTCTGTTCTGAAATCTTTTCATAAGCCAAAGAAGTGAGGATGCCTTGAGATACTCCAGAGAAATCAATAGGAAAATTCTGCTGGAGCAGTAACAAAATCTGTGTCATGAAAAGTGAATTCAGACCTAAGGTTTAATGTTATTATCTTAAAAGGGCATCTCTGTATTCTTCTCAGCACAGTGCAGAATGGCCAGAAAAGGTGTTTCTCAAGAGGAGATGTGAGTGCTGGAGGGTTTGGAGGATTAACCTTTTAGTTTTGGAGACCAGGGCTCAAACATAGACTTTGTCATTAGAGAAGTGGCTATGAGTAAGTGAGGGCTGCAATGCTATCAGCATGGACAGAGCTGACAAGGTTACAAAACAGTTTGTGTGATTAGCCAGGAGCCACAGCAAAATCAGTGACAGAAGTGAAAACGGATTAGAAATCCTGCAGCTCTGAAGATGGGAACCAGGACATTGGCTAGAGAATAAGGTTAGTTTGCTCAGAGGTGTTCCGGTGCTAATAAATGGGGGCCGGGGGATTGCAGGGGGTGGGGGCGGGCAAGGAGGGCATGCTGTAAATCCAGATCCCAAAAGAACTGCAGGTGGGAGAAGAACCGGCCTTGGAGGCATTAACAAGTCTAGGGTGTTCCCATGCAAAAGGCTGTAGCTATTATTTCCATAATCCACACTTTTACTGATCTCTCTATGTCACTTGTCCTTTCTCCCTTTCATCCTGACATACACAACCACTTTCCCAAGTAAAGGTGGGTGCGAGCTGAGAAAGCTCTGCAGTTGTACTACTCAGGAGAGCTGAGCACTAACCAGGGTGTTCACATGAAGCCATAAAGGACTAATCAACTTCAGTGACTGCCAAACTTCTTGTGTTTTCCTGTGTCTATGAACCACATCCCTTCGACCCCTGAAAGATGACTGCTACCATTTTAATTTCTAAAATATACAAGAGAATTATGACTCCTTTTTGCATTGGGGAGTTACGGGTTGATCCCAGTGTTAATGGTGCCTGGCTACTGCCTATACTGTTCTTCTCTAATCCTCAAAAGGTTTCTGTGTCCCACATATGCTACAATTACAATGTTTTAGAGAGAGATTTAACTCTAAGAAGAAAGAAGCAGGAATATTGCATAAATCCACTAAAATCTACTGAGATAAGGAAGGTTTCAAGAAGGGCAAAGGGAGGAAATAGTCATTTCAGAAGACAAACAGGGCATGGCATAGCATAGCATAGCACAGCATAGCATGTGCATCAGAGCCAGTTTGTCACTGTCCCTCTGTGCCACCTCTAGCTCAGGAAGTCCCATAGCTACAGACCACAGGCAGATGAGGAGAGCACACCAAGGAAGCATCATCACCTAATGGCTTATTTCTGGTGTGCTTCTCTAGGCAACAGCTGCTGCCATATACTGGATCCTGAGTGAAGCGGCTCTTGGGTTTCACCCAGAGCAGCCGTTTGGATGGTCACATCCTGCGTTTCTGCAGTTCTGACTACATGAACTGGAAAGGGAAGATCTCAGTCCAGGATCAAACACTATGATCAAACACTAGTTCACAGCGGCTATGCTCTAAAAGTGTGTGTTGACCTTTGATACTTCCAAGAAAATGTTACTGAAATCAGGTCTGAAACTGCTGACCTATTTTTGCAGTTATAGAGCATATTATTTTTGAGGAAAAAGTGCCCAATTTATGCCAATTTTCCCTTATCTCAAAATAAAGAGCCAAATGGGGAAGGCATCTGCAGCGTGCCCTGCACGGCTGTGAGCAATATTCCTTGTAAAGCAAGAGCAGTCAGGTGAGGAAGAGGGGAGTGAAGCCCTCTCTCAGCCACATTCCAGCAAAGGCTAAGAGCTCAGCTCCACTTTGGTGAGGATCAGTCTGAATGCCACAGCAAGAGGAAACCCAGGCCTGAAATGCTCTCTGTGCCCAGCTTTGTGCAGCACCATACTTATCATTTGATACAATTATGTCATTAACTAATTTGCAAATTTGCATAGAACCATTAATTTACTCTTTAAATACATAGTATGGATTTAGCACTGGTGAAAGCATTCGCGATTAACTGCTTGGTGAATGAAGCTCTCCGCTTATCTGTGAGACTGCAGGAGGACAAGCTTTATCCACACGCTGACCTGCCAGCACACTGCAACCTTGATGTGACAGATACATGCACAGCTTCATTTGAGGAGTTCGAGGAAGGAGCTCAGCTCCCCAGCTTAGGCATCTCGTAATCTCTCTTGGGCCAATTAGTGCACATCAGGGCAGAAAGTATTCACAGAGGGCAGCTGGCATTGAGACTCACCACAGTTCCTACACTTGAATCTCAGCATCCTGGGAATTGAAGTGACTAACGAGTCATCACACGGAGCCAGAAATGGCCTCTCCACAAAATGAATGCTACACAGCCATGAGCAGCCACAGCACAATAACACTTTCACACTTTCTTCCACTATCTTATTGTCCTATGCCACCCACCTCATTCAAGCTATGTATACCGTGCTCTACACAAGACGCTTACACCTCCTTAGAGCCCAGGAGGACAGACAAGGCATCTGATGGTTGCGTTATGACACCTCAACTGGCTGGATTATCTTGACTGCTTGGAAGCTGCCCCCGCAACCACTGCTCTCTTGCAAGTCACAGAGAGGGGCGGCAGTTGAGTTGAGGAGGGGCAGAAGATCCTTAAGTACTTGCGTGGTGGGGGCTGAATTCCCTCACCTACCTGTCATAGCTGGGCGGACTGACAGCTAACAGCCCTTCTCCCTTTGTCTGGGAAATACACAGGTCCTACTCTGCTAGAGGAGGAGGAGGATCCAGGCTCTTCCTCTACTGCCTTTGCGAAATCCCAGGACCGCGACATAACCATGACAACTACCACTCTGCAATCAAGGGAGTGAGTACTAAAAGACAGTTGTGGCCAGCCATGAGGAATGGCAGAGAAAAATCAGAGGTAGAAAATTAACAGGAAGGGGGGTGAATTCACAGTGTGCAACGTGAAAATAGACCCTGTTGCCTCACGCCACTGGCAGAGAGGCATGCTCAGTGGCTGGGCACACCTGGACCAGCCGGTTGGCTCTTAGCTGCTCTTGTTATTCTCTGCAACCCTTCAGCATGACTCTTGACAGAAAAATTACTGAATGTAATGCACTTGTGACTTAGTTAATTTGCACCTGTATCTAATTTCAGACTTGCTAGAATAACAGAGCAATTCCATAATCAAAACAGGATAAAAAAAAAGTCAGTTCTGCCACTCACTGGCAGCTGCAGGGGAAAGTGCCCCCAGTTCACACAGGGACCCCATGCAAGGCCTTTGCACGAAGGTCACAGCAGGATGCACAGGTTTCCCTGAGAAAGGACAAAGCAAGAGCCTGCGTGTGGGACTTGGAGCAAGCCCGTAGCAGTTCACAGCAGCAGCTGGCAGCGCCACGCTTCTTCCTGCTTTCCCAGGTAGGAATTGTTTCAGCCTCCAAAATGCCTCTCTGTTTTCATTTCAGGAGACTGTTCTCAGCAGTTTACAGTTGCCTACTTGTGGCTAATGGTCATGACTTTCTGGATGCCAGAGCGTGCCATGTTTCAACAGCAGAGAAAGTGCTAATGAGACAAAGTCCCCCTGGCCCATGGTTGTGACTTATTAGGGTACTAGTCGCGATGCTTCAGTTTCCTCTCTAGGCTCCAGAGAGCCACAGCAGTTAAAGTTCATGTGTCATTTTTAATCCTCTCCCTCAGCCTCTGCAAGGGTCTAGCTTCTCCAGGGTATTCAAGTCCCAAAAACAAGAGATTTAAGAAAGTTGACACTTCACTTTTGGCACTTCTCCCATGACCCTTACCCACCCCGGTGCCGAAGTGTCTAGCCCAGCCCACGCAGCACCTGACCACCATACCATGTGGGCCACCAGCCCACAGAATCCTCCTGGGCTGCCCAATGGGACCTCAGGCTGGCCCCAGCCCTCCTTACTGGGGACAGCAGCCGCCTTTCCTTCAGTCCCCAGCACAAAGCTGTGATGGCAAAAGTGTTATTTCTGAAGGAAATCAGCAAAGAAGAGTTTTGTTTCCCTCTTGGCCAGCTTTCCAGAAGAAACAGCTCCAGGGTACAGCTTTCCAGTACCTAAAGGGGGCCTACAAGAAAGGAGGAGAGGTGCACTTTTTACAAGTGCATGTAGAGACAGGACATGGGGTAATGCCTTTAAACTGAAAGCGAGTACATTTCACTTAGATGTAAGGAAGAAGTTCTTCACTGTGGGGGTGGTGAGGCACTGGAACAGGGTGCCCAGAGAAGCTGTGGATGCTGCATTCCTGGAAGTGTTCAAGGCCAGGCTGGATGGGGCAATGTGGTCCCTGTCCATGGCAGGGAAACTGAAACTAGATGATCTTTAAGGTTCCTTCCAACACAAACCACTCTATGATTCTATGATTCTCCGTCCAGCTCTCCTCAAAGATGTCCTGTCTGCATCTCTTGATCTGTCCCCTCCCTGCATGGATCCTGTTGTATCATCTCCAGACACTCCTTGCATCCTGATATTCCTTAACTCAGGTGCAACTCTATCTAACCTGTCACACGAACTGCTGTTACACTGAATCCTCTCAACCCATACCCAGCCTTCTTCCTACATCTTCCCTCGATGGCATCTGCCATTCCTGTAGCACAGTGACCCAGATCATTCCCCAGCGGGAGTGGTGACTAACCTGAGCCACCTCTTCTTTGCAGGGAGCTGGAGGCAATACAGATACACATAGAGCACAGAGCAGCCGGCACTTTTCCCCTTTGAAAGACCATCAGCCTACAAGAGCTGCATAGAGAAAGCAAATCAGGACATAAAACATTTTGAGATCTTCAGATGAAAGGGGTTAGTACATCATTAACATCAATTTCTTTGGCTGAAACACATGTTAAGCACAGGAATGGGAATATGTTAGTCTGATGTTTTAACTTTGGTTTCTTACTGACCCCACATCTCTAACTCTGGCCATGCATTTTAATACCCTTGCCTTGATTTTTTGTCTACAGGGGGGCTGATCGTAACTGCCCTGCCTTGCCAGGCTGCTGTGGCTCTGTAATTAGGCACAGCCTGTGGATTACTGTAAATGTAAAGAGCAATATTAAGCATTATCTATTTATAATAGCCTCAAAACTCAGTGTCCTATGATAGTGGGCGTACCACAGCAGTGTGCTTGCTGAGGATATTGGTCCTTCCACCTCACAGCCTTGTTTCTCTCCATGTGAAAGTGCTTCCTGAGCAGCTTGTGAAGGGGATATCCACCCATTACAGCTGGAGCTGAAGGCTGAACCAAGAGGAAGGAATTTCAGATTCTGCCTTGGGATGTCCTCACACCACAAAAGCATTTATCATGCTTTTGATAAAAAAAGATCTTCTCTGCATGAGAATACAATCCCAGGAGGCAGTTCCTCACTTACCAAGGGAGAACCGCGCAAAGCACAGTTATTGGTTGATCTGTGCTGGTCATCCCATCATTGCTGAAACTTTCTCCCAGTGACTCCCTGTAGCAATGGAGATTGAAGGAAAAGTCTGAGTATGGTATGTCTTTCTGCCTTCAAAGTGACAGCTGAAGCCACCATTCTTGGCCAGCCACAGGAGTGCAAAGGCCATGAGTAGACTATGTCAGGATTCACATCAGAACCAGAAGAGAGAAAGACTACAGGGAGAGAGGCAAACGCAGGGCACTGAATGGTGTCAAGGACTTTCTTCATATCATAATAGGCTCCAGCAAACCTTCTGTTTTGGTCAGCTGAAGAACTGTTTCACATTCACTGCACCCATGCAAAAATTATTAGGTTTTGTTGTTTCTATGCCAAATAGTCTTTACGTGATATCCTTTTTATATGTTTAGAACAAACAACTAGCATGGGGATCCTGGCGTCCTCTCAAGCCACTGTGACTCATGACTAGGTAATTACCTACAGCCCCGCTCCTGTGAGACAGGCACCTACCTATGGTCTGGCATTCATCAGGCTTACTTTCAGTCCTAGCAGAGAGGCCAAGCCCTGAATACACCAGGGAATGCAAACACCTAATCCCTAGAGGTGGTGCCTCCAGGGCAAGGTTGGAGGCGTATTAGGATACAGTGTGGGAGAGCTTTAGTTTATCTCAGGATCCAGAGCTATCAATCCAGCGCTGCAGTAGGGAGATGCAAAATCTTTAATTAACTTTTGCACACTTGCTCCCAGCACTGGTGGAGGTGGGTGGATGTGATTGTCGCTCAAGGGAGGATTCTCCCCTCCCCCTGCTTTTGAATTCCCAGGCAATTAGTGCTCTGTATAGAGCAACATAAATAGAGCTTCTCGGACCTGGGAGGTTTTAGTTTGGTTTGGGGTACGTTTGCCCTCCTACCTGTTCTATCAAATACCAAGCAATTTATGGACCACTTTGCATGTGTTTGCACACCCTTTTTGCATCTTAACTGACAGCCTACATGCTTTTTTAATTAAAATTTTATTGGCTTTTCCATAAGTGATATACCTACTGTAAGTGAGCACGGTTCAGTATAGATAACAAGTGGTTTGTTTAGCTATCTTGCAGGAGATTATTTCTGTTATCATTGTTAGTTGATTATTGTAATTATTGAAAGAGAGAGGGCTGAGGGAGAGAGAGCGTGAAGAAGGAAAAGGGTGGGATTAAAAGATAATAATAAAAGATAATAACAGTCTCCTTTGTTCTTATTTCTTTCTCTTGACAATCTACTGCACAGGCTAAATTCCAGTTTAATGTTAGAGTCAATCCCTCCTGTTGCTAACACACCCCCATCAATAACACAAGGTCTTTAAATCCTAGATGCCTGCAATTAACTTCAGTACCAAAGAAAGCCAGGAACTGCCTGTCTTGTTAGTACTACCCGCCCTATGAGTATCCCAGAATGCTTCTTTTCACCTCCTTATTCTGAATTAACTTGACATTTTTAGCCCTTCTTAGGAAGTGTATGGTTTAAACATACACAAAATTAAGGATAAGCATTATGTATGTGGGGGATGTGTGTGTGTGGGCACATGAAAAGATTATCCACCACACTAATAACCATGATGTCCTGCCATCACTTTGAGGCCAACGTGTGGGACAGGAAGATAGAAGCCCCTGAAGGCCTGTCCTCTTGGTGAAACACTGTGCTACCTTGCTGTAGTAAGGAGGAGCATGTATTCCAGAGGCAGTGAACATTCCCCACTCATGACAAGTACAAGGCAATCTGCAGATGTTGAGGAAAGGATGTAAGGATGTAAGGAAAGTGCTAATCATCCCAGAGGAGGAGATTTTTTTCCACACTTCAGAGAGACACTGACCAATGCTTACAACAAGTGGAGGAAGATATCAGAGAGCCACCTTCTCCACATCTCACCTTTTGCTGCAGTGGGATATGGCAAAACTCTCATATAATTCAGATGGTGATGATGAGGTGACTTTTTTCGATACTTTGATCCAGGCTACCAAGGCTTTCAAGAGCTGAGACTTTGAACTTGACTTCGTATTCTCTTAAAACTTGAGAGGAGGGGATGGCACAAGCAGCTTCAGCTCTTGAAGTGTTCTGGGCTGCAGAGATGTCTCCTACAACCTGATGACTTTGTGCGCAGAAAGGGAAAAGCATAGGTCCTTGTGGGACAGCACCACATCCAGGTAGGGGTGTATGTTCACATCTCTATGAACTGGGTATGTCTCAGCAAACTTTTCCCACCAGGTCGCAACCCCCCTCCTCAGCAGGAGCCAGCAGGGTTTCATAGTCAACAGAGTCAAATGCTGCAGAGAGATACAGTGGGAAATCTGTCCTCCAGCCATCAAAACCAGAAGTGTCACAAAAGCAGTTTCATCTAATGTCCTGACTTGACTCTAGCTGGAGTTCCTGTTTTGTTTCAGGAATACTGTGAGTGGCAAACCTTGCTTGGGTCAGGAGGTCAGTGCTGAAGCTATCCAGCTATCAGTTATTCAGATGTTTCTCAGAAAATCCTCCCAACAGACCAAGCCCTGCGAAACCAACACAAAAAATAGAAACCAAGAAATCAATGCTGTGCTCTTTACAGGGTTTTTTGCGGTAAGTAAATACTGCATTACCTACACCATGCTCACATTAAAGGATTTTCTTCACTGTGGGTAGTTACTCATTTCAGCATATTCAGCATTTGCTTCCCCTCTTTGCTAGAGGACCTGATTTGTGATGTTGCATGAAACTTCAAAATGAAATGCAGCTCTCCATTCCCTCACACGGAAAAGGAGACTAACAAGCTGCGCACCCCTGCCCACCTCTCCTGGCGAGGGAGAGCTACAGCCCATGTTATTGCTTTATAATGATATGACTATTTACAATTGCAAAAGTTTTTGCCAGGGTTCCTCTAGTGAGAAGGAGAAAGGCAGGAGTCAAGACTTTGAAGGTCAAAACAAAATGGACAAACCAAGAGAATATTTTTTCCATGGTGGGGGGGGGGGGTG
>VZZY01021147.1:13918-81471 GCA_013400335.1 Eurystomus gularis | reverse complement strand
GGCCCCGCCGTTCCCGGCTGCCGGGGCTGGGCGGGCGTGGAGAGATGCAACAGCGGCACCCTCTCCCCCACGCGCCTCCAGGGTACTGAGCAAGCGTCGCTAAAAAAATAGTGATTTTAGGAAAAGATAGCGCTCTCTCGCTAATTAAGATAAATATAACCGGCAACAGCCAAGAATATGGCAACCGGAAAGTAATACAAAATGACCAGACACAGCCCCTTGATTCCCTTCCATCACGAATGTTGGCATCATACTGTGAACAAGGGGGGCAAAAGTCAAGACATCACTGGAAGGAAAACATCGGCCTTTGGCTCATAGGTCTTTCCTGAACTTGTCTAATCCTCCTGGAAAGACCTTGCTACAGCTGGGCCTGGGCCACCTCTTCAAGGCATTCATCTCCCTGGAGCTCACCAGACTCTTGGGAATGCCTGGGCAACTCCAGGAAAAGCATCGCCACTGCTATTTAAGCCTTTTAATTTGCCGTTCTCCAGTGAGTTCACTCTCTCCACAGACCAGTGGGATCTGACAGGATTGCCTGCAAAACCAAGCCATATTGTCATATGATGGAGGTGGTGTGGAAGAAGCGAGTTGCAAAGTGAAGATACTTCAGGGACAGAGGAAAGAGGAGGTGCTTTGGCTTTTGCTGCGTTGCCTCTTCCATTGAGCCCCCTCTACTTCAAACAGCTGCTTGCCATCAGCCATGCCCATCACTGGGGTCCGCTCCTGCTTTAGTCCCTGCTCCTCTCTGTCACTCTTCTCTCCTTCCTCAGAACACCAATTTGTCTGATTGTTGGCAATTAACTGTTGATCACTGTGCACACAAGTCCAAAGAGGGTAATTAAAAACAGTTCATCCAGCAGCAGTGGAAAGAGCCTGCTGCTGTAGAAGAGAGAACGGTGCACAGCAAGCACATCCCTGCTTACAGCAGACTGATGTGAGCTGGTGGGGACCTTCAAGGCTGGTGCGCACGCGTAGGCTGCAGGCAGGGCAGGGCTGGCCAGAGGCTGTTGGTGATCTCAGATTGCTCCTATGAAGCAGGACAGCTTGCTGCCCTGGCTCCCAGGGGCCCTCACTGCGATAAGCACCCAGTAAGCCCTGAAAGAGGGGTCGATACCCATCCCATTAACCAGTGGGACCAGGAACCCTGCAAGTACAATGTGCACTTAGGTCCACAGCAGCAGCCTCAAAGCCTTGAGCAATTTCCTCAGTAACTTTACTGAATGGGTTGAAGAAACCCAGCTTTCTAACAGCATCTCTTTTTAGACAAATTGCCAGTGGAAAACCTTTCAAGAAACCACCTTGCTGTGAAATATGCTTTTGTTGCTTGAAATAAAGGACATGGGCAAATGCTGGGGCTGATAATACGAAGTGCCCACTCAGTCCTGTGTCAACACAGATCATTCTTATACACAGTAATAGACAACATAGAGTGTTGAGGAGAAGTCTGAGCAGAAACATAGTACACACGATAAATTTAAACCCTGGAGAACAAGATGCTGGAAGCTGAGTTATTTTCAGGTAGAGGGGTTTTGCCTCCCCAATTACACAAAAAAGAATTTCAGATCAATTAGAATGAAGAAAAGTCTGTCCAGTTGTATGTGCTACACTGGCTCTAAACACAGACCTCAGAGCCTCTCTCAGATGCCACCTGTGAACAAGAACAGCCTGTGACTGTACAGAGGGAAGGAAGGTGAATGAGAGAAGAGGGGCTTGCAGGGAGGACTGCTTTTTGTCTCTAATAGCATATCAGAAAATAAGAAAATAGCTTTTCCACCTAAAAAATGAACCGTGTATCCAGAAGGGGCTCCTGAACTTGCTCCATTATGGGTGAAACCGAGTCTTGGTACATGGTCAGCTGAGGCGACATAGCTGTTTCTGCTGAAATGAAGGGACCTTCTTCCTGGCCCCCTTGTCCCTCTTTACCTCTCTCCTTCTTCTGGCCTTGTGGGCCTATCTTTTCCCTTGAGCCAATTCTTGTTGCTCACCAAACCCTCCAGTGAACTATGTGAATCATTAGCCTGGCAGGTTAACATCCTATTCTCTGGGGTGGTTTTCAGCTGTCCTAGTTAAAACCACTCAAGGTACGACATACACAAGGTAAGAAGAGGACAGATGCAGCTGGAAGAAATAATAAATCTTTCTTCAAAGGGAAATAGTAGGATGCTAAAGCCTGGTGAAATGGTTCAATATTTTCTAAGAAACAATTTGAGTAAATCCCAACTTTGACCTATGTTTGAGTGACCACATTCTGCCCCAGATACAACCAGCAATACAGAAATGGGTAAAAACAAAGAATAAAAAGAATAGTTGAGCTGCTTGATTTTCAAAGAGAGGTTCAGGACAGCCCAGCTGTGAATATAATGAGCATCTTTTGTTTCCTCCATAGGAGATCTGTAGGGATACAGTTCCTCTAAAGATATAGGCTCAACAAACTGATAAGACATGATTACAAGAACTGTGCCACGCTGCTACAACAAAGCATACTTTCTGAAAAAGGTGGAGCTAATTGCAAATTCTCTTGGTTTCACTGAAATCTGCTTCTTGGCTTCATTTCATAAAGCCTGAGCCAAGGAAATGTAACAGCTGGGATACCAGAGGCAGAGCGGAAAGGAGCAGGAATTTTATGCAGGAGAAAATGCAAAAATCCAAACTGAATGAGGCTTAATACATCAGGGATGAACTCTGCTTTGACTTTTTTTTAGTAATATCCCGCAGCTTGAAGACATGCTAGATGCTATAAGAAAATAGCTCTCCTCTGAAGCCTGATGTTTCAAAAGAATCAAGGCTTAAAATCCCATTAGATGTTTGTTTAAGGACTAACACATTTAGCAGCTGTAAAGCCTAACCATAATGTCTTGCTGTTTGTCCACTAAATCACATTATGCTCTAGCAGTGGGATGTGTACTCTGCTTTGCTATTCTGCCTGTCCTCAAAACTAGGGTTTACTCACTGAATGTGCCACTAGAATTGTATGGTTCTTATTCTAGACCTTGTAGTTAGGGCTGGTCAAGAGGGATGTAAGAAACATCTTTGAAAGAGCTGACCTCCTGCCAGGCAGCTCAGGAGCAAAAGAAGCAAGACTTGAGCTGAGGTGGAAAAAAGGGAACAGTTTTCTTTTGCAAGAATTCAAGAAGCAACGGGTAACTCCTGAAATACAGAGCTGTGGGACACCCATTGATTCCAGTGATGCAGCATCTTCCCCACAGGTTACTGCTGTCTGCACCACAGGATGATGGACAGGTCTGAGGGAATTAGGGTTCCTCTCATGGCTGGCACTGTCCTGAAACAGAGCGAGCTGCCCATGTTTCATTTACGATTTCAGCAGGAGCTTTGCTCTCTTGAACCCAGTCTGCTTTGCTCCACAGATCCTTTCCAGTGAAGACTAATGCACGTTTCACCAATGCTTAGCTACTCATTGAATCTGTGCTTGGGTGGACTGGTAAGTCCGGGAGTCCTGGCATTCAAGCTACGAAAATGCAACACCTTGAAGCCTCAAATCTTCAGGTCAAGCTTCTCATTTATCCCAGTCACTGACAGGCTTTAATCTCATTCAGAAAAGCTGCTCTCAGTGCTTAGAAAGTCATCCTTACAGCCCAGTCTAGCTTCTCTGCTAAGCCTCATAGCCTGTTGACAATTTTACAGCTCTCTCCCCTGCTGTGGATGTGCCAGACCCAGAACTGACAATCCTCAGTACTCAAATCAATAAATGATGCCCGAAAGTCATGAGTTTTGTCCAAAAGTTGTAAGCTCAAATAGATCACTTAGGGACAATTTCTATATCCCTTAGTCTGTATTTCCTTATGAGTAGTTGGCTGGAGACTTGGAGTTTTTAGAATGAAGGAAAGAACAAAGGCATTAATTCCTTGTAATCACTCGGCTCCAGGAGACAGACATGCAAGACATCAGAGATCCGGTAAAATCCTGAGCTGGCAACACCCCAGCCTTGGGGCCTCTAAAGATCTGCTGGTTGAAACCAGGCTTCATAGCTCATCAGCAGAGAGCAAATACAAACTTTATTGTGTAATCATTGTCGCTGGAAGAATTATCTATTCTTTATCTCTGTGAGAGTGTGAGAGATTAAGTTTGGAAGCCTATTAGCCACCACTGAAATGCCATTGTTATCATTCACTGTTAATCATCACGCCTGGCTCTAATGCACTTAATCAGAACAGCTGACACTTGGGCTCTAAATGAAAGTCAGCCAAGCGGGAGAGAGGAGGAAAGTGCCCAGGGCTGTTGCATGGGACTGGCATCTTCTGCTCATGGCAGCTTTTGAGTCAAATAAAGACCCCAGCAGCAGGGTGGTAACTCCTGGCAGATTTTTCCAGATCCCTGACTGATTACAGCTAGTCTTGGCAGTACATTTAAATGGCATGGGGAAGTTAGCAGAAAGGCTCCCTGTCAGGAAACATCCAACGCAGGACTAACAGACATGCTGAGGAAGCCAGCCCCTGGTTGGGGAAAATGCTTCTTGGGGTCTTTTTGGAAACTCCTGCCTGCCAGCTGTTAATGGATGGGGCTGAACTGCAGTCTGAATGTTAATGAGCCTATTATGAACAGCACTTTATCTTGTGACAAAGGTGGATTTAATGGAGTTTAAAGGTTTCCCAGAGTAAATTTCAAAATGTCCTAATAATGCAATGAAGGCTCCATTAGTGTATTTATTAATTACAATGCAGCCATGTTTCAGCAAGGCTGCTTCAGCAATCCAGGATGTGAATCTCCCAGCAGAGGAAGCTCATACAGATGTGTCCTGCAACCTGAAGATGAGAACATATGGGTCCATGTCACAGCTCCTTACTGATCTTACTTCAGATCTCCTTACTGTTCTGGGCCTTGTGGGTGGACTGCTATAGCAAAATATCGTCTCCAAATTTACCTTGAAACATTTTGTTGGAACAGAGCAAACCAGAGGGTGGAAAAGGCCGGTCTATCCTGGACAGATGTGGAATCCAGGCCGGAAGAGACCACTAAATAGTACAGTCTGACCTTGTAGAACCCCTTAACATAATGTTCCTTATCTTGCACCTTGACTTCCACTCTGCTTTATTTTGTGATAATTCTAGCCTTGATGGCTATCAGGAGCCCCAGTTGCTTATCTTCCAAATGCTTCAAAACACCTCCTAAGCTGATCTGTCACTGATACAGTTCTGGAGTGGGATGAGGCCCTGTCTCATGTAGGTTTGTAGGTTAGGGCCATATCTCACAGCTCCCTGGGCTTACCTCATAGCTTCTCCAGGCCTTTGATGAGGCCTTTGCCTCCACCATGGATCTTCCAGCAAAAGTGATGGTCATGTCAGTTTCTACAGTGCCTGCTTTGAGAAGCCACTGTGAAATGTACCAGTTTTAATTCTTTGCACACCTGGGCTCAGATCCTTTAAAGTTCAGGTCAGTCTCAAGGCTAAGATGAATCCCTTTGTCTCAGGATTGACACTGTCCTTTTGACCCTGCTGGTCAGAGGCCTCTTCTATCTTAGATGCTCTTGCCAGGTTTCCATGAAGATTGTCCAGAGGAGATAGGGACCATGATCATTGTTTTACAGCACTGTCAGATAGAGGACGTCTTTCTTTATCTTTCAGCTTATGGTTTGAGTTAATAGTTAAGTGTGAATGACTGCAGGCTTTCTGTGGGTTTGCTGGAGTCAAGCTTTTGAACTCTTTCCTCTCCTAGGAACTAGCACACTCAGAGGTGAGGAAAACAAGGTGTGCAATTAACATAAAATTTTGGCACAATATCGTGATTCACCTGGGTTTTCTTTTCTATGTCCTTCACCTCTGTCTCTTATTGAATGCCCTCTGTGAGCAGAATACCTGTGTTGTCAAGCTGTAATCCACATCTCATTCAGCAACTGTACACCTGTTAAAAAACCCGCAAAACCAGTTCACAACGTTTTCACTGACAAGGAGAATATGATCTTGCCTACCTCCACCGAAACCTCCAGCTGAACAACTTGCTGTGAAAGGAGCTGCATGGATCTATAGGAGATGCTCTCCTTCATGCCAATTGGCTCATTAGTCATTTTAAAGTAAGGGTTTAAAAGTCTATTTCAGTTCAGAAAGCGGACTAAATAGTCTCCTTCAAACCAGTTTCACTCCAGGCTCTCAGCTGCATTGTAATTACTTTTACTATCTCCAGCAATCAAAGAGCATCTTCAGTCAAAATAAGAAATAATACTTCTTCTATAGTACTTTCTATCCAAGACTGCTGTATTATTTATCATATCATCCTGCTGCCTATTGCCTGCCTTCTGCTGTTGAGAGAGCTGACTCAAGGTGCTGTGAAGCAGCTTGTTTTCACTGACAATGAACAGTGGTGGGACAGAGAGACTCCTTCTCACTGGCCCTGACTCATTTCCCATTTCTACACATCCATGCTGTCTCATTTGAAGACACCATAAAAGAGGCCATGCTGCGTGAGCCCTATTTTGTGGCAAGCATGTCTCACTAAGTAATTCCAGATCTCATCAGAGGTCTAGCAAGTATTAATGCTGTATCCAGGTTAAAATGGCTGCATTTTGGGCTTCTAACAGGAAGAAAGGTCAGGTCATTCCATTCTTTCTTTACAGCAAAGAAGACATTGCTCTGAACATGGAAAGGGCCCTGTTTAGATCATCTGGACCACCCCCTGGCTCACATGCCATTGTGCAGTCATGTAGCCATGAACTTCAACATGGTGGAAGTGTATAAATAGACAAAGATGTCGTTGTTAACACAGGACATCTCACATACCTCTGAGAAACAAAAGGACTATGACAGAGCTAGGAATCTCTGTTTTACACACTGCTCCAGGGGTAAATCGCAGGAACCTTGGCAGACATCATGAGGAAAACTATCAACTTCCTCATTTTTGTCATAAGTGACAAGAAAAGCACATAAAGCCACAAATAAAGCCATTTATATTGCTAAATCAGTCCTGAACATGGTGTTTTTTCTAGAAAATACAAATAATAGAAATTAATTTGTCAGCTTGTGTTTAGGCCCCAGCCTGTTCCACAGCAAAACATTGAGGAAAGCTGGTTGAAATAATTATTCTCAACTTATGCAATCATTCTTTTTATTTCTGAAGGCTAATGGAGTGAAAACACACTTTCCAGACCTTTGCTAATGACAGAGTCAGAAATAATGATCAGGGACCCTTATGTTCCTCTCATAATGAGGCAAGCAAAACAAAATTATAGGGATGCAAGTCCTCAACAATCACTTGTTCTTTATTTAAAAGGCAAATGGAGCATTTAGACAAGTTCTTTAGGTTAACGGAGCCACAAATAAGGTTTTGGGGCAAGGATTTTTCACAGATAAAGCAACATAGGCAATACCTTCTCTGGAGGACAGAAATATTTGCAGATGTTGAGATTTCACTGACAAGGAGAGGCAACCTAAAAACCAACACTCCAAGGATAAGCCAAATCCGTCCTTTATTTCTCATCCCCCCGAAGTCTGCACATGCAGTCCCCCAGGGCGCAGAGGCACTGCATGCCTAGCCTGTGTTTCAGGTGGTGGAGCATTGCGGGAAGATCACAGGCAATGTCAGCCCCAAAACAGATTTAGAGAAGAGGCCACAGTGAATCTGAGAATACTCCTCACATGCCTATTACCTCAACCTCACATCCCCCTGCCATACACTTTCCTGACCCCTACTCCTTACCATTGCCTAAAGCACTGGTGCTGGCACCAATCCAGCCTACACAAGACCTCCAGCAAGATGAAAGGACCCAGTGACTCCTGTTCCAGGAGAAGAGAGAACCTGGAAAGACTTCTGCCTGGCAAGGTCCTTCTTGCTAAAGAAGGCTTGTACCTGTTGCTTTCTCACAGGCTGGTGAAGGCAGTGGCAGAGCAGAGCCCCCATAACCTTGGGACAGCAGTTCAGGTCCAGGTCTCCAGAGTGATCTATTTTTTCACCACATCACCACATGAAGTAGGTTCATGTTTCCCTCTTGATTCCTGTCATACTCATCAGTTCTCCTGTAAATAGACCCGACACAACAGTTGTAGGGTGAGGACTTTTAGAGAGAGGGACATTAACTCCTTGATCACTAGCACTACAAATTGATTTTACACTACTGCTTTCACTTATGCTGCAGCAAGAGGACAGCCAGGCTTAGGCACGATCTCTTTGACACACAGTCCTGAGTCACTGCTCCCTCTATAGAAACATAGGACTCAGTAAAAAAAATCCCTTCTTCCCTCCTAGCAAAGCCTGCCCTGCAAAGAGAGGATCCTCTTAGTCCTTCTCAGGCTGCCGGTCCAGACAGTTAAAAAAAATCCACATGCAGGTATATCCATATCATTAATTACTCAGAAGTAGGAGGCAGTATGTAATCCACCAAACCCATTCTGAAAGATGTATAATTAGTACAATTAACAGTCTCTCATTCCTTTCAATATGAGACCATTACAGGGGAAAAAAAAATTCTAACAGCCACTATGATATGAAGCAGTGTTCTGGAAAGAAAGAGATAGTAGTTCACAGATACGTTTGGTGATTATCAAAGCCTGTTCAGCATTTACACATTAGAAAAAGAAATTTAAACCCATTGATCTGTCAGAGTTAATGATAAGAGGAACAAATCTGAGACATTGGTTCAATTCTCAAGTCCCTATTTTAATAAAGCTAACTGTTTTCCTAGGTTGTGATCTCATCAACACTCACAAGCTTAGTCGCAGGAGCTTTGTCAACATGTTCAGTGGGAGACCATGAGCATGTAGAGATGCACCTTGAAGTGATGGAGGAAGGCTGCCTGGTCCTGCAAGTCAGGACTAAAGCCAAGCACCCTGGGGTAGTGATCTGTGAAAAGCTGGAGACAACATACTCAAAATCTGTGGCTATAAAAGATTTCATAAAACTTCGTGGGTTTACATTAGGGTAAGTGATGTTTGGTTTTGAGGGACAAAAATCTAAAATAGAGCGTCTATCAATGGATCCATCTTCATATGTGCAACTACTCCCTTAGGTTTTTGACTATCACTTGACATCTTGTATGAAATAAAGATATTCCTAATATTTAACTAGAAATATATTCCCCTTCTATAATTTTTACATCATTCTATAGAAATATGAGTCTTTGATACTGTAAAGCAAGCACCAGCTGGAGAAATTCTGCTGCTATGACTTTCTCTCCCTGCTCTGACCATGACAGTATGAGATGCTAATCACCTTTCAAACCTCACAGCATGACGACTGACTCTTGAGAGCCTATTAATGAAGACCCAGCTGCAGTAAGCTGGGCTCGTGGTTTGGACAGATGGTATAAGAATGCCCAAATAATGAACTGGGAAGGGCAGTTGTCCAAGAAAGTACTTCAAGTAACTTTAAATGCACATTTGACTAGGTGTAATTTATCAGCCAGTGCATGAATCTTGAGTCACAAGCATAGCACCAAACTCAGGGAAGATATAAGTCACTTTAATCAGCTTGCCCCTGGGCAGGAAAAGCACACAAGGAGAAGGGTGTTGTCATAGCAAAGTGACACAAGCTGAGTCTAGAGTAGGTTTCAACAGTCACCTACACCCCCACTGAGTCGGATTCACTCATTGCTGGTACAACACTGTCACCCTTACCTGTAACTGACTAACACTAATGTACACAACCAGCTAAAAACAGCCTGTGCTGACAAAACCCATTGGCAAAACAGTTAGTGATAAGATCCAAATGTATTACCCTCCTGTAATAGATATTTCAAGAGGAAAAAAGAAATAGAAGAAAAATAAAAAATCCTGTATTAGGGCTGCCATGAGTAAGAGTCGACTGGATCAGAAGAGTTCCTTGTTCCAGCAATCCAGGTGAATGACTTGGCATTTGGCAACATTAAAAAGCATTTTATTGAAACGAGCACTGCAGACTGCACCATCCTATCTCTCTGTGTAACCACTCTGTCCCCATCATTATTGGCTACTCTGTCAGTTTGTGTGTCATCCTTGGATTTTATCAGCAGCAATTTTATATTTATTTCCAGATCACTGATAGAGAAATTGAAATAACACCAAACACAGACTATTTTGTAAAGACCTCACTCTCATCAGTCAGCATTCCCTGCCTCTTTTGACTCAAGTCAAAATATTGTGCTAGGCCATGTTGAACACATTGCAAAAGCGTATTATCTCTCTGCAGTCACTGTCGACAACCAAATTTGTAATCACATACAAAATGGAAGTTATTCTGTTTAGCAGGCTCTACCTTCTTGAAAGCTATGTTGCCCGACATTAATTATATTTCTAGTTAGCAACTGAATTTCCACGTGCACTATTTTGCCAGATACTGACTTCAAGTTCATCAGTTCATTTTAACTGCTCCTCACACCCCTTTGAAGTACTGGCAAAACATAAGACCTTTGCAGTTATCTGTAATAGTGCCAGCAGTCCCAGGTTCATTAAAACCAGACATTTCCTGGGCCAACTCTCTCAAGACTCTTAGGTATTTGTTATCCTAATAGATGGTGCTTAGCAGACTGTTCGTTACTTCTCCTTGGAAGTAATCACCCTTATCTAAGCCTGTACGCTGCGGCTTTTAAAATAAAGAGTGGAAATCAGGATGTAATGTCTTTGACTCCCTGGCTTCATTATAATATCTTTAATTATCTCTGCCTGGTAATGCCAGTGTTCCTACTGTTCCCAAACCTGCAGAAAGTCCTCGTTGCCTCCAGCTCCTCTCACTAAACTGGAGGGTTTATGTGGTGTGTTTAGCTGTCCCCTGCTCCAGCGACATCTTTTCTGCTGCCCCTTTCCCCTCTCTGACACTGAAGAGGTTTCGTGGACAAGAAACAGCAAGCAAGCCCTGGAGGAGGATCAGGAAGGATTCCCAACAGCTGCCTAGGAATTCAGGGGCTTTCTGCAATTCATATAGAGGTTAACAGGGACAAAAGCCCTGCCTGTAATTAGGGAAAAATTGCACAAAGGACAAAAATTTGCTCCTATCCTCAGGGTCTCCATGCTGTTGCACAGGGCTTCTCTCCATCCAAAAAAAGGTCAGGAAAGTAAGGTAATAGTTGGCACAGAGCCCGTAACAAAGACAGGGACAGAAGTCACTGCTCTAAACTATTAATTTTGTGACTTTTTCCTATTCTAATCCAACTCTTTTTCCAGATTACCTGCCCCATCTTTTCTTCACTGCCACATGCACAACTCAACTAAAAGCTTTGCACTCAGAATAAATATCTGCTACCAGGAGAAGCTTGTTATAGTAATAACACATTCACTGCACACACACTGCATTCTAATAACTATGGTTGTGTAGAGAAATCCTCTTAAATCAAAGAAATACTGCAACGAATAATGAGAATGTTCAACAAAACTCTCTGAAGCAAACAGGGAAATAGAAAGATTGTTTGACCTTTTAATACTGTAAATACATCTGCAGTGCCCAAGGAATGGCTGCATCCCACAGCCTCCTCAACAAATACCCAATGCCTCTAATAGCACAGTTTTCCTGCATGTCTTGGTAACAGCCACATGGCTCATCTTAGCAGCAGGACAAGTCAGTTGGGATTATATGGAGCAGCATTTCCCAGGTATTTTAGTTTTGGGGTTTTTTTCCTCCAGGAACTCTGTCTATTGAATAGGCTAGGTCATCAAATGCAGCATCCATTTCTTCTCAATAGAGTTAGGCAGTAGCAAAATGCTGGGGATCCAAATGTGCAGCCAAACAAAGGTTATCAAGAAATAGATGACAGTCTGAAGAACTAGCTGCAGTGAAACACTTGTCCCACTGGACAAGCCACACTTCACTGGGACAAGTAGGGTGAATGGCCAGATCATAGAGTTCTCATAGTCCTGAAGAAACTGTGAGGGTCAGAGGGGGATTTTGATGAGTGCCTGAGGCAATGGCATCCACACCTCCTCAGTATCTCCCTTGGCTGACAAGGGAAGCAACCTTCATAGGTTTGGGGTTCATCTCATGCAGAACTGGTTGCAGGAAGAAGGATCCTCATTGTCTGAGATTGGAGGTGAGCCTATACACTCCCCAAAGCACTTTCTATGAGCTTCCAAGTGGCAGCGATGGGCACAAAACAAACCTGTGTGCTGCATGCAACCATACACGGGGCAAAAACCATCACATTAATTCTCCTCTAATTATCTCCCAAACTGGAAGGAGAATATACATGAAGCTGCTTTGCTCTACAGCAGGGCTAATCTACTAGGCCCTGAAAGGTGTGCTGGAACTCTGGAAGCTGAGCTATTATCTGCACAGGGCCACACGGTGCCAGGAAGACAGCAGGTTTTTAAGAGTCTCCAAGGCACAGCCCTGGGTCAGATTTCCAAAACAGTTCAGTTCCCACTGCGTTAGGTGTTGGAAATCCTAGTCCCAGGTATGAGTACTGATCTGTTTGGAAAATCAAGCCCTAAGCTCATGAAATATGGCCTTTCTCGTGCTCTTCCGATTACTACCGATCTCCTAATTTAAAAGCTTCGTAGTGCTGAGATCAGCATGGTAATAGAAAACGGATTTTGGAGTCTGTAGAGCTACCTCTGGTTGGAATGCTTTAGCCATCTTCCTTGAAGGTAGCATTAAAAACTTGAAGAAAATAGTAACAGGTTGTTTAAAATGATACCCAGAGAAAACAGAATTAGTTCACTAATCTCTCAAAATTCTCTGACCGTGTCAAAGGAAAGCCATGACTTACTCAGACTGTCAAAATGCTTTTGAGCAAACATCAGAAAAAAAGAGAAACTATAGGAATTAAGACAGCATAGGGGAGGAGGGTGAAATATTGTCTGGATGAAACTTTAACAAAGAGAAAAGAAGCTAAGAAACAAATGGCCTATTTTCACCCTGGCAAATACCAGATGCCTCAAGGCTCCATGCTGGATCCTGCACTGTTTAATTTGCTTATGTTTACGAGTGATCTAGAAAGAGACAGGACTGAAATAGCAAAAACGCACCAGCCACAAATTTTTAGGTGGGTCAGTAGGAGGAACAGTTACAATGACATTCAGGAAGACCTTAGGCAACCAGATGACTGGCCCAAGTGTTCAAATTCCAGTGCTGAAACGCCAGAGACACGTAACATTGGAAAAGGGAAAAAATTGCTTGCACAGGAATATAAGTGTAGGTGAGCAATTTTTTTGTTACTGGGGAAAAAAAAATGTTCTTTACACCTATCCCATGATCTATGCCCCTAAAGTGCTGAGGCCTCTCATCACTCCACAGTGCATCCCCATAGCAGGCACGTGCCCAGTGCCTCTGGCGCAGAATGTCACCATGACTCTGAGCAGCAGTTGTCCTGTTCCACCATGGGAGAAACTGTGCCACCCAGCAGGGCAACACCTTCCCTGCCTTCCTCCCTCCCTCCCCCAAGCTCACAGCATGGGCTCTGCCAGTTCAGGCATGCAGGTCCTCCTCTGCCTTCTCTTGCCCACCACACACCAATACACACATGGGTCCCTCAGGTGCCCTTCGGCCACTGTCTCAGTGAGGGGAATCACACAGGACAGCAGAGAAGGACAGAGGATGCAATAGGAAAGAAAAAGATTCTGTGATGTTATAGGAGGAGGAGAAGAAAGGACAAAGAACAGGGAGGAGGACTGGTCAAGAGATGGGGCTAGGGAGAGGGTGCTGCACTACAGGTTGTACAAAGATATAATGCAGTAGACACAATGAAGAGGCCAAGTCATTACTGTAAATATATTCATGTAGATTGCACAAATGATACCAGAGAGCCAAAATTAGAAGTGAAACACTCCAAAACGTTGGCGCAATTCTACGTAAGCCCTACAGACCCAGCTGAAATCCTACATGTAACATGTCTTCATAGGCTCTAAAAACTTCTTCAGAGATACTGCACGGGTTAAATGTGGCTATGAGATGCAACAGGGAGGAAAAAACCCAAACTAAAAATTCCTGTTAAAGGAAGGTATTAACAAGACATCTTAGGGAAAGAGCAGAAGACAAAGGTCTTCTGCTAGGGTTAGGGTTAAAAATGACAACAATAAAAGAGCTCCAGATAGAGTGGGGCTGCAAATGCATTCTGCACAGACACTTCTTCCACCTCCAGGATGCCTGAGCATCTTGGGTAAGGCTGTGCTGACAAAAAGGGCAAGTGAAAGAGTTAGACTAGTGTTGGGACAGAGACAAGAACTACTGTTTCAGTTGGAGTAGGGCAGGAAGGGGTCTGCCAAGGAATAGATTGTCTGCAAAAATTGCTCTCCTATGAGAGCTTGCTCATCCTAGCCATGGCTCGAAAAGCTAGGACAGAAGTCAGCCAAGGTCAGCAATTTGGACCAAGGTGTAGATTAGGGTTTGTCTTGGGAGAGGTGCAAAGCCTATCTCTGTTTTTTTTGAGCAGGGCTGGAAACAGGCTGCCAAACCAATGCTTAAGCTGCTGAAAGAATTCATCCCCTGAGACCTTTTGTACAATAATGTGATGAAGGAATGCGCAATCTTTAGGGTATACTCACTTTATCCCTACTCCTTACTTCATAATGTCAGGAAAAGAGACATGCAGTGAAAAAAAAATCACAGGGAAATCACCACAGATAAAAGGAAACATTAAATACTTTTTGCAAACAGGCTTTTAAGCCTATGTACTCATTGCTATAGTAGAGCAAGGACATAGGATGCTTCAAAATGAAAATGTATTTGTCTGTGGATAACATTAGTTTCCGGAGTCATGGGAGTTAATGATAATAACAATTCTTAGAGTATATTAAATGCCACACTTCAAGGCTTAATCCAGCCTCTAACTGTTTAGGGATCAGGATGAGATCTAATGGGGTTGAGAACAAGGTTGAAAGGATTGATTAACCTGCATCTGCCTGCTGTGAGATTCTTACATCTTTCTTGGAAGCATGTAGTGCTGGCCAGGGTCAGAGGCAGGATACTGGATGGGAAGGCACCCTGGATTAACTTGTTTGTACTCCCTCTGCTCTGCCTTGGCTGCAAGCTATGCAAGGTTTTATGTCTGTAATCCACAGCTCTCCTTGAGGAACACAGAGGGCCTCTGAAATGCTAAGCAATCCAGGGAAAGAAGCTTACCTGAAGCCATGAGTAAACCCAGCAGTCAAACCTTTGGCATAGATTTTGGCTTCTTCCTCTTCTAAATGGCTCAAGGTTTGGATGTCTTTGTTTTCAGCCCTGTATCTGAAAGATAAAGGAATTAGCAGGATTTCTTTAATCTTTGTGCTCTCCCAGATAACTGTATTAGAGGAATTTTGTAGGTTATGGAAATATTTATTCTGAATAAAAATTAAAACTGCACCATGCTGTGTGTTATTGTATCTTTGTATAGGGCACAGCTGAGCCATGCAGTCTCCTATACCTGACTGCAGAAACATCATTCCTTTTGCCCTGACCTGGATAAATGAAATAATGATGCTCTTTCTTCAGTGAAATCCAGCTTGTATCTGTTGTGATACGGAACACATGGGGTCCAAAAAATCTCCTTAAAAATGTATTTTATTTTCAAAATTTCATGGGGAACTTGATTCTGGCTTTCAAACAGCAAAGAACTAGAAGTGTAACCTAGGGCATTATGGCGTTGCTGTGCTCCGTTATTGACAGAGGAGGCCAATAATTGTATTTCTGTGTAAACTTCTTTCAGTGACTAAAAGAATATCCCAACTGCCTTTACCTGAGCTCTCTCCAGCCAGTTTCCTCTAATTTAACCAGAAGGAAGGTTGATGCTACCATCTAAGATAAATAAGAAAATAGAAAAAGTGATAGACAATCAACAGGCAGACATGCTTCCTCACTGTGGGCAGAGTTGTTGCTGGTGTCTACAAAATTTCCTTCCCACCTCCAAAGGAAATATAGCCTTCAGAAAACATTGAGCCCAGGACACACTCTAAATATCACAGGCAAAGATCTGTGAACAAAGTGAACATATTTCTTGGGTACAGTGCTCCTCTATCTGGACAGAGGGATATAGGAGTAGGTGTGATGCACAATATGAGCCCTTCCCATCTCAGCAGCTATGGGCCTCTCTGATTCCTCCTCATGACCACATGAAGCCCTCTCTGAACACAGCAGCCCACCAAGCAGCATAGCTCCAGCACCAGATGAACTATTTTCTTACTTACATCCTAGCAACTCTATCATAGCCTCCAGCAGACCTCTTTCACTCTTAGTCCTGGCCCAGTCAACACTCAGAGAAATGCATTTTCATTAACACTTTTTCACAAGAACTGCATTCAAGTCCACCATCTTGATAAGAACTCGTGTTAGCTCAGGTCCTATTACCTCAGTTTCTCCTGCCACTCTCTTTTTTCCCCTTCTGCCTTTAGTAAGCTTTTTAGATTCAAGCACTAACCTCAGGCCAATCTTTTATTTCAAAGCTGGATTACTGCCTTAACTCCTCTCCCCATTTTTCTGCCACTTATCTCAATGCTCTCTGACTGTGAGGATGTAACTCAGCAACAAAGGACCAGGAAAAAGACAAGGGATTAAAGTATAAATGGATCTAAATACTTAATAGCTGGAAGGAAGAGAAGTGTGACCTACATTAATCAGAAGCAAAATAACGACAATAGGTTTCAGCTGGTTGTGTACCTTATTTTTTTTTTTTATTTATTTTAAAGACACCAAGTAACAAGAAAACATGCTTGAAGAAGTTTCATTCAAATGTGTCTTCATACATGATTTAGAAGTTTTCTACACTTTGGAAAAAATAAGACAGCATTTGAGGGAAAAAAAAACAGAATTCACCTTTGTGAGGACTTGCACTCCAGACAAGAGATAGTCAAGAGTTGCAGATTGAACCCTCTTGTGTCTAAATTACTGAGATTTCTGTTTAATTTCACCATGAGGATCTCTGTTGCCAGTTCTTGAAACTTATCCACGTGCCTTTCAAACTGCAGCTTGAAGCTCCAGGCCATGAAGTCAAGAGATGATATAAGAGTCTCAGCTCCCATCACAAATAAAATTGAGGTCTGACTCACGATTGTGAAAATTATGTTGAATGTCAACAAGGTTAAGATATCAAGAAAAAAACACAAAACCTTTTCTAGCTTTTTCTTACATGATTTTAAAAGGCAAACTCATAAGGATGGTGTACCAAACTGTCTTCTAAAATCCTGGAGTGACCAGTGCAGCATACATGGGGCTGTTGTGAGTATGCAGATCCCTCAAAGCTGTTGGCTCACTCCAGCTGCTACCGGGAAAAAAGACAGAAGATGCAAAAGGCCAGTGCAAACAGCTAGCCTTGTGCAATCTGCTGCCTTGTGAGAAGTCTGGGAAGACTTTCTCTTCTGACACTTATCAGCCTACCCAAAACAAGGTGTGTCTTTGGAGTCCCTGAGCCTGAAGGATGAGCAGCTGAGTGATGCATTCATAGCTTGTCAAGGGTTAGGGCTGGCCTGGCCACTAGACACATGACAAATGCTCTCTATCAAACCCTCTCCCTCCCCAAAGTGGAAGAGAAAGGGAATAAGGGAGAGAGACTTATGGATTGGAAAAAAAACCTAAAACAACTTTAATGAAATAATAATAAAATGAAATATCTACAAAGCCAATATTGAACCCAACCCCCCTGATGGCAGTTACTTCACAGTTATCACTGATGCTGTGGTGCAGGCCCTGGGGAAGTCCCAGACTGGACTCAGCAGCAGACAGGAACCAGATTTATTATCTGAATTCTGGAACTGGATTGGGATTGAAGGCAGAACAGACAAAGTCCTCCTTGGACATCGGCCACTGAAGAAGAGAACTTGACCCTTTTGAGGCATCAGATTTATACTGAATATGACTTTATGGAATGAAATCCCCTGCTGGTGAGTTTAGGGTTCCCTGTCTTGTCTGCTCCATCCCACAGGTGTGACCTCATACTTTCTGCACCCCCAACATGGAACACAAGATTTAGCAGTGACCTTGGACTGCACAGGAGCAAGTATAAGCAAGGAGCGTACTTATCCTTGGTAGTAACTATAAACATCGAGCATTACCACTGTTAGAAGCAGACACTGTGAAAACATGCCATTAACTCTGGAAAGCGCAGGTACTTAGAAGGGACCGAGCTGAGAAGTAAAATCACTGAACAGAATTAGTTCTGTTCTAGCTATATCCAGGGCATAGCTTGAACCAATACCTTATCTGCTACCCTCCTTTGAAACACTACGGCTTGACTCGTTGACTGTACTCTTGTCTCAGTAGCCTCTTGAGCTCTGAGCTGGATTGTGTTTCCTTTAACAAATCAGCCTCCTAGCCCCCATTTTAACATTAATTGATTGGAGATGCTTTTAACTGTTCCTTCTGGGTGTATTAATTTTTTACAGATTGAATTTGGTTTGATGAGGCAGGAAACCTGAAACTATTCCTGGCATCTCCTGCATACTCAGAATAACCACTCTAATGCATTCAAAGAAGCACGCAGCAGCAGGGTGGTAAGAAAGCAGGGCTGGGGAGGGGAGAGACAGAAGGAGGGGGTAGGGGGAACCTAGGTAGTCACCTATCCATTTCCAAAAGACATCAGTAAGTGATTGCTTACCCATGTCATCTTTTATATTAAACATTTTTCCCAGCAATGCAAGTATTTCGATCAGGCTGGGTCTGCTGACATTAACAGATATTAAATACACTCAGGAGAAATATGATCAAATGTTTGAAGTGTCTAGTAAATGTGCTGTTAGCCGCCCTCCCAGGGAGGCTTAGTGCAAGCTATTGTGTTTTGCTGAGCGAGAGAAAGGCTGGAATATTAGACAAGGAATCCAAAGGCAATTTTATCAGCAGTGTTATGCAGCTCTGGAACACATTGCTAAAGGATTGGAAGCTTTTCTATTACAGCCATTAAATTACTTGCTATTCTTAAACATTGAAATGCCATTTTGCATTTTAAACCGTCCAAGTTGGCACCTGTAAAGGGTTGCTATGCTCAGCAACAACACCTCCTTACTCTGACACTGTGGCAAGGCTATGGACAGGGACAGGCTTTGATGACCTATTAGACTGGACAAAGGTTTCATCCTTCCTGCTCACCCAGATAGGAGTGGGAGATACACTTGACCAAGCTCCTCTCTCCTGTGAGATCTCTGTTAGACTGGGCAATGTAAACACTCCCTCACAGACTTTTCCTCATCCTTAACATAGCCTTTTAATCCTGCAGGATTCTTCCATGGGGGTATAAAAAAGGAACCAACTAAAAGTAAAAGGCCACTTTTTTGGGCAAAAGGTAAATATCCTCCCTAGGGAAACATGGGTTTAGATTACAGAAGACATCCAATTTATTACTTATAAATAACTTACATAGATTAGTGACATAAATAGTAGTTTTCTATGCTGGAAAGCAGCTTCATTCCTTTAAAACTTCACAATATACCCAAATAATCCAAATACAGTCAAGTTTCAACTCAATACAGCCCCTTAAAATACTCCTCTCCAGCCAGAAGTTCAATACAGCCAAATTGAAGGACCAGCTTTTTTTTATTGAAGAAATCAAATGCCATATTTCTGGTGTATGTCCACACCTTACCTGAGGTGGTCAGTCCCAGGAGCAGCTTGAAGCCTAGGACACTCCTGAGACTCAGGGCTACGTATCGAAAGCACCCTTGTAGGTGATTTGAATTCAGCCTGAATTCAGTCCTACCCACCTTTCCAATAGCAATGTTAGTTCCCTGCTAGGAAGGACTTGAATCACCTCAACTGTCCAATCAATTATGTGATGTTGCTGCAGGGCAAACAAGATACAGGAGGACAGCAGAGCCGTGCATCACTCATGGGGGTCTCGAGGCATACTCACCCTTTAGTACCTGTACAGTACCATGTTCCCTTTCTCCTTCCTCCCTATAATCCTGGGCTGAACAGCTGGATTAGCCCAGAAGTACCCCAACGCAGTGATTCAACAGGCTGGGCAGTCAGTGCAGCTGGCTTAATTCAAGGCTTTGAAACTAGTCAGTAATCAGTCACCATGGTCAAAAAGTAATTGGCCAATGCACTGTAGAGGGTTTTAACCCACTGTTGAGACACTGGGTATCAACAGATGCTGGCTTCAGTGAACCAGTGGTCTCATTTAGCAAAGTGAGCCCTAGGCCCTCCTGTTTGTTAGAGCAGAATGCTTATTTTAAATTCAAACCTGCTGTCTTTTTCTACTCTTCTTTTTCTATTTCTAAAAATGGTTTGGTGACAGATCTTGATGGATATGAATTGTCTGCCATATGTTGTTTCCTTTCCTGATGGTTATCTCCATATGTCAAATGTACTTGGATCTGATGATCTCCATACAAACGATAACAAAACAAACAGACAAGGAGAGGCCAGACTACAGGGGAAGCAGAATCCCAATCAGAGAACTGAAATACCAGCAGACAGCCTTTCTACGGGAGACTGTATGGTTTATGTGCTGTTACTCAAAAACAGTGACTAACTACTCTTTCCAGGCACTCTTGTGTATTAGTTGCTCTCTGACTGCTAAGAAAGGATGTGTTCAAGGAGAAATTCCCTGGGGATCAACAACCATGTTTATATACTCTGTTTTATACAGAGTCTAGTGAGAGACCTTTTGAGTAAGGGTTGTTTTACCTCCAGTATAACCAGTGCCAACCTTTTTGTAACTTGTTTCTTCCTGGTAAATTGGGTAAATTATCAAGTGACTTAAATTTACCAGAGATTTGGTCTCCTAAGTCCCTTAGACACTTATGAAAATTGGATCCCTTTTACAGTTGTTGCCCTTCTCTTTCATTTTCTCCTTATCACATTGCCATTTTTTTTCTGTGTCTCCTCCCACTCTCCAAGAGATCCAACAGCAAGGAGTATTTAGAAAACAGAGGATCATAAATACCTGATAATCCAAGATAGCATAAGGTGGGAATTCTACCATGTTGTTCCTAATTACATTTTCCCTAATGGTCCCAGTTTTGATTTCCTAAACCAGATATGGGAATTCCTGGTCATCCTTCAGGCTGCTCCACCCTGCAATGAGCACCTGTGAGCATGAGAGCACTTGGCCTGGCCATAGTCTCCTTTTCATACCTGTTACAAAAAGGATAGGCTGTTCCCAGGGAGACCCATGACAGTGAGGATGGGTGAAGCCTTACTCCACAGCACTCTCATCTCTGTGGTGGGAGCTTCTCTGAGGCAACACAGATCCAGATTCACATTGTGCAGCCTCTGTGACCATATTGCGTGGCTGGAAAGGAATCATGTTTGCAATGAGAAGTATATCTGCAGCCTTGTCCCCTTGCTCCTGTGCCCAAACTTTCTGCACAAGAGCAAGGCACAGTGCCTTTCTTCCTGGCTGATTCCACAAGGAACGAAGTTCTTCTTTACAGGCCAAGGTAAATCTGTGCAGCTCCTGAGAAAGAACCCACCAGCAAGGTAGAAGTTGAAAAATACATTTTAGGTGTGATAGTTTCTGACTTCCTCAAGTTCTACCTCTCAGAATCCTTTTTTCCCCCCTCACCGTTATTGCCCTGCTGACCTGCTCAAGAAGGGAAGTGTTGGAATAGAGATCTTCACAAGGTTAAAAAAGACACCTTTCACTTTAACAAATGACAGTCTCCAACTGCTTAGCATCCCTCTCATGTGTCTGTAACAGATACAGGCAGAATTGATTATCTTTACTTCAGGCCTACTAATTAAAGCCCTCCTCTGATGTAATGGTACCAGTAAAATTTCCACTTGTGTCATCTGTGTTTTTCTGTGGATCTTATCTTTTTTTCAGGACAGAGAAGATAATAGGTACATTTCTTTAAGGGAGACCAGACAAAAAAACAAATGAAAGGAGCTGATGACCAGGAGACTGGCCGCGCTGCACTTCAAAACCAAGAGGATATGGGGACTCCTTTATCACCCATCATGCTACCAATGTTTTCATTAGTCTTACAGTGTTAAACACACTTGCTAGATAACATGGCTGCAGCAGATTTCCTACCATCTCCCCCATTATCTTTTCAGGACCTTACTGAGTGGTCCAGGTCCACAGCACAGCCAAGGGGACAGTCAGCTTGGGTACAGAGGCAGAAACAAGCAGCAATGAGCAATCCATACTAGAGGATAACAGACCAGGTTATGCCAGCTTCAGTGCCAAAGCTGATGCATTAAAACTATGGCCTAAGTGCTGAGCCACTACTGGAAGAGATCTCACTGGAACGAGTGCTGGTTCTTATTTGAGCAGTCAGGCACAGGAGAAGGACTGAACCCTTCAAGAAATGCCTCTTTCTAGAACGCAGGCTACCACCTTCTACTTTGAGTGTAGTTAACAGAGGTCAGAGGTTCTCTGTAACTTCATAAACCTTGTCACCATTTTTCTGGCTCTTATGATAATGATGGTCCCTCTAACCTTTCACATTGAAGAAAAGGAAAGAGCCACAGGCTGCAGCAGACCTTTGAATGCCTGGGGAAAGCGGAGATGATTCTAAGGAGTTGCAGTACACGTGTAGTTTATTTGTCAAATTAGTAACACCTGAGATAACAAAAAGCTTGCTGCTTCTCCATTGAAATCAAGTTTTAGCTGTTGGCTCAGGCCAATACTATAGCAGACTGGTTGAGTTGCCTCTGTTCTACATGATGGTTGTTACTAAAGATGTATTTAGAATATTTTTTAAAATGGATACGATTCATTCTTTTGAGCTATCTGAAACAATAAGTTTATTCAGACAGTGAATAGACAGTACAACATGCTTGCACACACTGGAGTTTTTCTTTGTTTGAGTAATTCTAGCACCAATCAAGCCTAAGATTTCAGTATTTAGCAGTAAAGTTCACACTTGTTAAAATTCAAATCTTCTAGGTCACTTGCTCATTAGCTACAAAAGTGTTCTGCTTGGAAATGCAATATAAATAAATAAATGATAATGTATGTAATTCAATTTCAATTCAAGAAAAATGAACCTGAAGAGTTTTTCTTAAAGTCATTCAGCTTTCCAGGACTCTGGTCTTCTGACTGCGCTTTAACCACTGCTTTTAAAGAAACAAGCGGTTTAGCAAAAAAACTGCGATATGGGAAAGGTTGAGGACCAAGAAAGGATCAGTTTGGGTGGACTATGACCACCCCAGCATTAGCACTGAAAGAGAGCAACAATTTCAGACCCTCCTTCACCACAGCTCCAGTCACCAGAAGTCTCTCTGTAAGGATTTATGTAGTAAGTAAGTCCTAGTTTTGTCTCTTGTACATCTCTGACCATTGAGTACCAGTGTTATTGCCCTTGGGGAGCACTTAATGTCTCCATCTATTTTAATTTCATATCATTTTGCACTGGTTCTTTAGAAATGCAATTGCTTGCATTGCTTTGTTTCAGTCAATACCACCTAGACAGCTTGAAGTCAGTACACAAACTCCTTAAAGATAATAATGCCCTGAGATTAAAAGGCTGCTTCATGCACTTGAATAGGAAAGAATTGAAAGGACCACTACCAACATCAGACAAGCTCACAATTTAATTTTATATTTCAAGAGTGTGATTATATTTTGTTGTCAAATTCTTGCAGTTCAATTCAGTGCAGCTTTTACCAACATACAGAGCACTTCAAAGCTGCTATTGCAATTGCTTCTATTTAGATGGTGCCCTTTAATCAACATAAGATCTAGCATTACAGACAGCATATATGTAGAACTCACAGAAAGCCTTGCCACATCAGGACTTGTGAACCTTCACAAGCTCTAAAAACCAGGTCTATCTGTGACTGGAAAATAAAAGAAATCATAAAGCTTCACTAATTAGTGCATTCAGTTTTGGTGCCATCTAAAGACTGAAGCACGTAAGTCTCCATGTTTAAAATTAATTCTACAAGACAGAGAGGAATCATCATAGTGCACAAGCAGAGCAAGGCAAGGTGAGAGAGGAGGAACTAGAACAGCAAAACAACTGTGGCACTAATGACTATGACTAATGACAAGATGTTGCAAGAGCTAAATTGTCCTGAGTGAGTGTGTGTGTGTGTATGTGAGTGGCTAGAATCAAAAGGGTGAACTGCTAAACCTCAGTGGAGTTGAGCAAATTATTTAACAGAATAACTTGGTTAAAGAATAATTTATTAATAGAATAACTTCAATAGAAACCTTGAATGAGGTTTATCTTATAGTCTATTTACTTTTTACAAAGAGTCTGTTCACTAATTTGAGATCTTTTTCTGAAATTAATTCATCATTTGAAATTGTATCTGGAAACCTGTTAATTAATTCAAACCATCTACAGCTCCTTCACAAGCTGTTTGTTGCAAAACTTCAGTGACTGAAATTGTCCTGGTTTCCTCTAGGTTTCTAGATGAGTTAATATGCTTCTATATCCCTAACTGCTGTATTTAATTGATTGCTAATACTCATTTTCAGAGGCAGATTGTATTATAAATTCAAAATTCACTGTCTGAAAAGAATTCAAACACTAGCAAAAATTCCCAGTTTTATTTGTATATGTCTGCTTCTGGGAACTCTGGCTTCCAGTTCCTCTCAGTAGAACATGACAGGGACAGTGGCAACCAAGTCTCATAATAAGGAAAGGCTTGCAAACATCACAGCAAAGGACTAGAGAAATCAAAATAAAGGTGTGGTGAACGGAGATTTATGTCTCATTGAGACAGTGAATTCCCTTTCCCAGAGATGCTTTGCGGCTGCTAGGACTGCCGGGAACGGCTGGGAAGTGCCTGGATTTTTCTAGAATCTGAAGATAACGGACACTATAAAAGCAGAAGAGAGCCCCGCCTCTCTCTCTTTTCCGTCTGCGCCACAACCGGGAGAGAGCAGACCCCCTTCCTCGCTGGGCCTTGGCCCAGGACCAGGCCGATAGCCGGGAGTTGGCAGCGATTCTTCCACCGTCTGATATATATAGAGAATCTTCACGAACTGCTCCTACCTGCGTAGCAAGCCGTGAGTGCAATTCTCTAACCCCATCCTTCACCCCCCCCACATAGTCACGAGCCGAGAACAAGAAGCTTGTACAGGGGGGGTACAGGGGGGGTAAACTTGCCCAGAGACGCCTGGGGAGAGGCGTTTCTGCCCTGACTTTACTCCAGTCAGGAGTTTTCGCTGAATTCAAGAAGAAACAGCTGCCTTTCCTGAAGGAGGCAGGTGACCTTGACTGTTATCTGCTTTCCAACGAACTTCTATAAACTGCCTTAAGGAGACAACAGGGGGGAGGAAAAGAAGGGGAAGGCTGCCAGGGAGCCCCCCCCCCCCCCCCTCCTCCGAGAAACCTCAGCCGGAGTTGCCAGAGCTGAATTTTAAAGGCACAAGCTGTTAAAATTCAAACTGACCAGACCGACTTGATTCCAGGCAAAGAAGAGAACGACTCTGAGACTTCTTCTGCATTTACATACACTCACAACATATCCATATAGTGATAGGGACCTTTCTCTCTAATAAGACCCTTATTTCTACCCCTCAAACTCTTGGTTTTCCTATTCCTTTTCTGGGTAGATTGACTGAGAGGTTATCAAACGTTGAGAGATCTTCTTGATTAAACTGTTAAGATATAGACTAAGATATAGACTCCATAGACTGTGATAACGGTATTGCAATATTTGGATAAGACATAGATTGTAAGATATAAGAGTGCTTCATAGAATAGACTTTGGCTTAGTATAAATAAACATATATTTTCATAAGAGGGTGTGTCTGATTCCTACAATTGGTTGTGGATTTGGAGAGAAGTGCCTCGCCCTTGATTCCATTTGGGGAGTGGTCTGGGGCCCTGGTGGGTGGGACCACATCCCTTGTAGGCGGACCCGTGACCCCTTGTGGGCGGATCGCGACAAAAGGACATACTTGTAGGGAGAGCATTAGTCTGAGCTTACATCTCTTAACATGAGAGACATTTTTGGATAAGCTGAAGAGACATCCTAAGCAAGGACAATCCCAGCAAATTCATGTGAAACTACAAATACTGATGGTAAGTGGATTAAAGGAATCCCTTAAATGGTTGATTTTGGTCCAGTGTTAACGACTGGAGGTATCTTGACTTTAGATGGTACGTTTCTTTGTACACGAGAAGGATGGTTAGATCTCATCCCATTAATGCAGTAGATCTCTAAATATCACAATATTTGGGATAATGACAACAATGCAGATATTGTATTTAAGTGACACCTAATTTAAGTGACGCCTAAAGAGGACAAAGTAACTTCCTACACATGCTCGAAGATACTATATAGCAGAGTTGGAAAAGGCCAGTGTAAATGGAAATAAACTTGAGCTCAAGAAGTTCCATCTAAACATGAGGAGGAACTCCTTTACTTTGAGGGTGGCAGAGCACTGGCACAGGCTGCCCAGGGAGTTGGTGGATTCTCCCTCTCTGGAGATATTAAAAACCCGCCTGGATGCCTTCATATGTAACCTGCTCTAGGTGGCCCTGATCTGGCAGGGGGGTTGGACTTGATGATCTCCAGAGGTCCCTTCCAACCCTACCATTCTGGATCCTGTGATCCTGTGATTCTGTAAATGGTAACAAAGTATAACAATATGTCTGTATTGTGCTAAGCTGAGTAAGTCAGTGAATCCAGCTGCAGCACAAAGAGGACTCATGTATGCCATACATTTTAACTGCATTACAGGTGAGTTCCCTGATTCAGCTGCTTCAATGGGCTGTAAAAAATGATGAACTAAAATGTTACAGACAATATCTAATGCTAGGTATCATGAAAAAAAGAGCTTGTAATCATGGGATCTGCCAAGCCAAGGGACAGAATTGCAAGATAAGGGGTAGAAACCACATTTTTGAGACACAAACATTCAGTTTGTTAGCTGCTCTGCATAGAGGCAGCTAGAGGGATGCTGAGTTGGTCTTTTCCACCAATAGCTATGATTTTCTAGCAGCCAGTGCTAGGAAAAAAGGAAACTTCTGTTTTCCTGAGGGTAAAACAATCTACCACTTCAAATTTCCTTTCTATGGTAACATTTATGACTTCCAGAGAATGGGGCAGCATGTCCTGCACTCCTCTTAGTGCCCCTTCCTCAGACAACTCTTCCCATGCTTGGCACCTCTTTTTGGTACCTATCGCTCCCTTGTCAACGATAAAACTATATCCATCACTGCTGCTGTAGGTTATGGCATCAGGTTGGGCTCCCACACCCATGGAGGCAGGACTGACAACAGGCAAATACTTAAATTAATTGAGATTTCCCTCCTCATTTGGAGGCAACTCAGGAAAAACATAAACCTTGTCATAGCTGAAGGACAGCTTAATACTACACTCCTAAATGAGACATGACTGAGTCTTAATCCTGCTGAGTGAAACTTGACTAGTTTGCATTAATAGTTTATCATTATCTCTAATAGTTCCCCCACTCCAAATCCTTTGTGCATCATTTACATGGGATTTTTAAATGGCAAAGCAAAATCCACTTGGAGAGACATTTTCCCATTTTAATAACATTTTCACACACATCAGCTAAGTCAGTCACTGTTGCATGCTCAGTCTCCCTTTTCTGCAGTGATCAAAATTAAATGCCAGCTGATCTCCAGGGAGACTACAGACTGAGCCAAACACAGCAAGCTCCTGTGTTAGATATTGATGCTCTCAGTGAACCCCATCACTACTTATTCATGTGTTTAGCAGTAATTCAACACCATACTTTTACACAAATCAGAGGATCCCAGTCTAGCAATTTTTGCTGAGGGAGTTTCTCTATACCCAGAAATTGGTCTTCAAGCTGCCTCACTCCAAGGTCTTAATTTCTCAGTGTCAAGTTAGAATCTGTCTCCACACTAGATAGGGTGAAGAAGTGGCCCTAAAGTTAACACAGGAGCTTAGAGCTAAAGATGTGGGCTTTTTCAGTCAGGAACCTAAGAAGCCAATGTCAAATTCAGGCTTTGCTATCATGTGGATGAACTCCATTATAAAGCTTCCATTTTCCAAGAAGGAGCAGAATATAAACTCCCTTTGTTTCTCCTTCCCACAGAACAGGTCTCTGTCTGTCTCTGCTGTGAGGAGCTGAAAGGAAAACTAGGAATACCAGCATGCAACTTCCCTAATAGTCATGTCTAACACTGCCTGGGGTAACCACAGTTGGCCAGGGTTCGTCCAAAAATAGCACTGGGAACCCTTAGAGCTAGCCATATCTTTGTACAGGTAAGGTCCTTCTTCCTAAGTGCTGTGATCACATAGATCACACTCATTTTCCTAAGGATAATATCCCACAACACCAATCAATTCAAGAACCTGTGCTATTAAGACCTCCAGATTTGGACTAGCAAACAGTATATACTCTCCTTCTGAGAACACCAGAGGGAGATAACCTCACTTGCAGAAGGGGGAAATACACTCACTTCAGGGGTTCTCCCACAACTACTACCTCCTCTCATCCCCTAAGAATATCTCTCTTCTTAATAACCTGAGCCCCAGCCCCTACACTGCTATAACAAAGACCACTCACTTTGAAAATAATCCTTAAGGGAGGGCACACTGCTGTCAGCACTACCATCACACAGAGCATTTTGCAGGACTGTAAACCATTTGGAAAACAAAACAAACAAAACCAACAACCCACAAATGTGCAGGACAACTGTATACTAAAAACACTTTCGTTCCATTCGAGGTATGAAGTGGACCAGAGGTAGCAGGTGTTTTAATTGTGAGTGCATACAGAATCCTTTTCCATCCATTCCGTGCTGCAGTTTTAAGTGAGCACAGGACACCAGAAAATTATTGAGGGTACAAACTGGCAATGTTATAATTCCTGTACGGGCTCAGATTTTGAAAAATTAAATTTCATTTGCAGGTTGCAAGTGAACAAGGCTATAGGAAGTGGCGTTTTATACCTAATAGTTTTCTAAATTTATGCCAGTTTTGTAGGGCGAGGATTGTGCGCAGTCTCAGTGATCCTGTTTTCAGATAATAGGCAGAAGAGCTAAGGAAATGTGCTACCATGTTTTAGCACTTGCTAGTAACATTCTGTGATTGGGACTATTGTAACATCCGAGCTTGTCTTTCTTTGCACCTTGCACAGGCATTCATGCCTGAACAAAGAACATACAAAATGCGACTCTCTGGATTTGGCAGCGTGTCACAAGTGTTTGGCACAAGCATACATTTCAGTGGAAAGTGCAAGGCAACAAAGAATTCAATCCCATTCACTTCACAATGAAAAGAGAAAGAAAGAAAAAAAAAAAGCGAAGAGTCTTTTGAACTTACCTAATGACAAAATTTTCCAGGTCTGAAGAGTTTTTCTTTAAATGTTCCTATTAGCCTTGCTTTTAAACCAGGAAGAATGGTAGCTGAGGGCAACTAATAGCTTACAGGGTCAATCTCAGCATCAGGATTTGAATGAAGAGATGAAAGAGGTCTAAAGGGAATGAAATCCCTGGACACAGAACTATGATCCTTTTGGAAATCATTCCCATGAGGCCACTTAGCAACAGGCCACCATCCAAGCACAAGACCCCTGAGAGCAGAAGAAAAAGTTTCTTCTTTGTATTTTGCCCTCTCTGCTGAAAATACTGTTTTCAGCTTATTCCCTGGGGAGTCAGTGCTTCAGCAGGAAGAAATAAAGCTGGCCAGTCTGAGAGCGATTGTGTCTCATGCTCTGCAAAGGCACACATTTCTCTTATCCCCAGGAAGAAAAATGCCTCATTTTATATTCAGAATCAAATGTACTGAAATTATAACCAGTGGAATAATTACGTTCAACATGACACACTAGATCTGACCTTAATAAGACAGCTTGGTGGCCTTAAGTGTTCTGGGGCCAGCTCTTTCCATTCGTAGACCTGGGGATCATTTCCACATTCTCCCTCCAGTAAGAATAAGTTATGTGCTTCTTGCATCATGTCCGCATGCTCTGTGTGACCCTGGGGACTGAAGCAATAACTCGTTCAGTTCTGCTGCATCTGAGTGCTGGCTTGGCCAGGCTACTAACAGAAACAAAAAAAGTAAACATTTGCTTAGAGAGAGAAATAGCCACAGCAATGGAGTTATTTTTAACCTTTAATTGTTTTAGCAGTTCTAGCCTCTGATGCAAGGAATTTGCCCTGAGTGTTGATGGCTTCAGTGGAGGAAGGACATGCCTCTTTGATAAAGGTATTTGGTATAAAAATCTGTCACACCAAAATCTGCCAGCTTCTTCACTTCTGACCTCCATTCTCATATTGGTATTCCAGTGTGACCCCACGCATTTCTGCCAATGCTGTTCAGCCATGACCTACACCCTCTGCTTTTATAGAACTGAGCACTCCACATCGTGTAGACAACACATTTTTTGATACGATAAGTAGAACACAAAACCATCACACAAGTTGGAATTGTTTGCCTTTGCTCTGAAACTGCCCTGCACTTAGAAGATGGAAAGCTGCAGAACAGGAGGGAGCAAGAGGAACACATCTGTGCAGTACATATCCTTAAGAGACTGTGGATGTATTTTTTTAATTCCTCTTTTCCTTGGTGATCAGTTAATAAAAAGCACGTAAGAGATGAAAATAAACATCTCACCTTTCTTCTGTGTAACAGCAGCAACTGGAGAGAAATGTGTGGATATAACTGACATCTAACCACTATGTGCAAATTTTACTCTTCAGAGAGGTGCAAACATGAATGTTTTGTTGAGAGTTTGCACCCCTCCCCTGGAAGAGGAAGTATTAAGCTTTCTGTCACTAAACATAAAAAATCAGGTTATTACAATGCTTCCTTCTGGAACTTACACAAACATTACTTATTATCAGTTCAGCTTTCTATGGAATCTCCAATTTCTTCAAACCAAAGGTATAAGACGGGCCCCTGAATTTCTATTCCTTAGGTGTAAAAGAGGCACCCCAGTATCATCTTCACAGGGATGCTGGAAGGATAACACTGCAATTCCTTGGAGGCTGTGGGTGTAGATGTTGTATGCTATGAGGACATGTGAAAAAGTACAGACTCATGTCTTTATTGAGAAATTGCATGTGTAGGGGTTAGACTAAGAGACTTGGAGAAAGGATATCTCTGTTATTTTCCCAAGTCTCTCCTTGGTTTCCTAAGTAATTCTGTGAAAGCACTTTTCTTGTCAGTACCTCCATTTCCCCAGCCATAGTATGGGAACAGACCTTACAATTCAGGAGACTAGGAAAGCTGAATTCACCCACCTGCAGAATACTTAATGATTTGCACCACAGATCTTGGATGATAATTAACTGTCATTGTTCTGGTGCAGCCCCAGTGCAGCTGATTTTGAGCCTCTCATATAGGGCTAAAACAAGGAAAACAAAAGCCATTTTTGCTTTAATCAGCCTTGAGCAAACCCCACCTGTGCCTTCTGATACACACCGTGGAGTTCCCCCTATGAAGAAAGGCTGAGACTGTTGGGGTTGTTCCTACTGGAGAAGAGAAGGCTCTGGGGAGACCTTATAGTGGCCTTCCAGTACTTAAAGGGGACCTACAGAAAAGATGGGGAGGGACCGGGGACTGTAGTGATAGGAGGGGTAAAAGTTTTAAACTGGAAGAGAATAGGTTTAGATTAGATGTAAGGAAGAAGTTCTCCATTGTGATGGTGGTGAGGCACCAAAACAGGTTACCCAGAGAAGTTATGGATGCCCCCTTCCTGGAAGTGTTCAAGGCCGGGCTGGATGCCACTTTGAGCAACCTGGTATAGTGGAGGGTGACCCTGCCCTTTACACGGACATTGGCACTAAATGATCTTTAAGGTCCCTTCCAACCCAAACCATTCTATGATTCTATGAAAATGATGACGTGGCACATTGTAGCCCATATATCAAGGACATCTGCACAACATGCCTCTGCAATGGTGGCAAGCCATAGCATCTCTTGCATCCTCATCACCATCCAGTGAGCTCTGTAAAACAAACCATAGGCAAAAAAAAAGGCTGCAAGAAAGCCCAAGAACTACATTGTGCCTTTTTTCTTCAGAGCTTCCCTGACTCATCTGGCAGAAGTCCCTCAGTGCCTATTATCTGCCTTGGAGAGCCTGGCAGGACAGCAGACACCTCACAGCAGTTTGTCACTCAGTATTGCAGGTCAGGGGCTCATGTTCCCTGCCCGGCAGAAAGCCTCTGGCAGGAATTTTCCAAGCTCCAGTGTATCCTTTGTCTCTAAGGAAGATCCATAATCTGAAGTCAGAGAGGGTCTCCTATATGGCAGGAACTGGTCAGTGCCCCGCTGCTTCCCAGTGACAGAAGTTTTGCTCCTTGTCTTATTTTGCATGGGCTCAGTATTTATGGTCTGTAGCCCTCTGTACAGCCTGCTCTTTGCAGTGCCACCATGGAAATGTCTGTATAAATGTGAATTTCAATAGCCATTATACTCCCAGCAGCAGCAACCCGCGTTCAGTACCTCAGAGCCTGTTAATCTGTAGTAGTCATAAGGCTACTTATCTCCTGCTCTTTTCAAATACCTCAGCAGTGGATATAAAAGCGAAATGGCAGGAGCTATTCTTCTCCAGAGACTGAGAGGGATTTTTTCTCTTTTTCTTTTCTTTTCTTTTCTTTTTTTTTTTTTTTTTTATTCTCTACTGTTGCTACATCACCAAATGTCTCATTCAAAACCAATGGAAAAGTTTGCAAGAGAGATAAGAGATGGCAATCTCCCAAGTTTCTGCTAGTATAAGACTCTTGGCCCAGGAAAGCAGCTAGTTGCAGGGTGATGTTGCAAGGGCCCAGAGTGCCTAGCTGCCTGTTAGCTCATTAGAGCACCGTGATCTGAAAGCTTTGAGAGATTTAGTTCAGATCTTCCTTGGGATCATTTTTAGCTCTACTACGTATTTGCAGATGAATCCTTACCTCCAGCCTACAGGTATAGAGCTACAAAAGGATGTTTGGAGAGGGGTATTTGTATGCCATGGACATGGGTGTTGTTAAAAGGCAAAGAGAGATGTGGCTCCAGAGACTTATTGGAGGATAACAAGAGCTGAAAATATGCAAAGAAAATAAATTATGAAATTATGAAATTATGAAATTATCATTTGGATTGGATTTGGGCTGCTGCCTCTAGGGCACTTATGGTGAAAACTTTGGCATGCTGATTCACTTAACCTCTACCACTGCTGACAGCCAAAGCTGAAGCCATTTCAGCAGCCAAAACCTGGGCAAGAGCTCTCCCTGAGAGCCAGCCCTCTTCCCTTTTTATCTGCCTAGGAGGAGTGCTGCTGAGCAACAGAGCATGTTGCCCAGTCCTGGGAGATCTCACCGTGGGCCAAGTATGACTAAAGCAAGGCTACAAAAAGAGCATTAAGGCACAAGCTTTGTGATTAACCAGCTAGGTAAGTTGGACCCACTGTTTAATGACAGACTGAAGAAAATTCTCTGCTGTGGGATGAGATGTCCCAGACAAGAGCAGAAGTCTGCCAGAGGCTAGCTAGGGAAAACCAGCTGTGGGGCCAGGTTTACAAGAACAAAGGGAGGTGCTGGACTTACACGTCTAAGCACTCCTGAGCAGAGTTAGGCCCTGCAAATGGATAATGATTGTGCCAACCAAGGCAGGACAAAGAATATTGCTGATGTAAGAGAATGAAGGGGATGCTGAAGGTGCTTAGCAAAGAGCCTCAAAAGATGGGAGTGAACTGTTTCTTGTGAGGAAGTGGTAATAACACAACTTTATTTTCTACATATAGCAATTAAGCTAATTAACAGTTCTTTCAGTTCAATTTTAATGATTTGGTAAGCAAGGGACTCTCGGTCAGGACACCAAAGGCCAAGAATGAAATCTTTGTATTTATCGTCAATCACTCAGTGGTTGCTCTGCTTTCCTGGCTTATTTGTCACAAGGTGTTAGTGAAAACAGCTGGCTCACTGACCACAGTGGAAAAAGGTTCAGGAGCAAGTGCCAAGAACACCAGTACAAACAGGATTGTTTGCAATTTCTGTTTGGAGCTGCAGGAATATTTCAGTACTGGCGGATCACCTTCAAACTTTTTCTGCTCCTCCACCCTAGAAATAAACCCTTAGGTCTTTCTCCACCCACGTGTTTTTTTTAATTGTTGTGAAGGTAAATGGCTATCCCATCACCAGCAGCTAAGATCAACCACACAGATAGATGGGACTGGGAATCTCTTGGATCTAGAGTCTTGGAAAAGATGATTTACTGAGGCAGAGGAAAAGAAGGGGCCAAGGACAGACATTTTATAGTGCAACAGCACGCAGCCTTCCTACACTGCCTAACTTGAACAAAGCAATGCTCCTGTTTTCTCTTACCTTTACACATCCCTGAAAAACTTGCTCATCCTGGAACTTTTGCTGGAAGGTTCAGTCTTAGAAAGGAATCTTAGATTAGCAAAATAAGAAACTTTTCAAATGCTAATTGCCAGAGGCTGGGAAGGTAAATCAGGCAAGCCATAAGTCTTCTGCTCTTACATTTACATCGAAGCATCCACTACTGCCACTCTCAGACAGACTGCTGGGCTGAATGGACTTTTGGTCTGATGCAGTGTGGCTGTTTCTTTGGTTCCTCTTTACAGAAGTGGTCAATAAGTAAATTTATGTTTTAAGCATTAATAGCTTGAAATTTCATTCAAATTTGCCCTGCCAAGTCAGCTAATGATAAACTTAGCTTTCAAGCTGAACAAGCTTGTGAGTCTCTCCTAATCAGAGGGAGCTCAAGGCACATTGTTGCTTTCAACTAATCCAATCTGCAAATCTAAACAAAAACTCTGTCCTTCCTAAACAGGGGTCCATATAGACCAATCTATTCATAGATATTGATCTGATCTTCACTGATAGTTATTTTGTTAAAGAGATCCTTCATCGCTGCCACTTCTGCAACTCTACCAATGGCAGCAACAGTGGCAGGGCTAGGACATTATCACATCATTTGGGCCCTCACAAAGCTATTTTATGTGATATCGCACTGTAAATGTCAGCAGCCAGGGCTGTACTGTTGCGAAGCAGTCATGGTCTCTGCTCAGTCAGGCTGGCATTTTACACTAGAGATAAGGAACAAGAGGATACGACAGGATTTTCTCCTTTCCTACTTCCCCAGGTCCAAGAAAATTCAGTAAAGGACAATGCTGAGCTTCTTGGAAGGTACCTTTAATTCCTATTGAATTTCTGCAGGCATAGTCATATATAACAATAATCAAGACAAGACAAGATAAAAGCAAAAAGCAAGACCTAGCAACCTAAGATAAACCGTGCTCCTTTTGCTATTGATTACCACAACTCTGTGCTTTTGTTCCTAGTCAAATCTGATCAAAACATTGGAGAAAGAAATAACTCAAGGATTTCTGAGAAAATAGGCCAAATGCTGTATATCTAAAAAAAAAAAAATCTATCTGAAAAGGCATGGGCCAGGAGCAAATAAATTAATTTGAATTAAAATCTGGCTTTCTTCCCGCTCTTCCACTCCCCCACTGAGCTAACAGGCTTCTACCATCATCTGCTTCTGGAAAGGCAAAGGCTTCAGGCACCCTCCTTTTTCTGTGCCAGCATCATTGTAATTACACGAGCAACCACCAGTGTAGTAAAGGAGTCTTCTATTTTCTTCAGCGAGTCTGACAGTTTGTCCAGCCTGGAAGGAATGTACTTTTGGTGTCTTTCTTTGTGCATCCACATGCATGGCCCACTGCGACTTAGATGTTATTTGCTCTTCCTGCCTCACGGGGATAGATATTCAGGAGGAAGAAAGTAAATGAGAGAGTGCCCAAGGTGCCTCACAACACGATTTGGTTTGCCTTCTGAATTATTGCTGCCAGAAGCTAATGAGCATTTCTCCCTAGACTTTCTCTCACAAGAACAGAAAACTGACTTGGTTTAACAAGATTTTCCACATGCCTGTTGTTGTGGGTACAGGCTATGCAAGCCAGAAATGAGAAATATTTTCTTGGTTTGAGGCAGCTGCACAAAAGCAAGAGAAGCTTTTGTAGCAATCAGGAGATGCAATGAATGAGCACAGATTTGCATTCAAACTTAACCTCAAATCCTCAAAGGCAGAGAAATTTGAGGTGATTGTTTCAGCACGTTTTCTTGACATTGGCTGGAGGTTCAAGTGCATTAATACAATTTTGTGGTGTATGTATGCGTGTGCAGGTACCTGCTGATTATTTATGTGAACTCTGACATGTGTGTTTATGCATATATTCAGGGCTTGCTCCAATGCATTTTGCAACACCAGTAAACCTATTTTCCGGTATTTACTTAAGCAAAGTGATAATCCAGTTGTACTTACAGCATTTTGCATCCAGGACACTTGGGGCACTGCAGAACAACAATAGAAGCATTTCAGAACACAATACAAACACAGTATTAAAACAATCTTATAATTAAAACAAAACATGCTGAGTTCCTAAGAGGCAGAGAAATGGAGAGGTCAGAAAGGAATAAATACATGGTTACAATGGTTTTGTTTCAGAGCACACTGTGAGACAATGTGGTTTAGATGGATTTAGCAGGGAAGTGGCAGTAGGGTGAGTTGCTAGCGCTGGAGCCCTCTCGGACAAAGACTCCCGCTAAAAGCTGATCTGTCTGGTGGTGCCACACAGTCAAATTAAGCTTGAAGGAAGCAAGCTTGGAGTATTGCAAGAATCAGTGCCATAAAGGGCTTTCAACCAGCAGTTTTGGCGTGTGACCATCGCTCTGCCCCAGAGCAGGCAGCCATTGTGCTGAGCACAGGGCATGCAAAATTTAATCAGTGCCGTTTTAGCCTACTAGTGAGGGTTGAGGGAGTGACCTACTAGCCTGTGTGGGAGCCATATAAAGGGATGGGGAATGATACATGTGATCCCAAAGGTGAGTGTTGCTCAAACAAACAGCAAAACCTGTGTTTTGTGCCTGTGGCCCATCCCAGTTATAAAATATACACTCCCACCCTCCTCTTTTATTACACACGGCCCTTAACTTCCATAGATTTACCCAGAGAACACAGGCCAGCCCACTGGGAGCACCAGTTTCCCAGCTTGTCTCCTCAGCTGTTGAGGGGTCCCCAGTGAATGCTGTTGGAGCTGCTGTTATTCCTCCCGTGCAATATCTCTGAGCACAGCATGGAGGTATAAAGCCAGCAGAAGCCTCGCAGACAAGAGCCTCATGATTTGTTGAGAGCCTTCTCCAAGGCTAGTACCATGTAAAGGGAGCTGCATCTGGTGATAAGCACCTAGCTTCAAGGCTACTGAAAGCTAAATAAGCCAATGTTTATTTGTTGTGTGGCAAGCAGAGCACTAAGCTGGATGCTGCCCAGTGCCTTCCCCATGTAAATTGGGGAGTTCCTGCTCAGATGCCAAATGTTAGAGCTGCCTTTGTGTGCCTGACATTGATTTCAATGGGATGCAATTGCTGGAGCTTGGTTCTCACTGGACAAGATGAAAGACCTTAAGCAAAGTCATGCCTGGTGGAGCTGTTTGGTGTAGCAAGACGAAGGCTGAACACTGCCCTCTGCCTTTTCAGCTCTATGAAATACACATTTTTCACTTCTAAACAGATTCCCATAGTATTCCAGGAAAAATGCCAGGAAGCTCTCAAGAAGGAGCTTGGGGTCAGGGCTGAGCCTTGCTGGTGGTGTGCACAGTGAATTAGAAATACTGGTGGGAGGGACGAGTACCAGGAAGGGGTGGGGGGGGAAGTGGTAACCAGGAAAGCACCAACACTGCACTGGAAGAGTAGCAGCTTGCTGAGGGAGGTACCAGGAGGCCATGGATTGTGCTGGCAGTCCTGCAGGAGCCCCAGTGCCATCACAGCAAAAGACCCCACAGCAACCTGTTTGACTGTCTTGATAACTGTGTGTCAGAGTCCTGCAGTGTATGAGACCTGATGTAGTGTAAAAAGAAATCCAATACTTTAATATAATCCTGCTGACATAAACACAATCACGAATTTCACGTACCAATTCAATCATGAATGTGACTTCCATATTTTCCCTCTAATTTAAAGAACATCAGATGATCTTGGCTCAAACTTTAATTTAATATAACTAGGTAGGGGAAGATCCTTCAGTGTATAAACAAAGTTACTTGTTTGCTTTATCAGAATAGCATAGAATGAAAATTAGTTACCAATATTTGTACAGTGCTAAAACAGTAACTGAGTGCTTGGGTTCTTGGAGTATCCTTTCAAGAAAAGGAGACAAAAGACATTGTTTTACCATTTTTACACTCCCTGCAGCAGCTGTCCCTGTGTGATAGGTAGGAAGTGGGTCTGGCAGGGGTCATACTGGAATTTCTTTTCTTCCACAACCACACTACCCTCGAATGTCGAATTGTTACATGAAAATTCAGGCTGCTGTGTATCTCAGACACAGTGCTCAGAATCAGTAGTCCCATTGAAGTTATTGGTGGCTGAGAGGATGAGAGCTTAAGGTACTATTGAATTAAGAACAAGAATAGCTTGAAAATTTTAGTATGTGTTATTACTGATCTTCTCCAGTCTATGCCTTAGATGGAGAAGTTCCTGTGGCAATAAAAACAGCATCACTGCAAGACTCAGAGCCTGAGACTCCAAGGTGTCCTGCCCTAGTCTCAATTTATTAGACAGGACCATGAAAGAACAGCTACAGCACCTCTGTCATTTCAAGGTTAAATGTTTGAAATGATTTAATATATCACAGAAGACCTTCTTTGTTCTCGAAAGAACATCAGGATATATTGGGCCAATTGGTGTAATTAACCCCCAAAGGAGGCTTGAATTCCACCTGTCCAAAATGCCTTAAGTGCTGCCTTTTTCTCCAAAGGCCTCCTATTATGCTGCCTCATGCTTTATTAGTGACATTAGACCTATATCTATGGCCTCTCTCCCTGTCACAGTTCCTACACATCACACACTGACATTGTCCTTTCCTCCTAACTTTCATAAGGAATGACATTTTTGACATCACCCTATGAGCAAGAAGTAAAGCAGAAACAAAGCAGGAAGCTATTCCAGGATGAAAATGCACAGATCCACCTAGTTAGTGATCTGAGAGTTTTGCAGGCAGGTGATATCTCCTGTAGGTTTCTTCTTCAGATGGAAGGAAAAAGGATATATGGAACACAGTCTCTTACAGTCCAGGGCTCCTGGTGAGAAAGTGACTGAGAATGTTCAGAAATTTCCAAACTTTGTTTCATTCTTTTAGGACACACTTGTACTTTTGGGTATTTGAATTAAGCAACCTCCTGGGGCTTCCTTGCTCATTTTGAGAAACTCCTTTCTTAGGTGAAACACTTTCCATGGGTGTTTGGGCACGAGGAAATGTAGAAAATGTGCAGCCTGGGAGAGATGTGTGGAAAAGCCAGCTATTCTAGGAAGATATTTGAAGATGCTGAAAGAGACTGCTTATGTCTCATTGTGGACATACCTGCCTTCCTATTCTTCTAGTCTCCTTTTTTCCCCTCCATTTTTTCCTGAAAAGAACTTAATCAGGAGTAACACAAATAGCAGAAAAAGACAGATACCTAGAAACTAATAAAGGAGATGCTCTCCTGGGGCTGGCCTGGAGTCCAGAACAGTGTTGAAAGTCACTGCAGAACCTCACTGCCACACTGGTCCAATCTCTCTGTGTCAGTTTCTCACTTTATTTTTCCTTGGTGTCAGCACTGTATCTGTATGGAAGTATTATATGTAAAGGAACAAGCAAAGCATTTAGTGCTGCCCAATTTTCTGAGGTTATAGCTCAGTTTTAACTCAGTCTTTCCTCAGGCTCCTTCTGGAGAAAGAGCTGAATCATGACTAAATAAGGAGCATGTATACAGGAAAAGGATAAACAGAGCGGGAAACGTTTCTCTGGGAGTTTTCTTCATTCTTCAGCCATTAGCCTCTGTTTGTGTACAAACAGGTGAAAGGATAGGTACACATATGTTCCAGACTAGACAAAGTAAAATTGATGGAGACTACAGTTGCCAGAGCAAATGAGATCTCTGAGGGCTCGGAAAGAAACTCTGACATCCACTCAATATTCATTGAAATGAGCTCAGGGAACTTTTCTCAATTAAAGCCTGGCTGCAGGGGAAAGCAGATCCAAGCCGAACTCAGAAGTAGTAGTTTTCTGGACCCATGAGATGTAGGTCAAAAGAGACATAATTGGCCAAGAGATGCAGTATATTATAATGACATCTTCCAGAACTGGTGTTTTGGAGTGCTCTGGCTTTATGATGCTCATTTCTCACAGTTATACCAGTGATGTAGTGTTAATGCCTCTATAGCTAGCTCAGTAGCATTGCTATACCTGTAAATGCAGACTCCTACAGACAAAGGGGACTTTTGACCCTACTAGTCAGTGAATAACAATTAGGAAAGATTCTGATCCTAGTGAATAAATCCACCGAATTCATTGAAACTTCATCAGATTTACAGCAGCATAGACTTTTTTCACATATTCAGTTCTGGTACTGCAGACTTACATTAATATTACATATCATATATCTTGTGTCCATTTCATTTGGAGAGAGGAAATTACAGACAACTAGAGTCTGCATCACTCACCACCTCCCGAGAATACCTGTAAAAGCTCCAGAACAGGCATAACTTTACTAGTGAAGATAAAGCAAACCTGCATTGTCATTCTAAACAATGCGTCCCCACATGGTACTGAGTCATATCGATGCAGTCAATTGCAATAATGTCTTACATTTTTGTAGTACCTCTCACCCCATTGAACATTTTGGCAGAATTCTTTGACTCTCCTTTGCTGCACAGGAGCTTATTAATTAAATATATTTTCAAAGTTGGCACTAGCAGCCTGTTCTGCTTGTTACTGCTGCAAAGCCCATTCCTGGAGCCTACACAGCTCAGTCTGAAGCTCTGGACAGCAACATCACCCATGGACTACACAGTAAACACCTCCAACTGAAGCTGTGAATGAATGTGAAAGGCTGTAAGAGAAAAGCCACACTTTGCAGATGAAAGTCAGACTAATCTCACTGCATGCGCTACACTGTGGGGCATGAATCCCAAAACAATAGATAAATGTCCTGGCCTACCAAATACAAAATTGGAAGAAGCATATGCAGAGACTCAGCCTAAGAGAGAATCTAGGTCAGAAGGAGAACAGGAAAAAGCCATGCATCTTTGTAATGTTGCATTCTCAAATTATGATGTGAATATCTAACACAGAGAGGAAAATCTTCCATGTAGGATCTGACTCTCCTCTGCCTCCACTTTTGGTAATAACTCTCATGACACTGAAGGCAGAATGAATTTGATAACTAACTCTGGAAATAAGATAATTAGAGCAATTAGCAAATCTTTTCACCTCAGAACCTAGACAAACAGGATCACATTGCTATCTGGTATAATGTAATTGAATTCCATGGATTTATAACCACAGACAAGTTTTAGCCAATAAAGAGAAGAATATAAATGTTTTATTCTGACATTTGTGACATCATAAAGTTAATATAGCTGTGCAATGAAGGGAAGATTTCTGAGCACATTTGTCTAATTTAAGTCTCATTTATAATGGAAAGTAATTAAATACATTCCATGAAATTGAAGAAAGCAGAAGAGAATGCTGAAGAATGTCACTTCATTCGTGGGACAGAGATGTACTTTGTTGTTTCCTGCTGTTTATCTTTTGCACTACAAGCAGGAATTCTCATTTATGCTCAGTTATCAGCTGCCAACCTAGAGCCCATTGGAAGATGCATGTCATTTCCAGAAGGATCTTAATAAACACCACCAGTGGAGAGACATTTCACACTTGGCAGTTCATCTGTTAGAGCAAGAGATAACTTCAAATTATTTCCATGACTGTTCTGCAAGTGTTTGTGGAGGGAGACTAACACCAAGAGATAATACTTAGGGAAGACTCAAGTTAGGGAAGACTCACTGGCTTCATTAGTGGAGAGCAGAGGTCAGCAAGCTCAGAAGTGGCATTTGTCTTACTATTGATTTGCTAACACTAAGTTCATTAGGCCAATTGAAGAAAATGGAAATAACACTTCCTTGCAATGAAGAGCCCAGCGTTACTAATGGCATCCCATGGCTCTGGGATGCCACTGCCAAACCTCTCTTAACCAAGTTGTAGCAGACAGAGAATCTGCAGGGGCAGATAGGACCCTGGTAAGTGCTTGCATCACACACAGAAGTTAAAAGGGCATCCCTCAGTCTCCATGAGATCCTGCCTCTGTAGTGGTATCAGAATGAAAGTCTTCTTCTGTGTCTTTAAGAAGCTCTGGAAGTTGCTGAAGATGTTCCACCTTAAGAATAAGGCAATACGGTTCATACCTGAACCAAGTAGGGAAATATTGTGGTACTCACCCAAGCACTGCCTGTGCCCTCTGGACTGTGCTCCGACTGCCTCTTTCATTTGGCAATGTTCCTCTCTCCCCATTTTCCCATCTCTCCGTCCCTTTCTCCACTTCTTGGATAAAAGGGGGAATGGGATGACAGCAAATTGGGAAAACAGGATGCCTTACTCACAAGCAGATGGCAGAACCAGAGGTAGGTACAGGTGTCTTGCAGTCCCTTTGCAGCAGAGAGGCAAAGGAACAAGGAAAGGTGTGCATACACAGAGTCTCAGGAAAGGTGTGCGTATAAGAAATGTATCTAAGGAAAGGCATGATTGAGAGGCTCTTTCTCCTGAAGCCATCTGGCAGAAGCTCCTGGCAGCCTTCCCCATGGCATAGCACTCCTTCAGCAGCTTTCCCCGCAGCGTGGCACTGCAACCTGCTCTGGGTCAGGCACGGCAGCAAGGCAGCTGCCTTCCCTTGGGATCGTGTACTGCAGCCCTAGGCAGTTGCTCTGCGTTTCGGTTCTGGTGCTGGTGAGTAGAGATAAGAGCAGGGAGAGGAGCAGAGCACGGGCCCAGCTTGGGTCCTCTCCTGGAGTGGGTTTGTTCCTGGCACGTGTTCCTTGCAATTGGGTTTGTCTGCACATGGAGCCCAGGGGTGCTGAGCAGAATGTCAGTATATCTAACAGTTTTGCCCCGGTTTTAGCTAAATCAGGTAAGTGGGTCCTCTCTGACAAGGATTTGCCTGTATTTATGAAGGACTTGATGTTGAGAGTGGAGAAAAGGGTCCACTTTGATGCCCTGAAGCCACACAATTTTAGTTTAGGAAGTAGGGTTGCTGGGGTTTTTTTCACACCTTATTCTTTGCTCACAACCTTTGCCAGTGTAACTACTCCAAGCGCACATTGTCCACTCATGCAGCTTTCTCCTCAGTGCCTCCACAGCACTGCAAGGCTGTAGCAGTTCTTGTAAAATAGGAACTCTATAATTCTGGGCACTTATCCCAGAGACTTTATTCCTGCTCTGCTTGTGGCCACGGATGTCACTACATCATTACGCTGTAAGTTCACCTCTCCCAGCTACTACTAGCTGGCAACTCCCTAGTACAGGGTCACACATACACACACATTGAGCAATGTAGGTCTACTCACTTCAACAACACTTTGACAGCAAGGGTGTTGTGACTTCTTTCTCTTCTAAGAGAACAACCTGCCCATCAGCTTCCCCAGCTCATGAAACTTTTTCATTCTACCTGTTCCATTCTACCAAGAGTTAACGTGAAATGCATATGAAATATATATATTGGAAAGGCTGACAAATGTATGACAAAGCTGGAGGATACTGACCTGTGAAACGTGAACCTACTGTATTTTCTGCCCCACAGCTAAATGTGGCCCCAAGCCTCACTGGCTGGTAGAAAGGGGAATCACAGGGTTTACAAACATGTTAAGGTCAGCAAACTGCAACAAATGGTGGAGCAATGGTGAGGGTGGTTTTGCATTCCTTCTTTAAACCTAGGTGCTAACCATGCTGAAATGCAACTTTATTATGCAGACTGGCAAGATTTCAGTAATTTTATTGAAAGGGCATTTTGTTATGTTTATTAGATTTGTCGAAAAGGCATTTTATGGTGTTTATGAGATAGCATATAAATTTATGAAACTGTAACATTTTCGTCAAAAATAGCCTTTACTGAAAATCAAATAATCCAAGTAGTAAAACCTCCCATCAGACAAATCCAGGCAAAATTTTCCATCAAGCAAAGCACAGACTCAAAACAATCTGTGAAATACTGTCAATGAAAACTGCGACGTAAAGCAGCAGATTAGTTGCTGGGTGCACACAGGAAGGCGGCAATGCTGCCAGGTGGGTACAGATGCGGCTATTCTGTCTGATGTCCTTGCCTGTCTACAAGTGTGGGAGTTGCAGGGCATTTGCTGGTTTTGTTGCCCCAGCTTTTCCAGTAGGAAGGAAAGAGCTTCTGGCTTGGGTTTCAGCAAGTGTAGTGCTGTCCATGAGCACTTTACCCTCTGAGCTCCAGGGCACAACTGTCTGTGGTTCACATACTGTGCAAGAAAGAGCCTGTTAAGGGTTAGGGCTGGGCTGGCCACTAAACAAATGATAGACACTCTCTATTAATGCTCTCTATTAACTCCTTTCCCTTCCAAGAAGGCGAAAACAAAGGGAATATGGAGGGAGACTTATGGGCTGGAAAAGAAAACTAAAACAACTTTAATGAAAATAACAATAATAATAAAATGAAAGATATACAAAACAAATATTGAACCCAGCCCCTCTGATGGCAATTATGTCATCACTGATGCTGTGGACAGGCACTGGGGAAATCCCAGACTGGGCTCAGCAGCAGATGGGAGCTGGATTCTGGAACCGGATTTAGGAACTCACAGGTTGGGATTGAAGACAGAATAGACAGAGTCGTCCTCAGATGTGAGCTATTGAAGAAGAGGCTTGACCCTTGTGATCCCTTGGCTTTATACTGAATATGACCTTTATGGAATGAAATCCCTTGCTGGTGAGTTTAGGGTCTCCTGTCCGCTCCTCCCCACAGGTGCAACCTCTTACTTTCTGCATCCCACAACATGGCACACAAGATTTAGCAGTGACCTTGGTCTACATGGGAGCAAGTATAAGCAAGAGTTTTCTGCATACTGATCCTTGGTAGTAACTATAAACATGGAGCGTTATCACTGCTAGAAGCAGACACTGTCTGCAAAAATATGCTATTAACTCTGGAAAGTGCAGGTACTTAGAAGGGACTGAGCTGAGAAGTAAAATCACTGAACAGAATTATTTCTGCTCTAGCTCAAACACATCCTCCACCAGCTCTCTGCTTCTGTCTCCACTCCAGAAGCCCCATCTGCAGACTTTTTCCTTTGTTGCTGTTGTTTTTCATTTTCTGCTGTTCATTTCTGCCTCCCCCTCCCACCTTTCGAGTAAAAAACTGCTTTGTATTTCTGCTCAGAGAGCTTCCTTCTGCTCCTCATTTTTTTCCTTTGTTCATCCTCTGCAATACCATCAAGACAATGTGAAAATCTTGATCTCTTCCCATTTCTTTCTTAGAAGGTCAGTCTGGCACTCTGCAATTACTACTCTCCTCCTTCTTGGAGACTGTGATGTGGCAGCAAGACAGGCTGAGGAACTGATTAAGTCATTACTGTACCAGCTGGGATCTCTGTAGCAGCTGTGACAACATTTCCAAAATTATGATAGTGGAATGCCGTTCCCAAGTCTCTTCCCCAGGCAGGGGAAGGCTTAGCAGCAGTAAGATGCTTCCCACATTTCTTTCCCTTCGCAAAGGAGCCCTAGAAAGTTGGAAAGGTGGTGGGAATGAGAGGCATTGGGAGGTTAGACAGGAGAAATCCAGGTAGTAAAGAGCTGGAAGAAGAGTAGGGATTGAGAGGAAAGGCAGTTAGCCCAGCCTGTGTGTTGAAGCAGACTGTCCTTATGCTTGAGGAGTTCACCTTGGAATGAATAAGGCCCTGAAGGCCAGAAAAGGGAAGCATTTGAAAGGTAAATGACAGACAAGGAAGATGTGGCCACTTCATGTGACAGAACAGTCCTCTCACAGCTGTAACGTCACTTCACCAACCACCTTTCTGGACCTGCTTTGTCTTGTAGTCTTGGTGAGAAGCTACAGCACTGCCTTTGTTTGACACTTCATTATTTCATTAGGGAACACATTCAAAGCACAATGCCAAGCAGGGTCCTGCAACAACCTCACTAGACCTTAAGCTCTGATGATGCCAAGAGCGTGACTGTGACCATCCAAGGGGTATTTAATCTACTTCCATTTCCACACATCTTGTTTTGGGAAATATACCTCATCAAATTCCATGGGACTTGAAAGCTGATAGCAAAGTGCCTTGTTTATTATCCAAACTTTCCTTAGTTGAAGTATTAGTAGACTTGAATGCCTCTCTTAAGCAGTTATCTATCTGAAAATGCTGCACTGTCATTAGTTTGATTCAGGTAGAGGCATGTGTTGCAGTGATTGCCCTGGATAGGATGAAAATGCAAAAGGTATTTTCAGGTATGGATGCTGCATTCAGCAAACATTGCATCAAAATGGGAGCTACGAGCCAAACATCAGAGAAACAGCCTAACATTTTTTGGCCTATAATAACATCAAACTGCAGGGCTTGCAGAACACATTTGTGCCTTCCCTCATCCCTCTCTCTATAAGCCTCTCTTTATGCCTGAACATAAAGTCTATTAGCACTGTCTTGAGACCCCTCTTACTGCAGTGGTACAGCAAGTTTATGTAGTGTTTCGGGAGCATCTTTGTCTGGGTCTGCCCTGGCTTTTGGCATGGAGAAAAGACCCTGGATTTACAGGAATTTTCCATCTTCATAGCCTTAAGTTAGGACAAGTGTCCTCTTTGCCACCAGCACAGGCCACAGCCTATACACCACCTTCTGCACCGAAGTAAAGACCCAAAGCCTTGGGTTCCATGTAGCCCAAAGAGCTACATGGAACATTGCCAGAGACCTTCTTTACAGCCTTGGGTTTTTTCCTCCATTTTTGCGAGAGCTTCATTTCTTCCTTGTTGCAATGAGCCATATCCCAAGTAGATCCTTCTCCACCCATTCATTTTACTATATATTTCTATATCTCCAAGTCACTCCAAGCAAGCCTGAACAGCCTGCTCTCCCTGGGTGTATAATGACCTACAACTTCTGGATCAACCTTCATGTGTACTGCGCAAGGAGGTTGCGAGGTATTATATGCTATATGAGATTTTGAGAGTATATATTCATAGGCTACTTTTGGGTACACTTACCATTAGCTGAATCTCCTTAGCTTAACCCTTGATCCAGTGAGAGCCTAGAGGTAAGCAGATGAATCAACCCTGGCATGAAGCAGTAACATATGGGACATCAGCAAGAGGCCAGGCAGAAAATTTCAAAGCATAGATGTGTCCACACAAAACTTAATACACTATAGCTCATCCAAAGATTTTTGCATAAGCCATTTTTAAAATGAATCCAGTCTATGAAAAGTGAACATTGACTTGCTGTAGTTCATTGTGTGAATTCAAAGTGTTTCGGGTTTGTAAGAAGAGGGTAGTACAAAAGGACAAATAGAATGAGCCAGCCATTAGGTAGCATTTGTCGTGTGGCTGTGAATAACGGAGGAAAGCATGTGAGCAACACATACAAGAGAGCTACAAAAGAAAGGAGGATCAGAAGGAATGTTAGAGTTTCTTCCTCTTACGAATTTATTTAACCTTCTGACTGCTTGTTTGTTTAATTCAAAATAAAACATTACTGAAAGGCTTCCATGCCTCTTGGATGATATATTGAGGATACCTTAACTCAGCACTTTGGGCTGGTACCCTTTGGGGCTAAATGTGGTGCAAGATGCAACCCATTGCCACAGTGCTGATTTTGCCCTCTCTTGTTGAGGCCACATAACTGTGCTTGGCAATTATTAAAGAAATATATGAAATAGAAAGAAAGGTATATGATTGCAGCTTCATTAATTTTACTCTAATCTGAATGAACCTGGACAGCTTTCTAGGCAAGGTTTTGAAGTGAGGTAATATTAAGCCACATATTTTTTAAAATCTATCAACACTGACCCAGATTTAATATTTTCCATATCACTTCAAACACCAGGATTCATAGTTGATTTGACAGGACTATCAAATGAGGCTGTCCGAGCACTTCAAGGTCACAAAGGTCTTGGAAGCCAGATGTTCTTAATATCTGAATGTTGTTAAGAGTTCAGAAGAGTTTCTTGTCCACTGGCAACCTCACTTTGTCTGGGGTAACCTGATATCGATTATCTTACCAAAGACAATTTGCTTCAGATGTAGAAGTGGCTATTGCTGTAACTGGTGAAGACCCAAGATCCACTGACATTAGGAGTATTATTTACTGTGAGAACAATTCTACTGCACTGTGCTTTAGAGCCTTACGAAACAAATCAACAAGGGTGATGAAAAAGAGGGGGTCAACCAGCCTTCCCTAGTGCAGCTGGCATGCCTTGTGATGGGACAGGTGTGAGTATCTGTCATCCCCTTCCTTCTACCTGTGCTGTCCCAGATACTTTTGCATCCTTTCCCTGAGTCTGTTGAATCCTCTGCCTGTATATCATGAAGACCTTGATGCTCCTGTAAAATACGGAGAATGAGTATGTGAGAGACTGGATGGGCTCCTGACTACTCCCTTGGCCAGCAGCTTGAAGTAGAGCAGCATGTAGCTGAACAGATGGCAGCGTTCAAAATACCTGGACTCCCCAGAGCCAGGAGCTTGAGTCCCAGCAGGGCCAATTCAGCTAGCTATTCCCAGTTGTTTAACTGCAGTCCACATACCTTCCTGTCTTTATCACTCTAGATAAGACCTTCACATCCTAAGACTGTGCCTAGTTAGTATACCTGAAATACATTTTGTAGCACTCTTGGCGAAAGCTGGGTTTTCCCCAGTGGTTTTGGGTAATGTTTGCACCAGGAATCATATCTAACTGGCACGGGTTCTGGACCTTCTGGGAAGTGAATTTCCTGGAGAGGTATTCAATATATAAAATACTCTGACATATATATATAAATATTTACAATATCTAGGACCAAATCTGGAGTCTCTTACTGAATATTTCAAAGAACTCAAACATATTTTGACAGCACTGAGCAAGCACTTTGGGCCTTGACTCTAATTTATAACATGCTTTGGGATTAAAGGTGTCCTGTAAATGTAAGATTATTATTAACAACAATATAACTGCAAGTCCAATGAGCTAGGAGCAGATACAGAGTATTCTGCATGTTGGTTAAACCAAACATAACCACTACAGGAAACCAAATTCTCGCCTTTTATTAGAATGAAGCAGAGAAGCAGTATGAACAAATATGATTAAAAAAACTCTCCGGATTATATGTACCCCTGATTGCTCTTGCAAGCCAGATATCAAATCTTGTGCTGTTTTCTAGGAGCTGATTTTTACTCTACAGTCTTAATCTGATTTTTCATCAGCATTACTTCAAGCTTATTACATTTGTAACAGAATACAAATACAGCACCATTAATTTAATTTTATTTACATTTCAGAGTTATTCAGCTGCAATAAATTGAACATAATTTGATTGGGACTGTCCTGCAGGACTGACTTTAAGCACATTCAACAAGAGTGCTTTATAAATAATGGCAGCATTTAGTACACAGAAGACACTCTCTTGGACTGGAGGATTTGCTGGAGTCATTAGCAGATGAGGGAAAAGCAACCTTGCCAAGAACAGAGCTAAACTGAAGACTCCTGCTCTGGAGCCCACTTTTCACTGCATGTATCTTCAGAAGAGACCTTGGCTGCAGAGCGTGATGACCTTCATGTACAGCTCCTACAGGAAGCAGTTGCTATGTTGCGTGTTTCACTAGCACAGAAGCATCAGGTCTCAGGTAAACTGTTCAAGTGAATTTTGGTAGAAAAGGAATGAGTAATATCAGTGTCTCTTTTGCAGTGGCCCTTAGACATCCTAGTCAATGATGGAGAAGGTGTTGTAAAGACACTTTGCAGAACCCAAAGACCATCCCTACCTTCCAGATGTGAGTATCCAAAAGGCAGTGGATGTACTCAGGCAGACAAGGCAGTGGGTAGGATGAATGAACTCCTGTTTGTCAGTACGACGGGGAGTGGCCAAACCACTGTCAAGCTTTTCATAGGCAGCATAGTAAAGGAGGGTTTTCAACACAGATCTGGAAAGATAATGATGGATTTTAACTGCTCTTTACCAAGATTCCTCCCAAAAACAGCAAGGAAAAAAGCACAGAAGTGTTTCTATAAAAATGTTAACAAGTGAGACATAGAGACTGACAGAATGATGAGAAGGGTAATGACATTGTCATAGCAAAGGAGAGCTCTTTGGCAGGGTGGGAAGGGCCTTGACAGGAAAGATAAATAGCTTGTGTTTGATGGAGTAAAGAAGAAGAATGAATGTAGTAGAGAGGAGCAGAAAATGTGTAAAATCTTCAAACTGATGGATTAGGAGGATGATCTTTGCAGCAGTATTTTGCAGGGATGTGCACAGACTGAAATTACACTTGGCAAGACCAAAGAGAAGGGTGTTTCATTAATGAAAATGCAAGACAACTGAATTTTAGCCACATTAGATAAGGCCTTCTGATGCTTTTAAATAGGAAGGCTAGGCTACTACCAGCATCTTTCCCATCTTACCTGGAAGGGAAGGAAGAGTTTTAAAGTATTTTTTCCCTCTGATTATGATTGTTTCATTTTTACCTGAATGTATTTTGTTCCAGCCTGTGGCAGTCTGCAGTGTCCATGAGACAATCCCATTCACACGCATGGGGGACATGCTCTCAAAAGCTGTACATTGTGGGGTCTTTAGTGTTCTGCCACCACTATACCTCATGTTGTGTAAGCCCTGAAGGAGAGTTTGAAGGTGTCACTGTTAGAACATGTAAGTCAGATTTGCTAGTGCTGATTTGGTGGTGCCTAATAGGTGGCCATTGCAGGTCAACCCCCTTATGGAGCTAGCAGAAGAAAAGAGGGATTTCAGATGGCTGGGATTTTTGTGATCTGCCACAGTGAGACACATGATTATGAAGAAATGGAATTGCCATGCTGCACCAAACAAATGGACCATATAGTTTAATAATCCTGCTATGATACTGTCTGGTGAAACACTTCACATTAAGTACAGGGAACCTAGCGGAAGACAAGTAGGGAATGACTTGCCAGCAAAGCAAGTTTCTTTTTAATTCTTATCAGTTACCAACTAGCCCAGGCCCTGAAGCAAGAGGGTTTATATCCTTTCATAACAAAAGAAAATACGTATTGTATTTAATGAGAACATCCCCAATTACATTATCCATATAAATGTCTAATCCTTTTTTAAAATCCTACTAATCTCTTAGGCTTAATGTTATCTTATGGGAATGAGCTAATTAGGCATTGTATAAAATGTATTTCCTTTTAACAGTTTTATATTTTCTGCCTTTTATTTCCATTGAAAGTCCCCTTGTCCTTGTATTCTGGGAGGGTGAATAGGAGCATCTATTCTTCCTTCTTTCTACCACCCACATTTTCCACATCCCAGTCAGAGACCTCCTTTCTGATGTACAACTTTCAGTGTTTCCAGACCTTCCCCATTTAAACACTATATTTGCATTGTTTTGCAATTTCTGCCACTTGTATCCAAGAGCCTTTTTCAGTACCCTTACCAAAACAGGAAACCAGAGCAGGGGCAAGAAGAGTGTGCCACTGACTTAACCAAGGGCATTACCAGGATCACAGAGTGGTTTGCTCCATACTCTAGGTAGATTGACATATTTGCATATTTGATGGCACTTGAGCAAAAGAATCCACTGTGCTCTCCCTGGCAACACCCCAGTTCCCTACCCAAAGCATTACAGATCAAGCAAAACCCAGTGAGGTGCCCGGCTGTGCTTCATCACTCCTTCTGGAGGCACTGCCCTGTGCCTGCCATGGTGGAAATGGGCCCAGCGTGGGTCTGCTCCCACAGGTTGCCTCTGCAATCACTTCATCTCCTCAAGATACGAGGATGCTTCTGTGGTAGTGTCAGATCCACCTCTTACACCTCACTTTTCCCTCCCTTTTCCAAATGGTTAAACAGTGACCATAGCAGGGATTAAGGAGCCGCCTTGCTGCCAATCTTTATCAACTTTAAAAATGATCTTGCTTATTCCTATATTTTGTTTCCAGCCCTTTTGCAGGTGCTTGATGGCTCCTCTTCTCACCTTTTACCCACCTTGCCTTTTTAACAGTGTCTTGGTAGGGGGTTTTGATATATGTTTTTAAACAACCAAACGAAATTTGACAATTTGTTCACATCATGTACAACCCTGCAGTGGTACTGGTGTCATCACAGTAAACTCAGTTCTTGCTAGAATATAAAGAGCCTATATGAAGCAGAATGTAGAAATTGTGAAGGATTTCTATATTCTGGATTCAGTACAGCATTTCTTCTGGCTTTCATCCAAGCTTCTCCACATTGATTTTTTTTTTTTTTCAGAGCTTATACAGGAAGCCAAACAACCTTTCCATTGAACCCAGAAGTGAACTGTTCACAAGCCAAAGATGAGTCCTCTCTCTGCAGCTGTCTGAACCATTACAGCAGTATTTGTGGAGCGTGCCTTTATTTTTCTGGTTTTAATCTGCAGTGTGCTGACAGCCCCAGAAAGTTCCTTCTTAATGGACTTTAATAGCAATGCAGCACTAAACTTATATAGCACCTGCCACACCAAGGCATCCCAGTAGACTTCCCAAATAATAGAGTTTAAAGCTTCTGCTTTCATGAGCCAAAGGCAAGGCTCAAGAGAGAAAAATTAAGTTTGGGTTTTAAAATATTGACAAGCTTGACATTATTAATTTCAAGAGGTGAATTCATCACTGCTGGAATGGATTGCAGGGGAGAAACCAAGGGAGGATCAGCAGAGACAGCACTGATCACAACACAGTGACACAAGTGTGGTTGATCACAACACAACCACAAACCTGGATGGGAACCCAGGAACAAAAACCTTTGTTCAATGTGCAACAACTGTATGTTTACATCTGCTTAACCCACTGTAATTAAAATAAGTCATCCAGAAAAGCAATAGGAAGTTTGAAGTCAGGCTCGCTGTATGTAATTTCGAGCTTTCATGCAGTACCTTCTATACAACGGTCTCAAAGCTTTCTAAAACAATTAACGGGTTATGCCTCCCTGGTAGCAAAAGCATTATGGCTATTGCAAACCAAGACACATACAGATCAAATGATCTGTGCTAAGGAATTCATAGTTGTAGTAACAGCAGAAACCCAGGAGCTCTGGTTCTCAGATTCCTCACCTACCCCTGAGACAATTAAGCTTTCTGAAATTCCAAGAGGCCAATGTGTCATATGCATGACTTCACTTTGGTCCTAATCCTAAGAATAGTTATATATGTGCTATTAAGGCTCCTATAATGTTAATAATTGTAGCCTTTAACTGGTGTAGAGCAGGTGTCATTTCCTTTCATCAATAGTATTTTATGCATTTAAAGCTAAGGAAGCAGAAGATGCAAACCTTTTGGTCTTTCAGCAATAAATGAAACAAGTTGGAAACATCTTGCAGACCACATGAAATAAGAATACAGGGAGATGGTAAAATGTTTGGAATATTTATGAACGAAGTTGAACAGATCCTGGTAAGAGATTTTACCTCTTTTCAATGGAATAGGAAACCTATTTCTTAGCTATCCACATGAGCTGATGAAAGCTGCTTCTGAACTGTGGCTGTAAAGTTCAAAACAGGTCACACTTTCCAATAGGAAATAGGGCACATTCTGTCTGAACATTACAACCAATATATACTTTTTGGTTCAATGTCTTCAAAAGTTAAATCATCTTCAAATGATTCCAGCTATCTTCTTTTTCTCAAGTTAGCTTATCACATCTAATAAATCTGTAAGCACCAATCAGTGCATCAAGCTACAAGTTCCCATCTGAAACTTCTAAAACATTTTTTTATAATGGCAATAAATGATTTTGATTCAGACAGCATAAGTAACTGCATCTTATAGATATTATGCAGAACTGAGCTTGGAAATAAGGCATTTTTATTTCTTTGCTGTAAGATTGCCCTCCTTGATTTTCAAACCATTCTCAGACATTTTGCTGCCAGGCAAACGGTGACATGTAAAATAAGCTGTTGGAAGGAAAGAGTATGACTGAGCAAAAAGCATGCACAAAAAAGGCAAAAAGAGCTTTTCTGTAACAGAGGAAGTTTATAACTAAACTCAAGCAGTGGAAAAAAACTGGCCCGGGGATTCAAACTATTCTTATCCAATCTATGGACTCCACCCTTCCCCAAGGTCATTCTCTCCTTCTGCCCCCTAGTAAGTTCTTTTACAATCCTTTTTTTTGAGTGACTTCTGTAGATGTGAGGAGGGACATAGTTCTGAATGAGCTCTGTCTGGCTATGAACCCATTAGCCTCACAACTAATTCACAAATTTGCAGCATGACTTTGTTGCACCTGTGGACAGAGCACCTGACTCTGGAAACCAAAATGTTGAACTGGTACCCTTGGCCTCCTCTACAGTTGTTTGGTGTCAGGAGAATCCAGCTGGGTAAATCAGTAACAGATATCAAAAGCCAAGTTTTGTCACTTCAGGAAAATACAGGACTGCTGCCAGTGCTATCCAATAAAGAAGGTTCTTCTTTGGGTTAAACAGACCCCAAATATGGAGTATTAGTGTTAGTTCCTTCCAGCATTCAGATGGGAGCGTGATGAAGAGATGTGTTGTTCCAAATGCCTAAGCACCACAGAGGCACAGCATAAAACATGAGGCACACTGTGAGGCAGAGCTCCCCTCGGCTCCTGCATCAGCTTGCACAAGCTGGGAAACAGGCAGCAAAAAAAGCTGCGTGCCATCTTTTCTGTCATCACATACAAAGCTGTGGCAAATAGCCATCAAGAAGAAGCTGAAGTTGGTACTCAGGAAAGGAGGAAATCAGGCTAGGATGGGTCATGGACAGCCAAAAGGATCAGGCAACTGAAGGGACAAAGAAAACTCATAGATATTTTATAGGACTGACACATTTACTCGGGTGGCCCTTCCTGAGAGATGCTGCCACCCAGGCTGGGGGTTTTGGCTGGGGACTGTGAAGCAGCTTTAGCACCTTGCAGCTTGAGGGAGGAGAGTGGATGCTCACAGATTCTCTGGGGAAGAGCTGAGCTTTTTGTTAGGTTTTATTCAGGGCTGTCACAGCATGCATAGGAGGGCAAGAAAGGGGAAAGGGAGTTTAATGAGGGGTACTTTATCCTGGGATTTTAGTGGTTTTATACACGTAGAGGATTTTATGTTTCATTTGGTAGCCCAGTACTGCTGGCACTGTCAGAACATAAACCACCAAGGCAGTTCTGCCTTGATAAAGTTACCAGCCAGGAACAGGGAGCGCAGAATAGATCAATATATACTGTGGGAGTCATTGGCAAACCACCTGCTTAACCAATGTCTAACAGCCTGTCTCCAGAAATAGACTACATGAGACAAACACGGGTGTAAGAGATTCTGCAGTAAATAATTATGGATTAAGCTATAGCTAACTACTGATAGTTTGTCTCTCATCCATTTTTGTACCGCCTCACCTATGACTCCAGTCTTCAGGCATTTTACTTCAAAATTTATTTTCATTCTCCTGAAAAAAAGCTAGCCATGGACCTCTTGCAGGGGTATAAATTAGAGTGTAGGTTTCAGTGTAAGCTGAACCCAAACTGGACGCAGCTGAAACCTAGAGAACAGAGTTTAATTTTAGTAGTCCTTCAATGCCACTGCATCTCCTAAACCCAGAGTTTCCAGCCTCTCTATTGCCACTCCTCTTTCTCTAGATTACTAGAAGCCACCTGCTTGTTTCTAGCAAAGCTGAAACCCAAAATATCACAATGTGCTCCATTTCTTCACCACTTAGCTCTCTTCAACAGCCTGAATGGGCTGCTTGCTGGGCTGAGTGTTTGGCACTGCATGCTTACTGGTGAGAGAATGAGAAAGAGCACGGTTTGGGGAGACACACTGACATTTGCTTGAAAACAACCATGGGAGGCTGGCAAATGAAAGGCGTGGGCAGATGGATGTCCTGCATCAGGGCAGATGAAATATAAATAGCTTTAGTTGTATTTCACTACCTGCTTTACAAGGCAAAGTACTGCAACAGCAAGAGTGGCCAAGAGGTTGTCCCACAGCAAGGTGGCTGACAAGGCACATGGTCAAGTGTTGGTACGGAGTCAAAGATTAGAGAGAACACAGTACCTTGAGAGAGAGCTTGGCAACAGGAGGACCAAAAAAGCAGGAACAGACCTTGGGACAGATTGTGTGATTAAGTGGAGCTGGAGATAATTGTATTTTAAAGATCTCCTGGGGAATAGGCTCAGAATAGAAGCAGCAGGACTGGATCTGTAGCTATGTAGATAGCTATCACCACATTTGTTAGGAAATGGAGAACTGTAGTCTATATGGGTAAATTTCTGTTTTGCAGGTCAGTGCAGTGTTAGACAGATGTGCCAATACTAGTGGTGTGTAACATTGTCCCACATAGGCTGTTACAGGTGCCAAGGCTATACTAAATGAAACTGTTGACAGGAATACTAGTCTCCAGACATCATTTGTACACAGCCTGCTGCCTGGGAATAATGTAGGAAGCTGGAGAAGAGATAACTTTTCAATCATCTTCTGGTATCTCAGTTCAGCACAACCTGGACATTCACCCCAGTTATTCCTTATTCCTGACTGGATGATTCCCATTTTTTTACAGAGGAGAGACTTGCTGCAAGCTGTGATATTCACAAGCAGGATAAGTGTCCAATAGCTGCCAGCCAGCTCTCCCTATTCATTCATACAATGATCACTCAACAGGTACTGAAATCTCCCCGCTGAATAAGCAGATGTTTTTTGTCAAGGCTTAGAGCTAGGCTTGCCATTAGATGAATGATCGATGCTGTCTATTAACCCATTTCCCTTCCCAGAAGGAATAAGAGAGAGAGACTTATGGATTGGAAAAAAACCCAACAACTTAAAATAAAATTATAAAATGAAACATACACAAATACATACAAAACCACTATCAAACCCAGCCACCCTAATGGCAATTATATTACCACTGATGCTGTGGACAGGCACTGGGGAAGTCCCAAACTGGACTCAATGACAGAAACCGTATTCAGGAGCTGGATTCTGGAACTGGATTCAGGAACACATGGATTGGGATCAAAGGTAGAACAGACAGAGTCCTCCTTGGATGTTGGCCATTGAAGAAGAGAGCTTGACCCTCACGATCCCTCAGCTTTATACTGAACGTAACGTACATGGAATGGAATCCCTTATTAGCCAGTTTAGGGTCACCTGTCCTGTCCAATCCTCCCTGCAGGAGCAGCCTTTCACTTTCTGCACCTCAAATGTAGTACACAAGATTTAGCAGTGACCTTGGTCTGCATGGGAGCAGATATAAGCAAGAGCCTTTCTGCGTCCTGATCCTTGGTAGCAACTATAAACATGGAGCGTTATCACTGCTAGAAGCAGACACTGTCTGCAAAAATATGCTGTTAACTTCAGAAAGTGCAGGTACATAGAAGAGACTGAGCTGAAAAGTAAAATCACTGAACAGAATGAGTTCTGTTCTAGCTCAAACCAGGACAGTTTTCTACCAAAAGCCCAAGAAAAGTTATCCACTATCTTGTTTAGGGGTCTACAAGAAAATGCCATTCTTGCAGGGTTTTCCTAGGCTGGAGAAGCAGTGGAACAGCTGTGGCAATGGGCCCTACATCAGATTGCCTTAACATTTCAAGCTACACCCCTTGCCTTTTTTTTTCCTAGATTTGTTTAATGAAACCATTTGAAACCATGACAATAGCATAGGTGTGGCTGCTGCTTGTAACCAGGCTACTAATACCTTTTTAACAGGCTAGGCAATTAAATGTAAGCATGCCTAGTAAGAAGAAATACTAACTTGTGGCCATGCTGTGCCATAGGGTTTAATGTAAAATTTTCTTTTCTTCTCTGGAGAAAAAATAATATATCCTTTCATTGTTTTTATAGGACCTGCCACCTCAGCCTGGCAGCCGTTCTGACCTTTCAGCAAGAGATTTGTGACTCAGGAAGAGAGATGCAAAAGAACTCAGAAGGATTGAGATGCAAGGAAAAGTCCAGTGGCTTTGTACATGTGTCTGAGTATCTGGAGGGACAGAAGACAGGGAGAGAGGGGATAGGTGCAAGAGGAGGGACAGAGAAGTACATAGTATGAAGGGTGTAAGAGAGGAAACAGGACAAACAGCAGCAGTGGAAGCTTGAATGGCTCATCATTTAAATGGCCACTAAGTAAAAACCCCAGCTACAGCACTTGTGACAGTACCACCTCCCACGGTAGCAACCAAGCAACCTCCATATCCTGTGATGCACCTAAGAGTGGGTGATGCTAGTGGTGAATTCCCCTCACATGGGCAAAAGTCCCTATTCACTGTCTTGTCACCCTCTGTCACCACAGGAGCAGACCAGGCATCATGCAAGCCTAGTGAAACACCTCTTGGTGTCATGGGTTCTTTCGCATCAGATGCACTCTTCTGCTTCATTCTTGGCAATGCATACTGCTTACTGGCAACTGTGAAGATTTTCAGTATCACATTTGTTATTTTAAAGCTTTGCTATGCCTACATAAATTGGTTAGATCGGACGGTGACAGTAGATCTGTGCATATACGTGGGAGAAAGAAGCAAAAATAAGAAAGTTGAACCCAAAGCTTGTAATGAAACATCACTCTAAGTACGAAAAGAAAGGTAATGTCTTCCTCTGCCTTTGACAGCTGTACGCAGCATCACATTCCCCCATCACGGCATCACAGAGGCTACCTTGAAATGTTGATCATGAGGACACAAGTCATTGCTTTGACACTTTGGTCCAGCCATAGCAGATGAGTGCCTTTCCCGGCTGCTCATGCATGCATGCAAATTAACAAGGCTTAGAACTCGTTGCTGGAGAACTTTCCTGACCTTCTCACAGATGTTGTGAGAATATACTGGACTGCAGTAATATGAGTGCATCCAGTGGGCTTTGCTGGCAGCATGGCCATGCCTCCAGTGCACCAGATGTGTGCACCAGCGCCAGCTCAGCATGTATAAATGGCCTGCTTTGATTTTGGCATTCAACTTCTTGAACCAGAGCAGTGCAGTTTGCTTTTTTTAAAAACGGAAACTCAGCTTGCAGTATATGCAGCACAGGCTCCCTTGCCTGCTTGCTGTAGCCCTTTTTCCCAGCGCAGCCAAGGGCCAGGTGAAAGACCCTGGGTGTGAGAGCAGCTATCTTCTTCTCTGCGATAAATCAGCATGGCCAGAAAGTGCTGGGGTAGAAGCCAGAGGATTACAGTGTGTGTTCTTCCCTCGGGGCCCAAAGTAGGGAGGTGATGTGCCCATCCGAGAAATGCAGGGAGCCATTGATGAGAATGAGTAATGGCTATCAACACCTACTCCCAGTCATGCTGTCTGGAGGACTTGTATCACCTCCTGATCACAGGTGAAAAAGCTCCAGTTGAGGAGACCCTCCTACTAATTGTGGGTAACAACTGTACTAATAAGCACAGTCAGCTTACACCTCAGAGCTATTGTCTATATATTGCCTTTGAAAGCCAGTGGAAATTCTTGGATAGGGTTTTCAAGCTTTTTTTTTTGAAACCAGGAAAGCAGAAAGCTTTCTTCCCTGGAGAACTGATTAGAAATTGGCCCACCCTGACATGGTCTTAATACAGCCTTTACTATTATCCCATTTTGAGGTGTTAAAGAGAAACTGTCATATCACTTGAAAATAGATGCTATTACAGACAAAGCCACTGTGCCAGCTTTTCCCTTGGCCTCCTTAGACCTCTCATGCCCCTGTTAACCACTGCTGTGGGGGTTAATAAAGGAATGAGTAAACTCAGCAGGCAACACAAGTGACAGTCCCAGCAACACCGACCAGCTTTAGGAGGCTAATTGCGACAGTAAGGGCTTGAGGATCCCTGCTCAGAAGTCTCTCAGTTTTTGTATTGCTTCCCAAGAGCTTGCTATTCCTTCTCTTTTCCTATCCTCCTGTTACTCTCTTCTTCATTGCTATGGTTCCTGCCTGTGGTATTTCACTGAACTATTTTCAGCTTGTTAATCGTTGACCTGTCCCCATGTCCCACCTCCTCCTGTCTCCTCCTGTCAGCAGCATTCGAGATGTACTCTGTAACCTGTCCCTCTGTTGAAAAGTTGTCTGTAAAATGCAATAATCCTCCTGAAACGCATTTGCAAACCCAGATAGTGACTCATCCTCTCTCTCCTACGTGGGATAGGGGTGGCTAGACATACATGCTCATCCACTGTTTCATTCTTGTGCCAATAATCAGCTCCAAACCTGAGTGTGGGTATTGTCACTGGGCTTCTGGCTGGATGCTTACTCGAGTCACATTCTCATTTGTCCTATGAATCCACACGTTTGTAGCCCATACAGGCAAGACTCACTGCTGAAGTCAAAGATGGGTCTGGGAAGCTGGAAGGGTGAATGAACCTTCAGAAGGTGAAGTTAAGAAGCTGCAATGAATCTGTTTCCATTTCCCCTTCCCACTCCACAACCTTTATATCCCCTACCCGTACACAAACACCAATAGCCACTTTGCCTCCCACCTGCTCAAGAAGTCATCCCTCTTGCAGCAGCTGACTGTGGCTTTGGGACCATCTATGAACTCAAGGTGTGTGTTATATGCTATGCAATCTGGGATGGAGAGCCTAAAAGATGTTCAAGTAAGGCTTGCCATGCCTGCTGCTGCAGGAAGGAAAAGGAGGGCAGCTCCTTGTGCTATGGGGAGATATCATCCCCCCAGCAGCGACCCCACACTGTACAGTCCATCTCTCTTTCTGCACCACTAGTAGCATCAACAGAGCTGTGCAGGAACAAAAGAAGGACCAGCAGCTGGAGCCTGATGGCTGCTCATGTAGAGGACTGTGGTCATGCAGCTCAAGCGCTGCAGCTTTTATCTCATCCAACTCCATTTCTTTACCCTGCAGCTGAGCCAAGGTTTCTCCCCACAGCCAGTACCTTGTCAGAAGCTTCTCCCTAACCACTGCTTGACTTCCAGATTCCCAGTCCTAACTCTCCCGGTTCCCTGGAAACTGTTCTTTCACAGCTTGCTGCTCTGGTTTCTTACCTGATGCTTTGCTCTCCAGGTTCTCCTCAAGTTTCTTACCTGACTCTGAAGGAAAATGGAGCACCTTGGCTTCAGCAGTAGCCTGTTAAAGTGGAACGCTTTGCAGCTTGGCAGAGATCCCCTGCTATATTTCTAAGGAAAATTCAAAACCTCAGAATTCTCCTTACTCATCTTCCAAGTCCATCATCTCCTCACCCTCTGGCATGTACCCCAGGTCCTCCAAACTGGAATTGCAGCTCTCCCTAAAAGACTCCTTCAGATCTCAGAGTTTCCAGCCCAGGGAGAGGCGACCAGAGCACCGCAGTTGGTGTGTTACTGCAGGAGGCAAGTTAGAACTCTCCAGAAGCCCCTCACCAACTCACCTCCTCTTCCCTTCTCTTCAGCCTCTGTCCAAAGCTGCTGGTTGACACTCTGGCCTGGGGAGGACCAAGGTGCTTAGGGCCACTACCTCCTCCAGTCTTTCCTGCTTGTATTCTGCCATCACCTTGATGCAACAGGCAGACTGGGAAACTTTGGAGCTCTCTGGCAAGCTGAAGGGGTGGCTCCCAGCCCGGGGTCAGAAGGAGGAACAGGTATAACAGGGTAGGACAGAAGGTTTGAGCACCACCACGAGCACTGGTCAGCCCAGCAGATGCTCCTGTGTGGCATGGAAGTTGTGGTTGACTGCAGAGCATCCCTGCCTGCCAGCCTGCAAGTCCACCTGGAGTCTGCCCAGCCATTTGCAGCCAGCAGCTGGGAAAATGCTTCTTGAAGTTGATCTGAAAGGCAAGGGGACTGAGCACAAATGTGGCAGCTCAGTTTTATGGCGTAAAAGAAAGCCATCAGTGTGCACACAGCAGGGGAAACTGTGCCATGGGTACAACTGCTAACACTTTAAACTTGTTTTATAACAGCGTCAGACAAATCTGAAACAGCTGCTCTGTATGATCTTCATTTCCAGAGGCACTCTTTTTTTTTTTTACTTGCTGTAAAAGAAATTGGTGGTGCTGCTGTTTACAAAATTACCCACGCTGCACTTATGACTTCTAACTTTTCTGATCTTGCTGTGATCACATGGATACCAGAAAGAGCAAGATCAGGGTTTGCTCTGCTAATGTTGGTGCCACAGCCCTGAAAAAGCTAAATGTTGGATGCATTATGGAGGGGAGCAGGCAGGAGCAGCAAGGGAGAACTGTCAGCTTCCACTTCACATTCTCTAAGACATTTTGTCATTGAACTACTGAACACTATCTCATGCTGTGGAGCAATTAAGTCTCCCTGACACTGGAGCGTTTATGAGGGAATTACTGCTCATCTCAGCTATGCTGTGAAACACCAGGTCAGAAGTCAGAGAACTGATAAACCTATTGAGGTGCCTGGAAATACATTCAGCTGCCGAGTCCCTGGTCTGACATGTTCAGAGCAGTGGAGGAAAAGACCAGAAATAGCTTATATTCAAACAGATTGCCAGGGGCAGGCACCTTCCAGTATAATGAAGGCTGGACTGCTTTATGTGTATACAAGATGAGAGTTTTATTATGCTTGTTTATCTGTGCTGCAGTAGGACCCAGAAGTCCTGGGTGCAGATAAGGTCCCTTTATGCCAGGCATTATGAAAATGCTGAAGAGACGCCAGGTAAGGAAAATAGAGGGAATACATCAATATAACTGATCTTCTACCTTTCCCTTTAACCATATTATTTTAGCCTAAGCCCCTTTTTCAAATGGAAGGACATGTATAGTGCTTTATTTATTTTTATCCATTTATTTTATAAACCAAGCGGTTGCAGCAAAGATGATTTGGAACACCCCCATTAAGGGAGCCTTGGCCCTGAGGCAGAGGAGGCAGGTCCTGGGGATTGCTAAAGGAGCATCCAAGGCACCAGCTCTGTGAGAGGGCACAGGCTCTGTGAAGGTTGCTATATTGGGAGTTGAGAGATGTGAATGCCATTACTAGATCTGCAAGTGCCTTCTTGTGTGACTCTGGACAGCTTGTTTCACCTTCAAAGGCTCCTTTCCTCCTGGTAAAATTGCTGTAATAATGCTTACCTTTTTAAAAATAAAAAAGTGCTGGAGATCATTTGCTAAAAAGAGCTTTCAAAGGCTAAGAATGGTCTTTGCTGAATCTGCTATCCAGCACCAGGAAATGCCCGGCACAATGTGATCATCATCACACATTCATAAGTCTTATGGTTTAGACTAATAAAAAAAGTCTCAGCTTATATAGAACATCTGCAGGTTTATTTTTCTGTGAGTGATTCCAGTATTAGTCACTGTCACATCTGTGTGAAGTCAATACCCACTTTTGTTTTCTAGGCGTCCTCTCTCCCTTTAATACATCACGCCTAATGTTTTGATTTTTTAAGTATTTTATCTGGCATTTTTAGACTAGCCTAGAATGTTTAATTGCACTACATTTTATGCATTTGTGCTTTTCTCAAAGTGCCCTGGATTACATAAGGGGCAGGAAGGGGAAATAATACATGTGAAATAAATAAAGGTATTACTAATAATTGCCTCTGAGTTAGTCATAACCATGCAAATTGCAACTGGCTGCATTAAGAGTTTTATTTTTCACCTCGGACCCTCCATCCAGACATTAATTGCAAAGAAATGGTGCTCTCTTAGTCATAGTAATAACAACAACAGCAATTCCTCATTTCTACAAATGCTATCCAATAAAGATTCATTTACCAGACTGCCCATGAGATTATTACTGTTTCCATTTCAGAAAATGAAACTGAGGCACAGACTTAAAGTAACCAGAAGAATGTCAAAGTCTTGACTCCAAATTCTGTGCTGTAACTATTTAAACTTGTCCTTTAGTTTTCAAACCTCTGTTTTTTTTGTTTTAAAAAGACATAGCTACAAAAACCTCCTAATCTACATGATTCACAAATGGATAATTCATGGCTGGTTAACTTTTTTTTTTGTGCTTTGTCAACACAACCGATGTTGAGAGGCAAGATGAACTCATCTTGCCTTCTTTAATCTAGAGACTTCCTTCAAGCAGCAAAGAAAACTGGAGTCGGCTTTACCGAGACCCAAGCCACAGGCTAAGGTGTGGGCACCTGTCTCTTCAGACTGCTTGCACTGACACCAAACTCAAACTAAATGAATAAGCAAATCTTGAGGCATTTAGCTGGATCACACCCTGCTACGCCAGGTGCATACAAAAACCAAGATATGCTTCCAAATGTAGAAAATGAGATGAGCTACTCATGGCAGAGTAGGCATTTGAAAGCCTGGCAGCCTCACTCCCGATTCAGCTGGTCTTTGGCACGGTTCAGTCGCCTTTTCCGGGGTCACATCTGTGTTGCTGACTTGCTGCAGGTTCATGTCTTCATGGTGTGTAGCCTATGCCCCGGGCGCTAGCGAATCACTGTAATTGTTCAACTTTATCATTAGCTATAACTCAGACACGTCCTCTCCACTGCCCTTTCCCACATGCTCATTTTATTTTTCAGTCGCAGTACAGGGTTTAACAAGAATGATATTCCAAAAGAAAAGATTTTACTAAGAATATCTGCCTACTGGAGAGAAATAAAAAGTGATTATTTCAATCAGTTCAAGAGTCTCTCTAATAGATTGGCATCACATGAGTCACTTTTATCATTTTATGTTAATTTAGATGTCAAGATGAGAAGGAAGATGTACAATAGTTGTGACATTCTCCACCTGCTCCACTTTATGGTTGTGCACATGTATCTCAATCGAGCAATCATATTTATACTAAAATAAACAACCCTCGAATGTTCTGACTGTATACAGGTACAATCTTTTCTAGTATATCCAAGAACAGGGAGCACTTGAGAAACAATGGTATTTAATTGTTGCTCCTACATCAGGCGGAGTTTTGCCTCCTGATCCTGGGAGGTCTGTTACCTCATCTTATCCTGCAATGAGGTCTCGCTGATGCCAGGCCACAAGCACCTCAGTGAGAACTGAAAAGCAGAGTTCACCATGTGAACATTTTCTATGTATGTCCTAAGCTTTTCTCCTCTTCTAGAAATCTCTTTGACATCTTCTACTAAATTCTATGTGTCCTCCTGGCAAATACCTTCGATTCTTATTTATAATTTTAAACAGGAATGTATAGTTATGATCTCCTCAAATGCAATTATTCCTCGGCCAAACTGTAAACATTAGCTTATTTTAGTATTTCAGTGTCTGCAGGCTGCATTTTGGTCGCTCTTCTCTGTGTTATCTCCGATCTGTCTGCAAAAAGATGCCCAGAGAGGACCTTCAGGGTCACTAGAGTCCCACTAGAAGGATTACCACCTTCCCCATCTATTTAATACATTCAGATATGCAGAACTAAAATCACATCAGTTGCTTATGTTGTCATAAACTGTTGCTCACGAGTCCTCTGCTGGCATTACTGCTTTTCAAGTCACTTTTCTATCACTAAGTAGGTTTCCCCCCCACCTAATTCACGTTTACAATACATACTTTTTTCCCCAAGGTTGAAACATACTTTGCTACAGCTGGACCATATGAAGACTTTCTGCATATGAACATTCCCAGTGGTATCCAAGTAATATCCTGCATATGCCTCCTAAATGTTATTTATCCATTTGTCTCTGGACGCTTATATGGTAGTTGAGAAAGCATCCAGGGCTTGGACTCTTCGTAAAAAAGCTAGAGAAAATGTCAGTTAGCACTGAAACTCCTCAGAGAGCTAGAGGCCTGGCTCAGCAGGAGATCTGTCGGAGGAAGAGCCCGCACACTCAACAGGTTGTGATGCCCTGTTCATGATGCTGTTTGCTTTAGATCAGCTGAACCAGACTCTGAAGAAGCACCGCACGCCTGTACTTCCCCTTGCTGCCACGTCGCGCCATGAAAATATACTTTCTGGTAGTTGCAAATGGATGGATAAAATTAGAAGAAACGTGACACAAATGAAAACTTTAATGGGTTTAGAAAAGCACGTATAGATTAAGATTGACACACTGAATTTTCAGGAAACAACGCTGAATGGATACATCACTAATGCAAATTTTGTGTGGTTTAAACAAAGTAGGAAATACTGCAATTATACAAAAGCAGCCTTGCAAAAGTTGCACTTTTTTAAAAAAAGCAAATTTATATTATAAGAAACATATGGCATGGCAGCACCAAAGCACATATGGTCTCTCTGCTCCGTCCCGTAATATTCAACTGTACTATAACTCTAAAGCTCCCCCCAGGATTAATGCTCTTTAGGGCACTAGTAGCAGGCAGAGTTAGAGTTGTTCAGGTGTCTTCATCATCACCATGCTTAAAATGTGTTTGCTTTGTATAACATTACCCCTAAACTCATGTTTTTCTCATGTTTAATTTTGGAGTGAATTACCACACCCCTGTAGGGTTTTTAAAAATTCGAAATGCTTGGAAAACTAGAAATTTGACATTACCCCAACACAACTTCAGAAAATCAAGAAAAGTTTATTTATTTACTGAGCAAGAAAAACAGAGAGAATCCTTCCCCATGACATGTGTAATACTTGGAAGCTAACTCAACATGAGCTCACTTTAAGAGCAAACAAGGACGTACAATCCTCTTTACAAAGTCAGTAGTTACTGCTTATCCGAGGGGAGTTTACAGCCTCTGATAGTAGTACAGGTGACCAGCACACAAGAGAGTTTTATTTAGTTGACTTATTGGCTTAAACAGCTGAGTTAATGAAGCAGTGGTTATTTTGTTCAAGTACCCACTTCTCTCAGTGCACTCAGCAGTGCTGCCTCAGCAGCCAGCCTCCTCAGAAAGCTCTGCCAAGAGGAAGCTCTCATGCTTCGGTGCATAGGGTGGTATGCAGCCACAAAACTGGCAGTTGGAGCAGTCAGTGGGTCAGTGAAAAGTCCTCACACACGTCCTGTCTCCATTGTACCATGTCAGTCTCACTCTCAATAATGTTATTGCCTTCAGAGTCACTGCTGGGGAAGAGCAGGCAACTGGTTGAGCTACTGAAGCATTAACGGCTCTCTTGATACATCAATAGGGAGTCAGGTAACCCCAACAGTCTGGGCAAAGCAACTGTTATTAGTAAACTCTGTCACATCAGTCTCTTTAAAAGCCTGGTTACATGATTTCAATTAAACTCTCAACTTTTCATTAGAAAGTTTTAAGTATGCGTGTATATGTATTCCTATACAACTTTTTTCTGTGCCATGAATTTGATATAAAATCCTTTAAGAAGACTGAATATTCCAGTCAAAAGGTTGTTGGCAGAATTAGTTGTTCACAAAGACCTATGTACTCTGAGCTTTATTAAGGATATATATTATTTTCAATGTTCAACAACCTTGGCACAGCATAAGTCAAAGTATAAGAGGGGTAACACCACCTCAAAAATATATCAAAATTCCATCTTCATTGTTGCCACACCATATTTTTCCACACAGCATTTTTCACTTAGATGAAAAAGCCACTTCTAGCAGGGGGGTCAGCAGTATTTCCACCTCAGAGACAGCACCAGGGTACAGCAAGTACAGGACAGTAACATGCTCAAGGCCATTTGCTAAACCGGTACCAAAAGTGCAATGCTCATTACTCAGTCCTCACATCCAGAGGCTGGAAACTCCCCTCTCCGCTCCCGCCCGTCAAAGGGCGGCAGCCGCCTATGCACCGTGCTGGCTGTACGCTTCCCTGCTTGCCATACCTTACCTTTTGCAGGTCCCTTTCTCTGGGGCCAAACCACGAGGGCCAAGGTGGCCTGCCTCCTCCCGGCTTCAGCCAGCCCTCAGCTTAGTCTCCTTAGGCAGTGAGTGTCCTTTAGCACTGGCAAAGAAACCCTCACGTACGTTAGGCATCTAACCGATTTTATTTCGTTCTGAAGGAAACCGAGAACGAACACCTACAAGACTACGCAGAAAAGAGCAGACGGAGAGTCCTCCCCAACGGCCTCCAGGCCTCCCTCCCAGCCCGCAACGAAGAGGCCTGGTACGAAGCCGACGGAGGACGAGGCCCGCTCTGTCGCCCCGCCGAGGCCCCCCAGGGGCAGCCGCCCGCCGGGCAGAGACCCCGAGCGCGTAC
>VZZY01021147.1:0-12554 GCA_013400335.1 Eurystomus gularis | reverse complement strand
GCCTGCTCACTTCCCCCAGGCACGCCGGTTTCCTGGAGAGGCTGCCCCTCCTTTGGGGCTGCGGGGTGGCAGGCGGCTGCGGGCTGCGCTCCGGGGCCTGCCTTTAGCTCCTCGTAGGCGCAGATGAGCAATGCGGGGCCCTGGCTTGGTGTCCTGGAGCGCAATGCCCGGACACATCCCTGCCCTGTGCCCGGGAATGGGAAGCTCTCCCTGCTATTCACGCAGGCCAGCGCAGGGCAGCATAACTAATGAAGGAAAAAGACTAAGGACCAAAATATACTTCTTTTTCCACCTTATGAAGGTAGGGAGGTGCATAATAGATAAGGTCCTTTTTAGCTGTTGGCTGATCCCCTTGTAGAAAGAAGGAAGTAGAGTCATTCCTGTTTGCCAGAGGTTAAAAAAACAGTAAGTCTGTTCCTAGCTAAACTCCTATCACCTCTAGGGTCATGTCTGTTGAAGACATTTCCATTACTGATTTTTTTTTTTCCAAATCAGACCTATCATGGCAGATGGTATACTGGCAGATACACATGATCATAAAGTGTCTTTAATGTATATCACAGGAACATGAGTCCCTAATGTGCTTATTTATGGAAAGTTCAAAGAATATGTGACTAAATAGACTTTTGAGGGCCCACCTGAGATTTACACTTGTCTGTGATTGTACCTTATTGGGATTTATGACATATGATTTAAGGTACTCTGGGGAAGTGGAGGCTGACAGAAAAGAAATGCAATAAGAGTGATTTAGTGATGTCACTGCATGTTTGGTTGGTTTATTGGAGTGGCAGGATTTTAAATGAAATCCCATTTCTGAGTTATGATACATGCCTGAACTGCAACAAATGCCACGGCCCTGCTGGGAGTGATCTTGCAGGACAGATTATAAATATACAGTAAATTATTTTGTTTATTTTTGTTTTGTTAGGCTCCCATATTTGGGCCTGATGTTTTCTCTTATGCAGTGGAAAGCAGGTTGCTACTATCTCTAATGTAGTGTACTGACATCTGTAACATGATACTGATGTGAAAGGAGAGTTGCACAAAAGTTGAAAGTGAACTTTTTCTTTGGGCTGAACTTTTTGGCTAGTTTAGTATGTTGCAAGAGAAGAAAATCTGGTGCTTCATGTCCAAGGATTTGCTTAATGGTGATTGGAGGCTCTCAAGAAAACCCATTGCTTTTAAAGCTGCTACTTTTTTTGTTTAATATACATTTCCCTTGTACAAGCAGCTATCCAAATGGTTTGTTTTTCCCTTTTTTTTTTTTTTTTTCCCCCTCAGGGTGTCATCCATGCAGTAGTGTTTCTTGTAAGATATTATTGAAAGACAGTACTTCAGTACACCATTTATTCACTAATACAGTGAAGAAATTAATCTGTTTTTCAATTTCTTCTAAGTGTCTGCCAGGTACATTTCAATACACAGTGGCAAAATGTGTATCTATTTTTCACTTAAAACAACCAAACAAAACCCTTTGCTGTCAGCTTCCACAGTTTGATGGTTTGTTTTACTCTCAGTCCTGCAGAAACTTGAATGTCTTCTTGTCCTTATTTACCTGGACCTTACTTGGACTTGAAAAGATCAGTTAGTAAATCAGTAGACGTGACCTAGACTAGACGACTAGAAAGTGAAGTTGCATTGGCAGGAAGACTTAAGGAGTCACAGTTTTATACCAGCTTTCTGAAGAAAGTAAATCATGATAACAAAAAGACTTGTATACTTCTGAAGTTGGAATTCTGCTGCTCTAGATGTCAGCTAGGGTTATTACCAGCAACATGTCTTAAGACAGAGTTTTATCTGTGACTTTCGTGTCACTTTTATATGTCTGTCAATTCACATCTTGGAATAACAAGGCCATATTGGTTCTTCATCTGCAGGACATTTATGGTTGTGAAGAGTTCTGAAACTTGTAATTTAATGTAGAAGTTTCCATGAAATTTGGAAATGAAGGAATGTAGAAGAGTAGTGTTGCATTATGTTTCCTGTTCTCCATAGGTCCAATGGTTGAGAATATTTTCATGGTTCTTCTTGAGTCATCCTGAACTGTGTAGGTAGCAGAACAACTCAGTGTCAGTGGGTCGAACAATAAGGTCTAGATTTTACAAAGTATGTAAGATGGTGATTTTTTTTTTTTTTCTTTTAAATTCATTTTATCTAATGCTTAGCCAGGACTGTTTGCAGTAAGATGCAGACTTTCTGCAGTGATCCACAAAGATAGGAAGCATTAAGGAAAATACTGAAAGAAGCATTAATATTGAAATAAGCTGTCAGTTTGTGGGCTAAAACTTGCCTGTTGGTGAGCAATGATAGAAGTAGCTCCTGAGATGCGTATCGATAGTGGTGGCGTTGAAAGAGATTACAGGAGAAGACTAGTATGTACTATTGCATTGAAGTTGGAGGGATTCTTCTTTTAAAATGCTTGGGTTTATATTAAAAATTCAGGTCCTGTAGGTTTCAAGATTCTCTAGTGACTGGAAAACTACTAAACTCTTGATGTTTCAAGATCTAAGAGACTGAGAAATGAACAGCTGAAAAAAAGACCTGAGTGAGACTCTTCAGAATTTCTGAAATATTTGCTTAAGGTCAACAGCTAACATTTGCTTACCTTTTGTTGAAGATCATGGAATCCATCCTCAAATCTTCTGCAGGCTTGCCCTTCTCTTTAGAATGACCAGTCTGTCACTTCTGCTCAAGTAAAGTTCACATGGAGCACTGAGATGATCTTTAAATTTTACAAAATCATTTCAGTTACCCAGATAATCTCAATTGGGAAACCTCATCTACATTCATGTTACTTATGAAAAATTCACAGTACCTATTATTTGGAAATATTTTGCTCCCCTTTCTTCTTTTTCCTTTATATCTTAAACTCCTGTCACTTGCAACTATTTGTTTTTTATTGGAATAGTCTTAGTGTAGAAAGATTGGAAAGGGTGCAGTATATGAGTTGTTATTTTAGGTTACTTCATTTAGAGTTTATGCTGTGCTTAACTTCTCATTCTTATGATCTGGAAAAATTCTTCTTGTCCTGCTTAACAGACCATGTAATGTTGGGTTTTTTCTTAGACTAGTGGATTTCAGAAACCATTTTTATGGCATATATAAAAGATTTAACTCTTAAGTTAACAAATACATGAAAATATTACTATATGTCTATGTTCCAGTTAAGCCATTTTGCTTATTAGAGATGAGGCATGACCCTTTAATGAACTACACGTTGGCAGTTCCCATTGATTTTTGAAGTACTCCGCAAAGGTTTCACTTGTGTGTAGCTCATCAGAGGGCTGGGGCTTTTACTATTAAGTGATTATATGCATAGATGAAGCTTGTAAGCTAAAATACTCCTTTGCTGGTAGAGCCATATCCCGTGAAGGAGTATGTCAGAGTGGGTCATACTTCTGCAATTCTATTTGTACTGTAGTGATTGCTGCTTATTTTCCTTATGGTTCAGACTGATGCCGTATCATTGCATTCAGTGCCTTAGAACCAGAAAAGAAGCAAGTATGTTAATGGATATAAAACAAATGAATTCCATTCTTGAAATGGTGGCAGCCAGCAGGAAGTTGATTGAAAACACAGTATGATTAGTTTAATCTCATCTTATTTCTGGCAACTCTTAAGGTACTGTAGTCAGCTAAAACTGATGGCAATATTGTTTGAGAACATGCCAGCAGGGGTTTTGGAGATGTTACCATTTGTTCTGCCTTTCTCTGACACTGCATGCATCATGTGTGATGTTATGTTGTGCCCCAAGCATTCTGTGCAGGCCCAATCCAAAGTTTATTTCTGAGTCTGGATTTTCCAGTCACTTGGCGTATCATCAGGTCCCTGACATGCCAACTTGTCTCTCTTTTCAATTTTGTTTACTGAAATTAAACATTTGATCAAATAGTGAATCATTTAACATAAGCATGATTAGTTTGTGACTGTATATCACCAAAGCTTGCTTTTAGCTTCTAAACAAATAATGACTATATATGTGTGTGTATATATATATGCCATAAAGAAGCTTCTTCTCTGGCTAGTCTTTTCCTTCCTTTTTCTGGTATTACAGCTGTTCATGTGAACTCTCAGCAACTCTTAATAAATACTTTCTAATCTTACAGGCTGCATGGGTCATCATGAATACATAATGGTTTCATAAACCTAATTTTGTTTTAACCACTGCTGAAACCTCACATAGATGCTCCTAAATGAGGCTTGAGTAAACTGTTGAAATATGTACCTTTCTCCCTGAGGATTAGTTTACACTGGGCTTGTATCATGCAGTTCCTTAGCCAGGCTTTCACTTACTGGAGCTTTGGATCAGACACTGGAATAAGCAATGAATTTGTCAGTTGATGCAAGACAATGTATGCACTACCAAATCAGTTGCTGTTTGTTAGACCTCATTATTAACTAGGGTCTTTGAGTGAGGAGTGGGCAGTAAGGGTCAAATAAGGGGCTTTGGGATAGCTGTGTGTAGGTAGTGCTCTCTGAGGGGCAGGGTTTCTCTGCAGTTATTGATGATCAGAAATGTCAGTTCTTCCCTCTAAAGTGATAAATTTATGTAAATCAATAGCTTCATAGCATTTATGTTTTAGGAAGGCTAATTCTGACTGCTTTGTATAAGGCCTAAACCATTTTTTGTAAGTAAGATAAAAGCTTCTTTGCTTTTATTTATTAGAAACATTTATAGGCCATCTGTCACAGGAAACTGTAGTTGGTTGCAATCAAGTAATTAATTTGCCTGCTGTAGTCCTTGTACTCTCTTTTGGTCTTAGGTCAGGAATGAAAATACTTGAATGTTGTATTTTTTTGTTATGCATTAACTTACTTAATACTCAGTGAAATCCTTGCATAAAAGAACTTGAAGCGGTTCATAGTTAAAGCCATCATTAACTGCTGTAACACATCTACTGGTGTGTTGCAGAAATAGAAGTGACAAATTATTTAACTGACAGAAACAAAGAGTCTGATGAGGAATTGATTTCTTTACAAGTTTTCTAGGAAGTGCTACAGAGGGTGAGAACAGGCTAAAATTCTTTGCTTGGGTCTTAATTTCAGAAAATAGTGAAAATTATGAGACAGAGAAGCTTCTATCTGATGAGAGAGTGATGTTATTGCAGAATTGAACTTCGTCATGTTTCATGCTTGAATAAGAATACACAGAATAAAGAATGATAAATTGTGAGGTTCTTGTGATTTCCCTCAATCATAATACAACTAGAAGAGCATTTCAACTAAAGTCAGAAGATAGACTTTTTTTTTTTCCCACTTTTTTGTGTAGGGAGCAATTGCCTCTTGCAACTGCAGTTGTGAGGTACCACATTTTGAATCAGGGGTAGGTTTTCTGTTTGCTGCAGAAACTTACATTTAGGAATGAGGGTTATTGGTGCTTGAAGTAAAAGCAGATGAATTGGATTTAATGCTTTAACTGTAATAAGCTCTTTTCTAGGAATGTGAAAACAATGCTTTCTTTTGCAGTACTTAGAATAGACAAAACAGAAGAGAGATTTTGTTATTTAATAAAAAACAGCTGTTCTGGATCAGACCAAAGATGCATCCAGCCCTGTTTCTGATTTGTGTGATAAGTGATGCCGAGGGACTAAACATGAGGACAGAGCAAGCATGCAGTGATGCTTATCTTGGTGTATCTCCTTTGCTTCTGGCAGTCTGACATAAGGTTGTGCTCTGTTTTATAGATTTATGGCTTAGTAGATATTACTTATTTTTTTAATGAATTTACATAAAGACTTGGTGCATCCATATATACTCCTGGCCCTCACAACATCCTACAGCAAGTAGTTCCATCATTTAACCATTCTCTTCAGGGAAAAAAAGAAAAAAAGTAATTGATTTTGTTTCCTTTAATCTTGCTGTGTGATAATTCTAAGGAGTGAATAAATTCAAGCAGCTGGTGCATGAGGGTGTTTCGTTTAAGAACATCCAAAAATAGGCCTGCTTGATTAAAAATGTCTGTTCAGTTCTTCAGTGAGGCCAGAATTTGAGAAAACAAACACTTGCTTAAGCCATGAATTTATTCAAAACCTTTATATAAAATGTTTTATAAATATTTTCTAATTGTGGGTGGATGCTGTGCTAATTATAGGCAGACATATCCAGCACCTTTTAATCTAACTGTAACATCGTTATCAGTTAGAATGAAATTCAGTGTCATAGCCACAGCTTCTCTAAGTGGGACAAACAGGAAAGAAGTAGATTGTGTGCTGCTTTTTGAAGCTTGGAAAAGTTAAAAGTTACTGGGTCTAGGTCACCTCTGTCTTCCTGTCAGTCAGTACCTTCTTCATGTCTTTTGTAAACTGTGATTAATCAAAGATGTTGTGATTTGGGAAGTGCTAATGATTATTCCACGGTCAGTGCTATGAAATATCTGTCTTAATACTAAGTAGTGTAATGTTCAACTGCTGTACGGTAACGTAGGTATGTTGTGCTCTGTATATTGTTTCATTTTATTGAACATGCTTTGGGTTCTCTGTTTCTAATGGTGAGTCCAGTCTGTTAGAGGGTCATAATACAGGTATCAGATTTAAGGAAATACTGATGCTGGTTTTAATTGCATGAATTTTAACCACTTCAACATCAAGCTTCCACAAAAGTGGGAACTGATGCTGCATGTTGGGCTTGGAGAGCTGTTGAAATCTTGAATTCACAGAAGCATCATGGTCAAGTGTTTCCTTTAAGGTGTTGAAATCAGTGATGCAAAACATGAACTTGAGAGAATGATCCTTGATGGATATATTCATTGGAGATGTTTGGTTTTGACTTGAATATTTGTACTAACATGCTATGCCAATTACTACTGGATTTAAAAAATATTTTAAAATAGGAGTTTGTGCATATAAATAGACACAGGCTTCTTCAGAGGCAGTTGGTAGGAATGATGAATGTGATGTATTTTCTCAGCAAAGTATTGCTTATGTTCTTTGAAGTTTAAAATGTCACTGCTCCTCTATCTCCTTAAATATGCACCTTTCACTGACTGACTTTGTATCTTAAAGTGTTACCATAAATGTCTTATGAATGTTTTTGGACAGTATTTGATCTTGATTATTTTGAAACTGTTATGTGGATCTTGGAGATAATCTTCATGTTCAGTTTAGACGGATACGTTACATTGATCCATTCTTGCTTTTTTTCTTTTCTCTTTTGCTCAAATGGCAAAAAATCCTTCCTGTCTATTCAGTATAGGCAGGGCTCACTAGCATGGGGTCCCTTCTCTGGTTTTGGGAGAACTAAAAATGACACAGTTGTTGCAGCATGAATTGACTTCTCTAGACATCAGATTTGAGAAGGAACTTAGGTCAGAGTAGTTACAGATATTAGACACTGATATACAGATATCAGTGTCTCAGGGCACTGAGAAGGCAGTGTAAGAAAATTATGTTGAGGACACTATATGTAGTGAATGCAAAATGATTATAAAAAACACTTCCTAAAAGTGAAACCTGTGTGTGGATGACCCATGATCAATTGCTTCAGATTGTGGAGGTGATGTTAACATACTGTAGGAGTGGGTTGGTGTTTTTAAATTCTGCAAAAATGCCCAACCTTTGTCTCCTAATTTAAGGTTTTGATATAAGATTGTTGTATTTTGTTTGGTTGGTTCTTTCCTTAATAGGGATGGATCTTCTATTTGAATTGTTGAGAATGAACACTTTTTTTTTCTTTTTAGATCTTGTAACTCAGAAGTATACTGTAAGATGTAGCTCCATTCATTCTAAATCATTCTCCACCTGTACTCAGGAAAATGTATTAATTGAAGAATTACAGTATTCCGTGGCTTGGAGAAGGGAGACGTTTGCAGTTGTGTGTTTAATTTCTCTGTTAGTAGCATCTGAGTAGTAGCATTGTGGTAAGTGCAGTACTTGTCTGTATAGAGAAGTTGTGCTAGGAAATTCTTGATGGATTTTTACATTTAATCTGTCCTCTGTGGTCTTCCCTGCAGCAGGGAATGCTGCCCTGTGTTATTTATGAAAGAATTATAGGTATCCTGTTCAATCCTTGCTGTTTAATCTGGCCGCCATATGCATGCTTTGAACTTGAACAATGTAGGTCAATGGGAGGAAGATAAATTTCAGTTTCCAAATATTGTAGTATTTTTATTAGTGGTTTAGGGGAATTTATTTTTGAAACTACTTTCATTGGCATTATGTCCTTTAATAAATGTACTTTGACTAGGGTTGGATTTCCAGTGTTTATTTGGTGTAAATTAAAGAGACTAACTGCAAGTAATGAAAAATTGTAAATGGAAAGAAAAACTTCTTTCTGGAAAAAAAAAAAAGAGGTTTTTGATGATTACTGATTACTGTTGCTAGCTCTTTAGTCTCTGTACTATCTGATGCTGGGTGAGTTAATTTGAGGCCCTGTTTTAGTAATGTGTATATTTAATATCTGCTTGTTTGAATGTAGAAGACCTATGTAATTCCTAAGCACCTAAGTAAGGGAGAGAAGAAAGGAGAACAATACTAGTGTTTTTAAAGCAGTGTTTTTGAAAGAACAAAAAACAGGCTGGTTCCATGATAACCTCCTAATAGCGCACTTGGAAAAAGAGTCCAAAGTCGTGTCTTCATTGACTTAATTGCTAAAGCACAACCGGCCTTCACAATATGACTGTTACTGAGATCAGCCCTGTCGCCATAACAGCAGCATTTTGATCTGTAATTATATGTTGTTAGAGGTGTCTCAGAGGAAGTTGCATATATAAAGTAGGCAAAATGCTGTCATTTAGCAAGAGTCCCTCAGTATTGGAAATCGTATTTCCTTCTAACTGTTGATTAGGTGGTATTTTGGTCCAAGATAATGTCAATATTAAGGAGCCTCACTTTTTGATAAATCAATTAACTGTCTTTGAACTTTATTCTTTAACAAGTATCCAGTATTACTCAGTGAAATGCTTTTTTAGCTGGAGAAAGGTGAATCTTGGGTCAGGTTTTGCTGACACCGGTTTGCAAGAAGAGGCATTTAGTGTCAGATGCAGTAATGCTTGTTCATTGTTTAATGACCTAGTGTTACCTTTTTTTAGTAATCTCCTTCTGTGAACTGATGGACAATAATGGTTTCTAAAATTTTCCATATGTCAACAAATGCATGCTTATTCATGCAGGCAGGTTTCGAGTGTTCCCCTGAATTGTTACCATGTTAATTTAAAGTCTAATCATTTCTATTTTTAGAATCAACTTTTAACTGTGTACTTTTTTGAGGGAGTGAAAGTGTTTTTAACTTGGTATGTTTCCGTAATAAAGGTTCTTCCCAATCTTAATTTGAAGCACGTTAGCCTATTTATTCAGTTTTTAATAGGGAAAAAATATGGAAAGCATCATGATTTAGTTTTTGAAAATGTTCAGAGTTTTAGAAGACTTAAAATACAGTAGTTCTTTGGAGCAGCTAAAATCTTTATTTTATTTTTACATAGATGTGTGGATGAACTGTCAGCTATGCTATAACTGATAAAGGAATTTTAGGATTAATCCATATATACTCTAACTTCCCTAGGTGTTAACTCATTTTTGAGCTTTCAAAAGAAAGCTGTTAACAATAGCATTTGAACACTTCAAATATCTTTTCCTTGGCATTGGGGCTTTGTGATTAATAGTTAATGGGAAAACTGTTGAAATTAAACTTGCCTTGGAAATGATAATTAACTCAAGATGGAAGAAATTGAGTCCTCATATTTTAAGAAGGTGAACTAACTATGCTGCTTATAACTCCTGGAGTTGTCAAATACAGGGAGTGTTTGTGATAGCTCTAACATGTCTATTTTAGAGTATATTTCTTTTGCAGAATTAGTTATATGTTAGAATGTCACTATATATATAGTGTGGAATGTCACTATGTATTCTCTTATCTGTAGCTTGTTAGTGTAGGTTTTATTTTGGACACTGGGCATGTTCTTTTAACTTCCTCTTGGGTACTGTGATTCCAAATAAATAGATGTTGTGCTCTAATGCTGATTTTTTTTTTTTTTTTTTTAAATACATCTTACATTTATTAGAAAAGTTTAGAGACTATAAAGCCATAAAGATACGGGTAGTAGGATGTTAATTTTTAAAAAATTAAAAGTCCCTTTCTTGGCATTTACATTTGAAAAGGATTTATTACTATTTATACCGCTGATACACTGTGTGACAGTCGGTCCATGCTTTTCCCTTTGCATGTTTTTCTTCGTTAGGGAATCATATGTCACTCTTTGTTTAATTTCACAGTGCTTTAAGAGCCTTGAATGAAAATCTTGGTAGCAAGACGTGTTTACAGCTTCTCCATCTGAGTCCTTTAGAGACTCAGATGTTAGTCTGAGTCTTAGGTGTTAGTCTTAAATCAGAACTTGCTCTAGGACAATATTGACCCATTGGCATGTTGTTTCCAATGATGTTCATGTAGAAGGAAGTGTTTGTGGTGGGTGGAGGAAGTCTCCTTCAATCAGAAGAGTTGCTATGCAATTAGAAGAGCAAGAACTGCCTGCGTTACACATCTGCAAGTCTCGGGTGGTTTTGCAGCACTCTCTTAGTGAAGATAGGACCCCATTATTATCCATTATTCTGTGATGCAGTCTCTCCTTTGACTATTAATGCTCTCGTGTGACTAATTCAGGAAAGACCAGAATTTTTTTTCTGGTGAATAATTAACACTTCCTGTCCTGCTTAAGTGGTTTGTAAAGACAGATTCAAAAGGTGAAAGAAAAACACAGTGATGTATGTCATTATATACGAAACTAAACTGATGCGTTATGTAATTCTTTCAAAGTAAACTGAAATCCTGGAAATTCCATCACTTACTGGCATAACGAGAACCCTAGCATTGCAGATTAGAATTCAGTTGCCTGAGCTGGCTTGTCTTCTGAAGTGCATCTGAAATACAGATAACTAAAATTACTGGTTGCTTTTGAAACTGCTGCAATTTGAAACCCAAACTAAACAGAACTAGATCAGGGCTTTAAGAAACTTAAGCCTACAGCTTTCAGAGGTTGCTATAATTTTGGTTTCCTTTTTTTTTAGCTTTCTTTTTTTTTTCTTAATCAGATAAGGTTCCCAGCACACTCCTAGATGCCATTGAGATGGAGAGTGATTTAGCTGCTTTCTTATTAGCATTCTTTGTGTCATGATTTCAGCTTGCTGATTTAGTAGTGGGTTTCTGACTTCTGTTAGCAATATGTTTGTTGCAAACTTGAATACAGAAGTGCTTTTAAGTAGTCTTTATATTGTGGTTGGAAATGTTGAAGTTGTGTGTGGATTTTTATTTTTTTGTATATATACACACAACTAATTTATTTGCAACTTTTGATACATAATTATAAAACATGAAATGGCTTCTTCTGCAGCACTCATGCAAATGGATTGTGTAGCTAATGACTTACTGTAGCACAGAAGAATGCTCATGTGTTCATCAGTTTCCAGGATAAAAACAGCTGTAAAAGGAACATTTTTGTTTGTTTGTTTGAGCACAGCTTTGACTAACTATTCCAGTAGTATTTTCCTGGTATGATGTCATAAAGATAAATTTAGATATGGTCTCTTTTTTTTTTTTAATTTTTATTTTATTTTTGAGGACTACTTAAAGCCACTCGACCAATAAATACTTTAGTGAATTTATGGTCCAAATGAATTTGTACTCTTTTTAAGGTTATGCAGTAAGATTGTGACACTAACAGGAACTCCAGAGACTTGTTGTTCTTTGGGCATCTGTAAAGACAGTTAGAGAAGAGGGTGGGGGAGATAGTGTACAGGATCCTCATCTTGGGATTTATTATTAGCTGATTAATCAACAGTGCTTTCCTTTCTTCTGCTTAGCTTTCTTGTCCCTCATTATTTATGCAGTACAAATTCTGAAGGTAGATGTTGCATTTTTAGTAGCATAACTGGGTACCTAGTTTGGAAAAAAGTAGACCAGTTTTTTGAGGCACAGGCTTTTCTTCAGTATATGAGGAAGCTGGTCTACTTTTTCTAAGTACATACCTAGATATTACATCTGTCCCCCAAATCAATCTTGCCTATATTCTTAGGTCATCGTGGACACAATACTCCTACTAGGACATGAAAGACAAGTGGCTTCTACCAGCTAGCTGGACAGATGGCCTGAGTTAATGTTTCTGTATGTTTGTTTTCAGCTGTTTACTTTTAGATGTTGTTCAGAAACTACTGTTTCTGCTAAAATCATGTAGCACGATATGTAGCAAACACTGAATGTGGTATTATCCTTACTAGAAAAGACAGAAGATGCAAGTTCAGTTTGTACCATTAAAGATAGCTACAGATGTGATTAACGCACTTTGATTCTAGTTGAATTAGTTGAGTATAAACATTTTCTTTAAAAGGGTATAGATAGCATTTTATCTTCCTGTAACAGAACAAAAACTTCTTCATAAATTGGCTTGAGAAAAATAATGTTTGGAGGGCTAAAAATCCAAAATTTTCATCTGCTAGTCTGTTTGCAGGGGGTAGGGTGTTAATTAAAAGTATTGGGAAGTAAAGGGGCAAGAAAACAATGTACGTGAAGTTAATAATTTACGTATTTACTATTCATTAGTGTCATAGTTGCAGACACTGTGGGGTTTTTTT
>VZZY01021146.1:22549-33222 GCA_013400335.1 Eurystomus gularis | reverse complement strand
TCTGAAGGGGGACTACAAGAAAGATGGCGAGGGAGTTTTTATGAGGGCTTGTTGTGATAGGACAAGGAGTAATGGCTTTAAACTGGAGGAGGGGAGATTTAGATTAGAAATTAGGAAGTTTTTTACTCTGAGGGTGGTGACTCACTGGAACAAGTTGCCCAGGGGGGCTGTAGATGCCCCCTCCCTGGATGTGTTCAGGACCTGGTTGGATGGGGCCTTGCATAAGCTGGTCTAGTGGAGGTGTCCCTGTCTTGGCAGGGTGGTTGGAACTAGGTAATCTTTAAGGTCCTTTCCAACCATTAGCTGCTTTTGTATGTAAGGCATTGAGGGCTTGCTTTCTTGGTGCTGTATCTTTGACATTTTTCTCTATTTACTGTCACATAAGCTAAACACTTCTCCTTCAGAACAGGAACTGAAATCGACTTTCCTGTTTGGTAGCCAGAACTAAATGTGTGATCTGAAGACCTGAGTTCTTGTTACATTATCTGGGAAAAAGCATCATATACCTTAAGTAACCAGTGCTACACTATGTAACTCTTAAATGCCCCTCAAATTACTGGCAGTTAAGCATCTTTCTCTAAAAGACATTTATTGCTGCTGTCCAGTTCCCTCTCAGAACCTGACCTTCATCAATTATTGTCTTCAATTAAGACAGTTCTTTGAGTGCTGAAAAGGATTTCCGTGCAGTTTTTAAAGTCTTTTGGGATGTTATTCCATGTGGAAAGAAGTTAATATGTTTTGAATATGTTGGTTTTTTTGCCTTGATGTGCAGGCCAAATACAGTGTTCTCAGCCTTAGCTTGAATACAGTTTGCTTTGATTAGAATTCCTTGGGCTCCAAGCTTGGCATTTCAGTGAAAATTTTATATAGAGAAAATTTTATATAGCAAAACTTTTGATGAAAGGGGTCAGCTTTAACCAGAGAAGCCTGAGGAGAGACTTTACCTCTAATCACCAGAAAAAGTAATCTGAGAAACATAATCTTAGGCTACCTGTTACACTGGAAACAGTTCAATGTAGTCACATTCTACTCTTCATCAGTATGTCTGAGGCTCAGTTACATGAGAAACTGGTACCATTGTCCAGTTTTCTGTTTGGAATGTTTGTTGTGGTTTTGGCGGGCGGGGGGGGGGTTTGTTGGTTGTGTGGTTTTTTGTTTGTTTTTTTTTTTTTTTCAAGAGATGAAAAAATCCACATCTTTTTGCCGTAACAGAGCTATATTTAAAAAAATAAGAGCTGTTTGTGTCATTAAGCCTACTTTGTCTACTTGTTTGGTTTTGGTTTTGGGATTTTTTTTTTACTAGTGATGGGAGAAATACTGAATTCTCTATACCTGTTCTTGAACTATCCCACATATACCAGCATTTTTTATTCTCTTAACACAAGGTGTAAATACGTCATTTTCATTTCTGAGGTTCTTGAACTTCATTTCCCCAAATCTCATTCACATTAAGGCTTCAGTCTTTGAATTTTCTTCAGAACTTTAAATATTCAACCAGACTTCTTTGTAAGTTCAACAGTGCTTTAAACTATAGGTGGAAGACAGTAAGATCAGGCGATCACACCTTTAAGTCTACAATACAGACGATATTCATCTGTTCAAGGAGGAGGAAGAATTGTTGCTTAAAAATAACTTTTTCTGCAGCGTTCCTGTACGATCTCTTCAGCACAGAATGCTGTACTTGAAGATCTGAATGCATTTAGATGACTCCTTTGAGACCATATTTAAGGGGTCTGCGTTGCCCTTAACCTGACCAGAAGTGGTGATGATTTCTTTTGGAAGTTCACTTTCTGTGCTTTTACTGCTTGCTTAACTTAATGTGAATGGTAGGTTTAGGAGGGTCTTGTACAAAGTTAAGTTGTACACCATTTAGTAGATGTAACTTAGCAACACTTAATCTCAACCCTAGGCTTTGAAGTTATAAAGGAAAACCAGCTCCTGAAAAAAATTGAAGTATGTTTCTGGACATCCCTCTTTATTGTTCATATGATATTGAGGTCAAATAGAGTTGTATATTTTCATGGATGTTCCCAGTGTTCCATAAACTTAAGATGCCAAGTGTCTTAATTTCAGCTGTATGAAGTGGACAGATGAATGAGGAAGGTTGCCTGAAGTAATCTGTTTTTCAGTGAGAATAGTTTTGGTTCATAACAGTGATAATTACTCAAAAACTGCCTTTTATTGTATCACTTAGAAATTAATTGCTTTGAAATAATGTGTTGGAGCCTGATGCAGTTGACCAAGTCCCGTGTACACTGACTCTTTATCAGGAGAATGAATCTAGATGAATTAATTGCTTTGGTAATTTAAACTATTTGAAATAACCTTTTCTCTGATTGCTGCTTATCAGGTACTTTTTTAAACATTGGAAGTTAGACACTTTTTGCTCTACTGAGTAGTAGCTTAATGACAAGTTTTTAATTAATCATTGAATACATTTCAGTTTTAGTGCATGTAAGTGTTAATGTACACATTGCTGGGACGAACAGTTTTATATTCTCATTATATAAATAATTTCCTCCTTCGTGAAAGACACAAGGCACAGAGAAGAAGGAAAATGAGAAATGTGTGGGGGTGTGTATAGATAGATTTTAACTACTGAATTAGGTCAGTGTTACAGTTTTGGGGGAGGTGTTTCTAGATGAGAAGGCATTCTGATTGAAATAAAGGAGCAGGATAGAAGGTTAGATTTCTAAGTCTAGAATTTTTAGACTAGGATCATGTCACAATCATTATGATGAAGCAGTATTTATTAGGATTTTAAGAAGGCAGTTTGCAGAATCCTATATGAAATACATCTGTGATACCTTTCAACCTAAAATTTGTATCGCTGCAGTTAAGCTTTTTAGCAGTATAGCACTTAGGTTGAAAAAGCGCGTCTTATGTAAGGTCTTGTTTGAGATAGGAACATCATTCTATGAATAATGCTGGAGAAAAAGTAATTTTTGAAATTTTTAAAATTATTCTGTCTGGAAGCAGAGATCACTCCTAGAGGGCAGTGCCATGTCCCATGTCCTCTCTACAATCTGGTGGTGCTCTGTTGGAACTCTACTTGCAGTGGGTGGTGTCTTCTGAATGGGGAGTCAAAAAAACTACAGTTGTCTTTTCTTAGTGTTATAAAATTGCGAGGAGTCAGGTGAAGCAGAAGCTGACCTTCACTTAGAATTAGTGCTGGAACAGGGTGATGTAAGGAGATGGCAAGTGTAGCAAGTCGGAATTTGCTCGGTTGGCAATCAAAAGCAAATGTCAGTGGTGTTCGTGGTGTCAATGGAGTAGTGAGCTTGTCATTTAATAGGCATCTGTCTCCATCATACACCATATCAAAATATTCATTCAAAGCTTTGGATGAAGGTGGTTTTCTTTTTCTAACATGACTGTGTGCCGAATCAAAAATCAAATGTAGTAGAAATGAGACATATATGAAAATTAGTATAGTCTCTATTAGAATTCAGCTGGGTACAGGCAGTGTGAATTGTTTCTGTTGGGTTGTCTCTACACTGAAAACCAAGGTATCACTGTGTCAGTTTATATTTGTTTATAAGTAATCAAATGAATTATAAATAGCTGTAAAACTTCTTGAGCCAAACTGCATTGTTGAGTTTTACATCTAAAGAATTCAGATTGAATAGTCTGAGTTAAAGAAGTGCTGGGAATTTGAAATTTCATTGTTAATCAGTTCTAGAGAGATTAAAGCAGTAGTGTGTTCTCTGTGGGCATGTGATTTGATGTTTTTTTCTAAAACATAAATGGTTAAATCAGTGGCTGAAAACAGGACTGGTAAACTATTCCCTTTTATTGGTTTTAAATGCATAAATTGGATGATCATTTGTGCTTACAAAAATGTTTGTGTACTCTGTAATTAGAAGGAAAGTACCTGAACATGGGTATCCTTGCAATTTAGAATGTGAGGGTACTACAGGAAGCAATCATACCATTTATTGGAGGTGGAGTGTTTTTAGTTAGCGGCAGCATAACTTGAAGTTTGTTTTGTATCTCTGAGGACATCACACAAATGGGGAAGGGGAGAAATGATGAAGAAACTTAAGAAGTTGGCCATGTCTCTTGCACGTGGCTAAGTCAAGTGAGCTTCTCTGGAGGCCCTGAAATCTGCTTTTCTATGTATATTACTTAATTTTCGTTCCTAGAATATTGTGATTAGATTCTTAAACAGTTACTAAATAAGAAGAGCAGAAAGATATGTTAGTCCTTCATGTAAATGTTCTGGTTTTACTAGTGTCTTAGAAGATTCTATATATTTTTATTACACAGATTTTTACTCTGTGAATTTCCAAGATTTGAGTAAGTTGGTTATTTCAGTAGTAGTTTTCTTGTGTCTCCTGTTTCAGTTAAGACACCCACCTTGAGCTGAAAGGAATTTACAAGACTGCTATGCCAAAACCCTCAACTAAGCAAGGAGGCAAAATCTGAGGGTAGATCCACACTAGTATAAGTCAGTCTGACAGGAGAGCTGCAGTTTTGTCCTGGCTCCCTAACTAGCATTAGGATGAGTACTCCCTGGGCTTGCAGTGCAGCAGTTCAGATAATTAAAGAAACTGAAAAATAATCAAAGTCTTCATAAGTTTGGGGGTTGTTTGTTGTTGTTGTTTCCTTTAGTACTCTGATCTGACTCATTTCAAGATAGTTCAGCTGAAAGCATTAGAGTAAGAAAGAGATGAGATTGAAGCAGCTGCACTTGATGTAAGTTATTGTGGAACCACAGTTGCCAGTGGACACTTGGTTCTGCAGTTTAAGCCATCTTAAACAAGGATTGCGGCTGAAAGGTGCTGTTTCACCCTTTTCCTGCTTCTCTGCTACCTCACTCCTTGTGAGTGAGGCACCAGTTTTTGTGTTTTGTGAACCAAACCTATTGAGGAAGAGTGTTGGTGATTAAGGAAGGTTTATTGTGGTGGTAGCTAGCTTAGGGCTGTTAAAAAGTACAATGTAAGTTGGCAGAAGTTGTCATTGGTTTATGCAAGTACCTAGAAGCCTCAGTCAGGTAGTGCAGCGGAACTGACTGCATTGAGCTGCAGTGTGTGTGTATTTGTATATGTGTGCACGTGTGTATGTATATGGCAGGAAGTCTAGTCTTGCTAATACTTTCTTCTCAGTCATCTTTCTAAACATCAATAGAAAACAAATACTCAAGGGAGCATTTAGAAAACAGCACCAATTAAAATAAGTTCATTTTTAAAATTGCATATAAAAAATCAATTTCTTCCTAAAGAAAATTTGAATTGGTAATGCCTTTGTTCTGGACTTAGCAGGCTTACTAAGCCCTATGAATATGAATTCTGAAGAGTGGGGATGGATTACAGTTGACTGTATTCAAAGAATACAGTTTGTTCAAAAGTGAACATTATTTCGATGACAGTATTAAAGATCTTTAAATTTAGTGCTGTTAATGTTGGAGACCGGACAAGGTGAAATAGTGTATCCAGTCAACATTTTTATTGCATTTTAAAGTATCTTGGAAAAAGATAACCACATTGAAAATCAGTTTGAGATGAGGCATCATAATAAAACACAAGAATGCATAGTGTTACAGCAGAAATTTCACTCTAACTTCCTAACATGAAGCTTGTGCTGACTGAATCAGGGACTTACCACTACCAAATGAATCTTGCTAAAAGTTCATACAGTTCTTTCTGCTACTCTCATTGGCTTTTGAACTTCCTGAGTACAGTTGAAGTTGAAATACATAGTGATTATTGAACTGTTGGTATAGCATGATTAGAAGATCAAAAAATAAATCTGATGTCAGAATTTTCTTCATATAATCCACTAAAATACTCGGTGTGGATGTGATCGCTTCGTAGTGGGCCTGAAAGGCCAGTGGACTCAGGCACCTGCTGGAAGAAGGGAATATGGGTCAAATGCCCTGGGTAAATACTGGTGTGCTAATAGGAGAAGTTTGGCTGCAGGGTCTCTATTACAGAGGTGGAATCAATCTCTAACTCCCTGACTCAGACATCTGCAGCTAGACAGTGTTAGGAGAAGAATTGGCTTTTTATGCTCAACCAGGTCATTTCTACATAGACCTTGATTAGCACCTTGAATTCAAATTGAAAATCTACTGTAGCAATTCAAGCACAACAGAGTCAGAGTAAACAGCTGCATTTTGGATGTATAAGTTTTTCAGTGGTATAGAGCTAATTATTGGTGTGATTTTTACTTAGAACATTAAAATCATGTAAAATATTTCAAATGTTACCTTCTTCTGATGTCATTTGTACTCAATAAAGAGAAATACTAAGACTAAAAGAAAATATTCTTTATAACAGTGTATTTGTTTTTGTAGCATTCTTTGCCAGGTATGGATTATTTTTACATGCGTTTGTCAACGTGGTTTTTTTTTTTGTTTTTTTTTTTTTAGGTTATGCAATGGTCTCTGCAAGATGGCCTGTTCTTGAGTTGGAGCTTTTTAGGGCAAGCATATGCTGGTACTTCAACTTTACTAAGCGGACTATAATTTCTTCTCTCACAACAACTACATAAGCAGACAAAATTGCAAAGATCTGCCCTGTGTCGAGTATGACAGCCACGACTCGTGGCTCTCCAGTAGGAGGGAATGATAGCCAGGGCCAGGCTCCTGATGGACAGTCCCAGCCTCCCCTCCAGCAGAATCAGGTATGACATTAACAATTAAGTTGTCTGAAAATGAAGAGGTTAGTTTTTTAGAAATAGTGTTTCTAAATTATTTGAGTTTATATATTCCTAGAGATGTCTAGTTAGATGTTTGTGTGTGTGTGTCTAGAAGTATAAAAAAGATTTTGAGGGATGAGGGTAGTGCTATTAGCAAAGTACACACAGTTAGGGAGCGCTGCATTGCAAAAGATGAGCGAGCCCCTTTCAGGCAGTGGCATCGCTCTTTCAAGCATGTGTATTTTGGATAAGAAGCCTTCTTGGAATAATATCAGAAGCTTCCTTGGAACCATTTTACAGAATTACATGCCACAGATTTGTAAAACTACTCTTTGTGAGTTTAGTTTGTGCTCAGTTCTGCAAAAGCACTTTTTGGCTAAAACAGCTTACAAGAGGGTATCAGCTCTTTAAGACCAGCTTCATCCAGGTCTCGGTTCATTTTACTAGACTTCCTGAACAACTTAGCATGCTTCTGTTGACCAAGTTATCCTGCTTTCAAATGCTACGTAATAATGTGATGATTCTTTTTTGTTGGGGAAAAAAATGCCAGAAAAGATCCTTTTAAACAGTGCAACCAAATCAATTTTTTTTAAAAGTCACATTTTGTCATTTAATTCAGTATAAAGATGCTATTTGTTTAATACAATAAGGTTTAATGGCTTCCTGAGAATTAATTGTTCTTTGGAATATGTGTGGTGGGCTGACCCTGGCTGCAAGGTAAGCCTCCACCCCATCACTCACTCTCTTCACCTCGGTGGAATAGGGGAGAGAATTGGAAGCAGAAAGTGAGAAATTGTATGGATTGAGATAAAGGCAGTTTAATTAGCAAAGGGGAAGGGGCGGAAGCAAGCGATGCAGACACAATCACTTGCCGCCAGGTGATGGATGCCGAGCTAGTCCCCAAGCAACACCTACCTTGGAAAAAACCTCCCCCCTGTTTTGTTACTGAGCGTGACACTGTATGCTAGAGACTGTCTCTTTGGTCAGTTCAGGTCAGCTGTCCCAGCCTCTTGCCCAGCCCCCAGCCTACATACTGCTGAGGGGCAAAGTGAGAAACACAAAGCCTTGAATCTGTGCAAGCACTGTTTGGCAACAGACAAAACACTGGTGTGTTATCAGTACTGTTCCGGACACACATCCACAACCTGACACCATACGGGTTGCTGTGAAGAAAATGAACTCCATGCTGACAGGATGTGGTACGACATGAGAAAAGTGTTCTTCGGGTTTTGGTCCTCCTTGTACTTCTAAATCTTGCTGTTCTGTTTTGAATATTTATTATGTCAATTCATACTATTTCTATATACAAGTAAGTGTGCATCTACAAAATGCGTTGTATTTTGCATGGCCCATCAAAATAGACTTAACTAATCATTCCTGGAGGTTGGTTGGTAGCTAGCTGTAGTAGTTCTTTATTTTTTGCAACTTTTTTAGAAAATGTTGCTGAAGTTTGTCTTTTCTACATAAAGTAGTCATCTTTTCTGCAGAAGATTTGTAAAAACTGGTAAGAGACTATACAGACTATTTGTAAAAACTGTAAAAGACTGTACGGACATCTGTATAGTCTTTCTTTTCACCTTCTAGACAGGTGGTCTGCTGAAAGTAGACTGCTGTTACAAAAGCCCCGCTTTCCTCACTGGGAAGGTAGCTTAATTTTTAAACTGTCAAGGTAGAAAGCATATAGTACAATTAAAGTATTTTCCATACCAATTTTAGACTTCTTCACCTGATTCTTCCAATGAGAACTCCCCGGCTACCCCGCCTGATGAGCAGGGCCAAGGAGATGCTCCACCCCAGCTTGAGGACGAGGAGCCTGCGTTTCCCCACACGGACCTGGCGAAGTTGGATGACATGATCAACAGGTATTTTCACACTGTTTTCAGAGGGTGTAGATTATTTGTGCAAGTATCTTGGTAGTGCAATCAAGATTCTTAGACTTTTTGTTTCACCAAATTTCTTGAAATACTTTTTAAAATTGGGTTAGAGTTGTAAAGAGAAAGAGGCTCAAATCAGAGGTTGGTTGGGGTTTTTTTTCAATGGAGTGCTTATCAGGGCCTTTAAAAATGTGTATTCTTACGCTACATTAAGAGCATTACAGAGGGACAAGGATACTTGAATTTTAAGAAGCACAACTGAAATACAGTGGAGTTTGTTTTGTCTTTGAATATAGGCCTCGATGGGTTGTTCCTGTATTGCCGAAAGGGGAGTTAGAAGTTCTTCTAGAAGCCGCTATTGACCTGAGTAAAAAAGGTAAGCTGAAAATATGATTAATGATTATTGGGCCAGTGTGTAAATTATTTTCTTGTTATTTGAATACCTAGTGGAGACTTAGAAATTTGTGATTATTTTTGTTACAGCTTTAGTCCTGAAGATTGTGTCAGAGTGGTGTGCAGCACCTTCATAGATCAGAAATTTTAAAAAGCCATCGATGTAGTTAGAAATGAGGTGCCTTAGCATAAGTAGGGAAGTTGAATAAGCTCACAGCAATAAAAATCTTGTCATTCCTGTCTTACCTGTTTCCTCTGTTCACTTTGATCTTGGGTTTGGTGGGTTTGGTCTTTTTAACAGATACTAAAATTCAAAGAACTCTGTTTTTTAAAAGATAAGTTATTAATCCAGCTTTCCAAATGTCTTGCCATGGGTTTTTTGTTCAAATTTGGCATGTACTTCTGAGAATATTATAGAAAAGTTAGAATTTTAAACAACATGACTTAAACTTCCTTCACTGACCCACTGTCAGTGAAGGAAGACTTGGTGTGGCAACTTCTACAGGAGCTTGACGGGTACAAATCAATGGGCCCAGATGCCTGTCCACCTAAGGGTGTTAAGAGAGTTGGCTGATGTCATTGCGAGGCTGTTCTCCATAGTCTTCGAGAAGTTGTGGAGATTGGGGACATGCCTGAAGACTGGAAAAGGGCTAATGTCACTCGCATCCATCAGAAGGGTCCCAAGGAGGACCCAAGTAACTATAGACCCATTAGCCTCACGTCAGTCCCTGGAAAGATTATGGAGCGAATCCTCGTAGGGGCTGTCACAAGTAAACTGAAGCACATAATTGGGCAAAGCCAACTTGGATTAATCAGGGGCAAATTGTGCTTAACAAACCTAACTACCTTCTATGACAAAGTAACCTACTTGATTGATGAAGGGCGAGCAGTGGATATAGTCTATCTGGACTTCTCCAAGGCTTTCGACATGGTCCCCCACAGCCTCCTCCTTGAAAAACTGACTCATTACGACCTAGACGAATGGTCTGTGAGGTGGCTGAGGAACTGGCTGATGGGCCATACCCAGCGGGGGTGGTAAATGGTTCCTTCTCAAAATGGCAACCAGTCACAAGTGGGATCAATATTGGGCCCAGTGCTGTTTAATATCTTTATAAGTGACTTGGATGCTGGGATCAAGAGCACCCTGATGAAATTTGCGGACAACACAAAAATAAGTGGGGCGGTCGACACTCCAGAGGGGAGAGCCACCCTCCAGGAAGATCTGGACAAGCTGGAGGAGTGGACTAGCAGGAACCTTACGAATTTCAATAGGGATAAGTGTAGGGTCTTGCACCTGGGAACACATAACCCAGGAATGCAGTTCAGACTAGGATCCACCTGGCTGGAGAGCAGCCCTGTGGAGAGGGACCTTGGGGTCTTGGTGGACAGCAGGCTCAACATGAGCTATCAGCACATTGTGGCAGCAAAGGTGGCTGGCAGGATGCTGGGTTGCATTAACAAAGGCATCACCAGCAGAGATAAAGTCGTCATTCTCCTGCTTTAGTTGACGCTGGTCAGACCACACCTTGAGTACCGTGTTCAGTTTTGGTCTCCACTCTACAAAAAAAGATGCGGACAAGCTGGAGAGGGTCCAGAGAAGGGCCATGAGGATGGTCAGGGAACTGGAAGACCTACTGTATGAAGAAAGTCTGAGAAATGGGTATGTTCAGTCTGGAGAAGAGAAGGCTTAGGGGAGATCTTATTGCAATGTACCAGTGCTTGAAGGGTGGCTACCAAGAGGAAGGAGACTCCCTTTTTACAAGG
>VZZY01021146.1:3690-22389 GCA_013400335.1 Eurystomus gularis | reverse complement strand
TTAGACAGTTTCAAGACTCATCTAGACAGAGTGGGGACCCATTTCACTTAAACTACACTTACGGTTTGGCTAGATGATCCTTGAGGTCACTTCCAACCTGGCATTCTATGAATCTATGAAACTAATAATTCCACCATATTGCTTCTTGTGTCTGACTTGCTTGGAATTAGGAGGTTTCCATATCAGAACTGTGTATGTGTTTGCTAAATTGTACTAGTCAGATTGGCAAGTTCATTGTGTTCTGTAGAGTTGCTGGAAAGTTGCTTTGGTGTCCTGTTCTGGTCAGTGTTTGTTGCCTCGGTATTAGAGTAATACCAGAAGTCAGATAAAAATATTTTTCTAGGATGTCTACGCTTAACAGCTAGTTGTGTTTTAAATACAGTGACATACAAAGTGCCTTACTTTTGCAGGGCTGGACCAAGATAACTTCATTTCCATGTTAATAAGGGTTATNCTAGATGATCCTTGAGGTCACTTCCAACCTGGCATTCTATGAATCTATGAAACTAATAATTCCACCATATTGCTTCTTGTGTCTGACTTGCTTGGAATTAGGAGGTTTCCATATCAGAACTGTGTATGTGTTTGCTAAATTGTACTAGTCAGATCGGCAAGTTCATTGTGTTCTGTAGAGTTCTGCTTTCCTGGAAAGTTGCTTTGGTGTCCTGTTCTGGTCAGTGTTTGTTGCCTCGGTATTAGAGTAATACCAGAAGTCAGATAAAAATATTTTTCTAGGATGTCTACGCTTAACAGCTAGTTGTGTTTTAAATACAGTGACATACAAAGTGCCTTACTTTTGCAGGGCTGGACCAAGATAACTTCATTTCCATGTTAATAAGGGTTATTCTTAGCAATTTTAAGAATAAAAAACTGCTTGTGGTCATGATAATCTGGCCTATCTTGATTGTTTCCTGTAAATAATTTTTGCTTTGGAGCGCTCTCTAGAGAAACAAAAGTTACGGGGAACCCTTGTGATCCAGCACGAGATAATGACATGTCATAATGCCAGCACTGATAGACCAGCCATAGTTGCAATTGGAATGGACTTCTTTGCATGTAGCTAGGTCTGGCAGGAATCCTGAGGTGGGTGAGTGTAGAGTTTTCAAGTGATTGCAGCTGTTCAGGGGCAAAAGAAATGCTAACTTACAAAAAGAAAATGCAGCCATCTATGTTTCTGGGCTGTTGGAACAGTGCAGTAAGAAGAAATACTCTGTGATTTGTGAGAGAGGAGGTGCGTGTGCTGCCAGCTGTTAAGTCATCTTTAAAAAAAAAAAACACCTGTCAATGCAATGAAGTAGTAAGAGCAGGATGAGATTATTGGCTACACCTAAGATCAGCATACCTCTCCAAGGTGTCAGACATAGTTGAAAGTTCCCAAACAAAGTCTGCTCTTCTTGTTCTTGAAGTTAAGAAAAAAAATGGAAATCTATTCAAATGCTTTATGCACTTTGATTGTTATTAAGTTTCTGGATGCCCAATTCTGAACAGGGCTTCTGTGTTGCTATCTAGTTATTCTTCCTCTTGCCCTCTAGATGAATTCCTATGTGTGTACGTGTGCAGGGATTACTGGCTAAAGAGAAAACAAGGAAAGCTATTATAAGTAGTTGTTCATTAACTGTGTTATCTTTACAGTTAGATCCTAGATTTTTTTTTTTTCTTTCCTTGCTACTTGAAGTTACATGATGGCTAAGATGGTTCTTTCTAAAATAACTTCCAGTGCTCAAGGAATATGATAGGGTGCTCACTTGGTGTAACTGACACTGTTTTGGTAGCTCAAAACTTGGTGGGCACTGTTTCAGAAGTGTGTATATATAGAGAAGTAATGGCAATGATTCTGTTGTGTACATTTCTTAAAATACCAAAAATGTGTTCCCTTATTTCAGTAAGATCTAAAATTGGTCACCTTGCTACCTGTATATGGGTGTTTTTCTTAATCTGAGGAGTTATGTTGCTAAAGGGAAGAAATGAAAGAGGAAATTGAAAAATAACCAACTGTTCATCTACATCAATTTTATTATGCAGTCTGTAACTCATTTAGATTGTGAAACAACAAAACCTAAAAGGAGCCCACTAAATTTTTTCTTATCAAGCACCGTTTCAGGGATGTTGAGCACCTCCTGAAGCTGAGAGAATTGAGGTTGTTCAGCTTGGAGAAGAGAAGGCTCTGGGGAAATGTTATAGCTGCCTTCTAGTACTTAGAGGGCATACAGGAAAGATGGGGAGGGACTCTTTATCAATGAGTGTAGTGATAGGACAAGGTGTAATGGTTTGAAACCGAAAGAGGGTAGATTTAGATATTTGAAAGAAATTCTTTACTGTGAGGGTGATGAGACACTGGAACCAGTTGCCCAGAGAGGCTGTGGATGCCCCACCCCTGGAAGTGTTGAAGGCCAGTTTAGATGGGCCTTTGAGTGACCTGGTCTAGTGGAAAGTGTCCATGCCCATGGCAGGGGAGCTGGAACTAGGTGATCTTTCAGGTCCCTTCCAATCCAAACCATTTTGTGATTCTATGATTTTTCTAGCAGTTAGGGTTCTTAAGTAGCTTTTATTCCTGATAATAGCCAGTGGCCATCAGCATTGGCATTCTGGAGTGACTCTGGGGTAACTGCTGTCTTTGTGACCCTGTCTTTAAAATAAGAGTGATATTTCCATCTTCCCTAAATCTTTTCAGGAACTGAAATTGAAAGGGACATAACTGAATTGAAAGTACCCATTAGAATTAAATGTCATCATTACCACCTTCAAGTGCAAGGAGCAAATTTGATAGGAGTAGTATGAATCCTGTCTAGACTGTGACTTGCTTTATTTCTGGCAGATGCATTTATTTGTGGAAGATTATCTTTCTATGCGTAGGCATCAATGTATTATTCTTCGTTAAGCAAGCCATGAGACTATCAAATGATAGTCTGGAGTAACTTGCTAATAGAAGAAAACCTATTTGAAAAATAATGTTTAATAGCAGGACTGATGCTTATCTTCACAGGAATTCTGGAATACTTATGAAGTATTTTGAGTAATGAGATTTGCTCCAGAAATAAATGTCACAGTGAATTGGGTGCTATAAATTTAAAAGCAATAAAATTGGTTTGTTTTAGGTTTGGGGGTTATTATATACTAGAACATTCTCCACTCTGTATTGCAAAATCCCCTCAACTCTGCATTGCTCTGCCTTTCTTGTGGATTTTATTGCTTCTAGTGTTTACATTCAGTTTTACCGTGCTGCCAGATCTTTCCAATGTGACACACAGAAGCAAGATGCAAGGCAACTTTTAGAATTTGTGGTTTATTTAAACTGAAATGAGATTTCACTGCACAACTTAAACCTTCAACCTCAATCCAAGTCTTTGGGTTTGATGAATTAAAAAGGCTTGCAGAATGGGAAAGAGCATAGAGGCAGGCCCTAGAGTGTTTACAAAAAAACAAACAACCAAAAGCCAAAAAGTGAGCATGAGCACTGGTGCATCCAAAAGCTGGACAGCCCAATAATGGGGGTTGTTTCCAGCATCCTTTCTAAAGACCATCTCTCTGGATGATCCACCTGCATTTCTGTGGGACCATTCTTGACTTCCTTACTGAAGCTGTATCTTCTGTTTTTTCTTGAAATGGCTATTTTTAGCCATCTAAAGCAAGGACAGCAGATTTGTGCTGTCATATTGCAAATTTTCTTAGCCAGGTATTTGGGCTAGGATCAATTCAGTGAAATGAACTACATCAGGGTCAGCACAGTGGTGTGGAAGGACTCTGACTCCTCACAATTAAGAGTTATTGAAAATCTGACAGAATCTGAGTGCCATGTGTAGCCACTATGCCCACAGGCAAGTGTGAGTTTCCCCAGAGCTTACTAGCTCCAGGTCACTGTTGGTTCTTCAGGGTCTGAGCCAGCCTGTGCCAAGCCACTGAAAAGTTTCTGTGCAGCATGTTCTGAGACTACAGGCGTGGTGGAGGCTTCAGTGGCACAGCACCATGCCACTGTGGGGAGCCAGCTCAGCTCTGGGGTTGCAGCTGCAAAGCTGCATGGTCCAAAATCCTGGAGAAAAGAAGCCGGATTATTTTCCTTGGAGCCTTGATGCTCCACCCCTATACTTTTGAATACCCCTGGGATGCATCAGAATTTGTTCATATACAGTTGCATCTGGACTGACAAGTTTTGTGGGCCCAGAGTGCTTCTGCTCTTGTGGCAGGGTTAATACACTGTGTGGTTTATCTGGCAAATTGATCGCTTTTAAGCATAAGTACAGAAATCAAATGGCCCTCTGTTCTTCCTGCAGTCCCCTAATGATAGCTCCTGTATACTCTATGCTGCACATCACCTTTTCCTTCCGTACTCTATTTTTTTTTTCTCACTGCAAAATCCATTTCTCCAACTTTTCTCTAGATACTTAGCTCAGGGCTGCACATACATATCTCTTGTGTTCTTTCTTATCCTTCTTTGGCCTCAGAATCTCAACAACAAAAAATGGCTGCCTGCAGTCTCACCTAAGAGTTAGTGATACTGAATCTGAATCAAGCCGTAGATGCTAGGTGTCTAGTGTAATTGCTGTTTCTCTTCTCACTGTCTTTGCATTGCTCTTGCTTCCCCTCCCAACCTACTGTCTTCTAGGACTCCTGTACCCTGCTTTTGATGATACTTTGGTCCTTGTAGACACCTAGCTTTGGTTCCTTCCGTAAGTGTTTTCCATTGTTTCACCCATACACAGCATTGTGGGAGAAGGTACAAGGTGATTGTATATCCAGGAGCTGTACAGGTATCTTGTGATGTTCTACATCTTCCCTTCTCTTTCCAAGTTCAGTGAAGTACAGAAAGGACAATTTATTTTGAAAGATACTGTGTTTTGGTATTCCTGAACTTGGTTTGAAATGTCTTGCTGACTGAAGCTGGCCAACCGTTGTGGGGGGAGATGGCCCAGGAAGTACTTGAACCTCTGAGAGGTATTTCACTGCAGTATACTGATATTCTGAGGAGCATTAAAATCACTTGAGTGCCTGCTTTAAATTAATATTCAAGAATTAAGTTCATTAAGTTATATTTGGGTTCAGAAAGGAACATTTTTCCTAAGTCAGGTTGACCATACTGGATGCCTTCCCTGTCCTCAGTTTCGTATAGGGTGAAGTAATCTTTACCTCCTTGAGGAGTTAATTTAACAAAGTGCTTCATTTACTGCAAATGCCTAAGTTTTAGACAGTGTCCACCTCTCTTCTTTTGTCATTGCTGTGGCTTGTGGCCTTTTGTTACTGGTCTTAGCACGTAGTGTGGGGATGTCAGCTATCCCGACTGCAAGCTACGTAGGAAGGTAATGTGAAGTTTTTTATACTTGGCCACCTAGTGTATATGATGTACTTTTGGTAGTGGTAAAAAGACGGAACACTGGAGTAGTCTGCAGGAAGATGACAAGGGCTCTCCAAAGATTCCTGCTCTACTTGGATTTGCTTGAGAGCTGCACCCATTCCAAGACTGTATGCTAGCAAGTCCTGTTAGCAGGGCAGATGTTCTGTAACCACTTCTGAAAGGAACCTCTATTGTACAGTTGCTTGTAACTGTGAGGAATTTTAATTTGATAACCCAAATCAGCCCTTCCAGTGGACGTTATTGTCAGGATGTCTCGTTAAGGAGGCTATTGGAAGGGTGGTGCTGATAGGGGCAGTAATTTTTGTGACTCTGAACACTGTAGGCTTGTTGAATCCTAGGATTCTCTGACTGAAAACTGAACTTCTTCTGTAAAGAAACTGTGCAGGCAGGTCACAGTTTTCTTTTTATAATATGCCTGATGGCTTTCATTGTTTCCAGTGTGTACTGATACATGTTCAATATATTTTTCTGTTGACTTTGAGACCTATTTAGTTTTTTTAAACGGAAAGCTTTTTTTTAACTGAAGGGGAAATAGAGATTTATTGAAATACGGGGTTATAAATAATTCCAGAGTTTTAAAATAGCTAAAATAAAAGTATGGAAGATTGTTCTTTAGTTTTAAACTTGACATAAGATGGCTGCAAAGGTTTATGGCAGCGTTGGGGTATAGGTGGGTCCTGTCAGCAGAATTACAAGAAATTGTGCTTCAAATGAGGGTACGAGGCAGAAAAATTCATGTTTATCTTTGCAGGTTAATTGTGTCTGGGAAGCTGAGCAGGTCTAACCCTTTCTCTTTTTCACTCACTAAGTTTTACTAGTAGCAACTAAATGAGAGAGAATATAAATGCATGATTACCAGAAGAATGGAAGATAAAGATTGTACTTACTTTTATTCTTGCTACTATATCTTCAACTGTTACAAGCATGAAAAAAAACCCTAAAACCTAGCAATGTTCTTAAAATAATATAAAAACTATTTAAAAAAGTGCAATTTCTGAGGTGGCGTTACTAGAACGTTAATTTGCTAGGTTTTTGTGCATTCAAGCTTACGTAAGTTTGTCTTCATTCAAGGCTTCTCTTTTTAAAATAATTCGGAAACTTTGAACAGTAAACCGTTGAAGTCCAAATAATTACTTTCAATATTTAGAAGTTCATGTAAACTAATGAAATTGCATATCTGATTGTTTTTCTCTTTTCTATTTTAAAATAGGTCTTGATGTCAAAAGTGAAGCATGCCAGCGATTTTTTCGAGATGGGTTAACAATATCTTTCACAAAAATCCTTACAGATGAGGCAGTGAGCGGCTGGAAGTTTGAGATTCATGTGAGTTTTTGACGTTTTTAATTACTATACTTTTCAGAAATAAACGAGGAAGGAGACTGCTTTTGTGACTGTGAGGCAACTGCAGAGACTGAATCTCAATTTTGGAACTCAACAGAGAACCGGGAGAACTCTTGTATACATGGCTCTTGTGGGCGGGGAAGTCGTCCTTCTGTCATTGTTGCATCTTATTGTCTCTGGTGTCTTTGGGAAGGAGATAAAACATGACAAATGCTATGGGGAGGAACTGGACTTTGTATGTTCAGTAGTACAGCGCTTGTTGTGCTGTCTTTGGCCAGATATCTAGAGGCCTAATCATTTTTATGTGCGTGCTAGGACATGAAAACTTGCTTTTTTTGCAGCTTGGTAAGCTTTTACCAACCTGCTAACTTCTGAATGTTTGCGGTAGCTGTTTGAATATACAAACTGCTTGTTGGACAGCTAGTCACAGGCCAAATAAACTGTGAAGATCTTCATAAGCAAATTAAAATCTGTGAGAGAAATGGATGAAAGAAGGAAAAGTTAATAGTTCAGTGGTGATTCATCAATGTCTCAACCAAAAATACTTGTATCTTTTTCCTAAATTTAATTTTTAGCTGAAAACAGACAGTTCAGAGTTTGTTTAAAGCCTTTATTGGAGGAAGTACAAACTAAAACACAATGTTGTAAAACTCTTATGAAAGTCTGCTTGCTAGGTACGAATGGTTCAGAGTTTATAGTTCATATTCATCATATGGTCACCTGACATATTCTTTGTGCTTGGTTTTTTTCTAATAGAGATGTATTATTAACAACACCCATCGACTCGTGGAACTCTGTGTGGCCAAGCTGTCCCAGGATTGGTTTCCCCTTCTTGAACTTCTTGCCATGGCCTTAAATCCTCATTGCAAATTCCATCTATACAATGGTACTCGTCCCTCAGAAACAGTTCCTGCAGGCGTCCAGCTCGCTGAAGATGAACTTTATGCCCGTCCTCCTGACCCACGATCACCAAAGGTATGAGAGCATTTTCAGTCTGGTATTTTTAATTTTATGTAGTATTACCCAATTACACTGCAGCCACAGAGAAGTGTTTTTAGAGAGGAAAAACAAACCCTTCATTCTCTGTATCGCTAAGATGTTCTGCTGCTTTTGACTCGTACGTTAAATCGTGATCAGTTAAATTTACCCTTCTAACTCTTTCAGTCTTTGGTCCTCAGTCATAGAATCATAGAATTGTTTGGGTTGGACAGACCTTTAAGATTCAACTGTTAACCTAACACTGCCAAGTCCACCACTAAACCATGTCTATGGGCATCACATCTACGCATCTTTTAAATACCTCTCAAACTGCATCATGTATTTCTGTGGTAAGCTGGCACAACTCTGTTGGAATGCCATTCCTACTGTGTTAATTGGCTTGCTTGTATTTGCTAGTGGATGGATTTACCTTCTCACTCAACGTGATTTTGTAGGTGACGTATTTTGAGGAAGAGATCATGTGTAAAGTGGGAATTTTTCTCTCCCTTTTCTTACAGTTCTCAGTGAGAGGAGAAATGTTTTTAATTGGATATGAGATGCTAGTGTCAGTGTGGTTTGAGGGTTTGTTATTTTTGTTGTTGTTGGGGGGTTTTATTTGGGTTTTGTTTGTTTGGGGGGGGTTTGGTGGGTTTTTTGGAGGGTGGGGTTTTTTGTTTTCTTTTTTAAAAAAAACACCAAAACCGACAGAGCAGATTATTAATCTATTCTGGTTTTTGGGTCTGAATTTTTCAGGACTGTGTTCCAAGTGGCCTTGGTACAAGTTCAGGAGCTAGCAGAGTTACATTTTTGTTGCTTTCTTCCCTCTTTTTTTTTTTCTTTTTAGTGGAACTGCTAGCTGTTGATACGTTAAGAACCAGAGATAAATAACTTGGTGTCCTTGAACTTCCTCGCTTTGCTAACCGTGTTTAGAAGAATGATATTTTGCATTCTTACTGCTTTTATATGCAGCGTTATCACATTGAGGACCACAAAAAAATACCAGGGTCATCATGCTTTCTGTAGTAACTTAGCAACCTAAGATGAACCTGAAGTATAGTCATTTTTATTCCAATATATTTGATAAAATTATTTGAATAACTAATATACGGCACCTGTTTTTTGACATAACAGGGAAGATTGTGTTGCCTATTTCTAAGCATTTCCTTAAAACGGACTATTTAAGCTATGTAGGCAAGTTCACTGTCAGTTCTATTACCTCGTAACAGTTTATTTTGTAAGGACTGTTTAAAGAAAGTTTTGTTACTAACAGGTGCTTGAAAGTATTTCTAGATGGTAATTTGTAAATGTCAGAAAATAACTGTTTTCTTATTGCAGGGTTGGCTAGTAGATCTTATCAACAAGTTTGGCACATTAAATGGATTTCAGATCTTGCATGATCGCTTCATGAGTGGGTCAGCATTGAATGTTCAGATAATTGCAGCTCTCATCAAGTAAGTTTTTAAAAAATAACCATTTACATATTTCCAAAAATTGGACTAAATAAAATACTGTGTTAGCACAAAGCTTAGTCTTTTCTCCACCTACTTTCCTCACTCCATCTCTTAACTAGTTGTGTTTACCATCAACATTTCACATGCTTGTAAATAGACTTGAGTTTCTTAAATGAGTTGTTCCTTACTGTCTTAATATCGCACAGCTACCAACTGAATATTACACAACTACAATTTTAAACCCTTTTTTTTCTTTCTTTTTAGGCCATTTGGACAATGTTACGAATTTCTAACGTTACATACAGTGAAGAAATATTTCCTTCCAATTATAGAAATGGTTCCACAATTTTTAGAAAATTTAACAGACGATGAACTGAAAAAAGAAGCAAAGAATGAAGCCAAAAATGATGCTCTGTCAATGATAATCAAATCTCTAAAGAACTTAGCTTCAAGAGTTCCAGGACAGGAAGAAACTGTAAAAAACTTAGAAATATTTAGGTTAAAAATGATACTTAGGTAAGATGCTACTCCGAACATGATATGCTACTTCTGACATTTTTTTCACGCTTCTTACATTTAATTTCTCTTACAGGTTGTTACAAATTTCTTCTTTCAATGGTAAAATGAATGCACTAAATGAAGTTAACAAAGTAATATCCAGTGTGTCATATTATACTCATCGACATGGTAATCCTGAAGAGGAAGAATGGCTTACAGCTGAAAGAATGGCAGTAAGTTGTCTTCTTCACTGAAAGTCACTGAATAGATTTCTTCCTCCTTGTTTCTTTAGTTGTAGAAGTAGCTATATATTGTGGATTCTGCACGCTGCTAATATTCATATCTAGTGTTATAAACAGTAGATATCACATCATGGTAATAAGGCATTTTAATAGCAGCTGCTGTTGAGAATTCTTTTCAGTGCTATTAAAAACGTGCTTTAAAAAAGGGATCCTTGAGTAATATGGTTTTTATATAGTGCTTTAAAAAACCAAAACCAGACCTAGATAGAACAGGTGTCACTCATTTGGAACTTTAGTGCTACTGTACCTAAAAATTGAACGTTCATTTTAAAGAAGAATCTAGTCTGGTTTTTCTGTGCTTCAAGAAATTTATTGTAATTAAAGTTCTAGGGGACTGCTCTGCTTTTCACATTTCAGAATCTGGATTCTTTGGTACAGAAAGTCGAGACAATGCTTTTATTTAATATTTACACACTTCAAGTACTGTTTCATGCTTGAGCGCACATGTAGGGAACTATTAAAATGGGCATTTATAAAGTTAAAGTAAGGAGAGTTTCCATCTTTGTGAAATTTAATCATGTTGAGTGATTTTTTTTTTATTTTTTTATTTTTTTTTTTGGTACTGTTGTGCCCCATCTTTGTGACCTGCTGCGAGGCTTACAAACTGCAAAAGATCTGACAAAAAAAAGACTGCAGTTTGACTTCTTAAAGCAGTAGGAGGCAATGCGTCTCTTTCTTTATTACATACTCCCTATAGTTTAGCATTTTAGACAAAATCTCCGTTTTTAGATGAAAACTTCTACATTTCAGTATTCCATGAAACTAGCTTGAATATTGTAAGTCTAATCAGGGGCACTGTTGGAAGGTATGGTGCTATGTATGTTTGTTTACTTTTTCAGTGCTGAAAGCACACACTGGTTTGCTTCAGTCAGAACAAAAACCAGATGACCCTAATCTGGCTGTGTGAATGACACCACTGACAAAAAATGCATCTACTTAAATATGTCTTGAGTATTTGCCTCTAATTCAATTAGAAGCATTTTTAAAAAAACCCTGTAAGTGGCAGTACTTAACCTCAGTGTTTTGTATTTCAGTCCTTATTTACACCCTTTTAATGTGCATTTTATGCACACTAGTAGAGCTGGAAATGTCTTTAAACAATTTAGTTTTGGTATTTAATGGCTATGAATGGGAAGAGAAAAAATTTATTCCTTGAACAGAAGAATTATCTGTTCTTCCTATTGGCTTTTTATGTTTGAAGTTGTTTGAATATTGCATGCTTTGAGTTTATGATTTTAATATGCCTAAAAAATTGTTTCCCCATAAATTCTAGCATATTGGATTATTTTAAATGCTGCTGTTGGGTTTTTTTTGAGGAGGAGATCAAAGTTAGAGATAAATACTTTCCTCTTGTACTGTGTCTTTCTTGCTTCTCCTGATTACCATATTGTATATTAAAGTCATTAATACATAACAGGTTAAAATGTTTTTTTTTTAGCTCAGGTATCAGTGACAGCACTTCAGTAATTTGAGATACACTATTTTCTTTTTATATTCAGGAATGGATCCAGCAGAATAATATTTTATCAATTGTGTTGAGAGATAGTCTTCATCAACCCCAATATGTAGAGAAGTTAGAGAAAATTCTTCGTTTTGTCATCAAAGAAAAAGCCCTCACTTTACAGGATCTTGACAACATATGGGCTGCACAGGTAAAGAGTCCAACTGCTTGTCCGCTACTGCCCAGAAGGGATCTTGTATGTCGTGTATTGAGAAGATGACGACAAGTTCTTCTTGTGCTTGGTGTCAGACTAAAGAAACTAAAGAAAAACTTAAAATCAAATGGTAGTGTTCTTTGGGGTCCTGAATCTCAGATTTGTCTTCTCAAATGTCTTCAGTAGAAGGGGTCAGCTACACATGTATGTCAAGTCTAAAGAAACAGTTCAGAACATAGTGCAAAGATTATCCTTTTAAGTATTAAGGAACCCTCACCATTGAGCAAAGTTTAGATTATGAAAGAACATGATACATTATGACTCTATTAATAAGGCTTATAATAATGTCTGTTCCAGAAGTTATTTAACAGCAAATTCCTTTGTGTTGTAATGATTATTTTTGAAAAACTATAAATGTTGCAATATTGGCTTGTTCACTGAAATGATTGGTGAAGTTGAGCTTCCTAGCTGTGGGCTGCATGGTTTTAGCACACACAAAGAGTAGCTGAAGAGACAAACTCATTATTAATAGAGTAGACAGAAAATAAAAGGTCATTTTAGGATCAGAGCAATCATGGGTACATATATCTTTGTTCTTAAGTAATTCTTGGTGAAACTCTTAATTGTACAAGTAAGCCCTCAGGCCAGTCTTTCAAGCGTGGGAAGGATAAATCTGGTTTCCAAGATAGAGGCTGTACTGGTTTTGGCAGGGATAGAGTTAAATCTCTGCATAGTAGCTTATATGGTGCTATGTGGGTAAAGCAAAAGATTTACACTTTAAACTCTATCTCAACCCATTAGTTTTCTCACTTTAACTCTTCTGATTCTCTCCCCCATCCCACTGTGGGGTGGAGAGTGAGTGAGCAGCTGTGTGGGGTTTAGTTGCCAGTTGGGATTGTACCACAGTGGGGGCTAATACAGGAATAGGGTAGTGCTACATCCTGGTTTACATGTGTTCACACTCTTCTGGAGCTGTAACAGTTCATCTTAAGTGGAGTTAGGCAGGTGTCCCTGTTTTCAGTTTGCTATTTTCAGGTTACATTTAAAGCACTTGGGAGTACAGGTGGTGTAGTGCAAGGTTGACTTGAAGTTAGTTGAAACTCCAGAGATCTCATAACCTCTCAACTTCAATTCCAGAATGATGGTAACTGCACAGGCTGAACCTCAGGGGAGTACTTTTCTTTCTCGTTATCCCTAAATACTGTTTAGAAAATTACGTATGTAACACAGCAGTGTACAGATTACTTGACTTAAGGTCTGTGATCATACTATTAGTTTCCAGCTTGTGATCTTTAGACCTTACCAGACTTTATACTAAGTCTGTGGGGAAAAAGAGACTTTGCGAAGTTAGTTTGCTGTTAGTAGGCTTGTATTAGCTATATTAGAGCCTCACTTTTGATAATAAAAAATAAAAATCTGAAATTTGGAAAAAAGTCTTCCAAGCAATTATATTCCTCGTAGTGCCTGGGAATGGGACATGCGGATAAGCTAGTTTAAGCCAAACTTTAGTCTTACAGGAAAGTGTGAGCAAGTGATGCAGCCCTTAAAAGATTGGAATAGTCTACCTGTATAGTTGAAAAAAAAAATAAATTTAGGAATAAATCTCCCACACTCTGAAATACCTGGCTTACTCTGCTCACTTCTTTTGCTTTCAATTAGGTATTTGCTACAGTGTGCTTGCTGTGATTTTTCTCCTGTATTATTTTTTGTGAAAGTTGGATTCAGTGTCTTATTCAGGTAGACGGTTTCACTGTGGCTTTAGGCATGGAATTAAAATAGACTAAAAAGAATACCAAAATCTGCTAATACAGAATGATTTTTACCAACTTTATGACTCTCTGTGTTTAGTAGTTTTTAGAAGTTCTTATTAAATGACTGCTTCTGAGCGCAGCTGAGCATGAAATTCAGTAGCAAGGAGTTGACTTACTGTGTAGCTTTATATAACAGGCAGGCTATTTTAGCTCTGGCTCAGTGCAGCAATGGTGTGGTCTTGCTTTCAGGCTAGAGCTGTTGCGTTGCTGCCTGGGTTTAGAGGGTAAGCACGTGCAAATTTACAACTGACAGTATAGAAGTGACCTGAGAATCTCAGGATACAACTAGAATAAAAATAAGTAGTTTATGAAAAGTAATGAAACTGTGCTGCTTTTGCCTTTAGAAGGCAACATAAGTTTTAAGTTTTATTAACGTGTTTTGTGTCGTACAAAGTGAGCGTTCACAAAATAGGAGCATATTTGATTGAAGGAATAGTGTTGGAAGTCTCTAAAAGGAAGCATTAAGTTGCAGGCTGTTCAGTTGCAGGGAAAGATCCAGAAACAAGACAAGAAATAAAATGACAGATTAGTGCTGGAATCTCATTACTTATATTCTGGAGCATTTAACTAGAACATTACAGGTACTTCTGTGTTTCCACACAGCAAATTGACAGTTTCCACACGAGGTTCCTTACCTCACCCTACTGTCTTGCACTGCTTCCCCAGCCTTTTCTGTTCTTAAGGGCATCCCCAACTCTGTTAAACCTCTGGAGACAAGACTGTTACATATGCCTTATTCTTAACTCTTTGTGGGAGCAGCTGTGCATACTTCTTCTATTTACTGTATTGAAGATGCTCTCTCTGCCCTGTATGCTCTCAGTTTTTCTTTCTATCCAGGAAATGGTCTGGTAAAAGGAAAAAAATTATACACTGTTCTGCATAATCAACTGGATAATGTGGTTTAGTAATTCCCCCTTTCATAATCTAAGCCATAACACGAAAACAAATGTTACTACTTCAAGTCACTATTTTAACAGAAAAATTTATGGCACACTATAAATAATTTATGGCACAGCATGTAACCAAGCTATTAGTATCTTTTTTTTGTTTTTAAGTGAAGTACTGATGCAAGCTTTTAGAAGGAAATGAATTTTAAAACTACTCATGCATGCATTTTTAATACTGTATAAGATTAATTACTTCAGAGTGTGTTTTCTAGGTATTTTTTCACATTTTTTATTCTACACTAACAGGAAACTTTTCTACAGTTAATCAGCTATTGATTCATATAGTCCAAAATAGTTGTTTCCACTAGCACAAGTACTTCAGCCTGAGAAACTATGTGGAAATACTAAAAATTATTTTACAGCTTAAAACACTTCATTGAGGAAGTGGATGTTGAGTCCGTGCTTAAAACCCTTTGAAACTACATGAAGTTAAAATACTGATTTATAAGTTAAAATTAATGTTTAGACTTTGTCTACTCTCCGAGCATGATTTTGTTAAAAAAATAGTGTGACACTGCAGCATTTATATTCTGAATACTTGTGTGCACACAGAGAGCACGCTTAAACACTTAACACATGCAAGGAAAATCTAAGTATTGTGACTTCCCAGTGAAACAAATACTAGTTTTGCCATGCTGCTCCCACAGTGTTGGCCTCTCTTGCTGGCCACTTCAGTCTGGCAGAAGTGATGTAGGATTTCTTGCTGCTTGACTTAATATGGGTTGCTACAAATGTCAGTGGATGCTTTTTGTCATCTTGACAGGCAGGAAAACATGAAGCCATTGTAAAAAACGTCCATGATCTCCTTGCAAAATTAGCTTGGGATTTCTCACCTGAACAGCTTGATCACCTCTTTGATTGTTTTAAGGTAATTATGCACTTTCTGACTTTAGTCAGGAAATGAACTGTGACGTTGGATACAGATTCATGCCTCTTTCAATGTCTACTTTCAACCTATTTTAGATACGGGCAGTTTCCCTGCGTTAAAAAACTTCTTAATGTACAGCAACAGTCTGTAGTATTTAATATTAGAAGCGCTAGATCGTGCTATTCTTTAACAAGTGTTCCTTTTGAGATTTTTAAATTTACTTCCTGTCTAAAGCAACGGCTAGTTATGCTAATTTAATTGACAATTTTGTTGTGGTTTAAACATTTCTGGGTAATGCACGTCTTCTAAATCCTGTAGTATTAAAGTGACATTTAGCAGTCTTAGGAATATTGAATTTTTCAAATAAAATAGGTTGTTTATCTTAAATAGGCTTCTACATTTATTCCAAATTATCACGTGTTGATGATTTAGTCAATAATGTATTTCTCCTAGCATTAGAGGAGTTTTTATCAAGTTTACTGGGCATTGCTCCATTGGATCTTTAAGTAGAGGACATCAAGGACTTTGTTACCTGCCCCCCTAGCTTCCTCTTTATCATTTCATAATTTTTCTTTAACACAGATACAGAATGAGACAGTCTCAGCAATGCAGTGCTGAATGTTTATAAACAGATAATGATTTGATTGAAATCACAAAACAACTTGTTTCTGAAAGTTTGTTATTCACTGACTTACCATAAACATTTCTAGCTTCCAGTAGCAGTGCCATCTGACTGCTTTTACTGTTCCACTTTTAGATGATATGCGTCTAAATGCAAGCCAGCTTTGTAGGCTGTTCCCTGTTTTTAGATAAATGCATTATAGTCACGTTTCAACTTACATGCAGTTTGATTAACGAGGGTCCTCTAGTTCGGTGAATATGGGTCTGGTGTTCTGTAATCCAGATACTGAACGAAATACTCAGAAATTTTACATGTAAACTGTTGCAAGTTGTGTTTGACCTTGAGAGAAGAATATGAAGTAATGTTATGTTGGAAACTTGTTCAGAAAAAGGTTAACTTCATGCAGAAGACGTTTGTTTCAGTCAGGTCCAGAAGAATAAGCGATATTAAAGTTTTATTCATGTAATGATTATAAGTTAAGAAGTCTTTTAAGTATAAGCACTTTATAGTTGCATCACTTTACTGTGGCATCATTTGTTAACGGTGCAAGTTATCTATGGAATTTAAAAAAGAAAAAATGACTGGTTTTCATATAAAAATATTTTCTTAGGCAAGTTGGACAAATGCAAGCAAGAAACAGCGTGAGAAACTACTTGAGTTAATTCGTCGTCTTGCGGAGGACGACAAGGATGGTGTGATGGCACACAAAGTGCTGAACCTTTTGTGGAATTTGGCTCATAGTGATGATGTGCCAGTTGATATCATGGACCAGGCCCTTAGTGCTCATATTAAAATCTTAGATTACAGCTGTTCACAGGTGAGTAATCCGGTGTATTCTATGGTGAAATCAGTCACTGACCATTTCCTTCCATCCCCCATTAAAAATTCAGGGGATTTGGTAATTTAACTAAAGTGTTCCTTATCATAGATTTGTGTTGTTCTACCAACATCCAGGTAATTTTAAAATGTTATGGGACATATTTTAAATGATACAGTTAGTGGTTTGGTTGGAGAGGGTAAAATACATGTTTGCTCGTCGTGTTGCAATTGGTGACGTACTGAAATGACTACATTACATGAATTGGAAAAGAACCCTACCAAAGTAAATAGGGAGAATGGAAAAGCAGCCTCCCTCTTGTCTTTGCTTTTTTCTGAACTTGATTATGCTAATTTGTTTGTTTGTTTTCAGTGAGTCTTAATATGTTTTTTATGATATATGTCCTAGCAAAGGACAGTGAAAACTTACACTGTATCCTTCCCCACCCAAACTTCTGCGGAAGTCTGCCAAAATAATAATTCGTTGTGGTTCAAAATTAATCCATTATCTGTCTTGCCAGTTTTTGTTTCTTCGTTGTTAAGAAACAGTTTGTCAGTGTTTCTTAATATTTTATAGTAGCTTGCTCAGGATAACACTCAGTAGAAATAAAGGAAAGAAGTGAAAGAACAAATTATTTAAGCACTGATGATCCTACAGGTTTTCTTAAATATGTACTGAATGCTTGGGCGCTTGAAGGCAAGAGCATTTGTAACACTGATAGCTTCTGCCAACTCATAGCACTGCTCAGATACTTTGCTTAAGAACAGTTGATGTGGTATTTGTGTGGCTTTGTACGTTCTGTTCTATCTTGGAAACAAAGGAAGGGAATGATGATAGTTTCTGCAAAATACTTGATTTTGATTATAAATGCTTGTTCTTTAAGGATCGAGATACACAAAAGATTCAGTGGATAGACCGCTTTATAGAAGAGCTTCGCACAAATGACAAATGGGTCATTCCTGCACTGAAACAAATTAGGGAAATTTGCAGTTTGTTTGGTGAAGCACCACAAAACCTGAGGTAAGAACAGAAGGCAAATAAAATCTTGTCTGTTAAAAGTTGAATGGTTAGAATGAGGCAAATTTTTTAGATTTTTATTTATTTATTTATTTCAAGACGTGGGGAAAGCTTAGGTAAAATTAATAACCTTGTGTTTGAAGATATCCTTGAGTTGGTTTTAATGTGTATAAATAGCCTGTAAAGATTCTGACACCTAGGCTCAGTAGGAGAGAATTAACGGTTTCCTCAAACGTATTTTTATTAATGTTTAGAACCAGTAGTCTGATTTGTGGAAAATCTGGGGTTGTTCTTCTGTTATCCGTGCACTTCCTTGCCTAACAGTGGAATTAGCTTACAAAGTATAAGTATTATTTTATGTGCATATATGTGCGCGTGCACAAACATACATTTACACACCCATCCCCATTCTTTGATGATAAATTTATACAAGTCATCTAGCTTATATACTTGAAATGAAAGGTGACTTCATTTGTCTGGGAAAAACACTCCACTACTCCACTGAGCTCTCTCTTGAATGGAAGATACTAGAAATGCGTTGAGTTTTATTGGTTTTGTGGGGTTTATTTAATTTATTTTTAAAAGAAAGAAGAAAGGAAAAGTCTGTTTGGACTTGTTAAAGTTCTCATACTTCTTTTCATTCTTTTAAATGTCTTCTCACTACAGAAATACCTGAGATTTTGTGCCCCTAACAGTTTTTGTATCTACATCAGAATTTTTACAGATTCCAGAAAAATATTGTCAGTATCGTGCGATTGCTTGGTTTTAATTCTTGTAAGCAGGTAAACTGTTCAAATCAATGTTGCTATTACAGTCTACTTACAAGAGGGATCAAGGCAGGGAAAGTTGAAGAAAATAAGCTTTCATTTTACACAGTGGCATCTTACTGATACTCTTACAAGGAGCTGTGATAATACGGAATTCCTGGCTTTTGGAATTTTCTTTATTCATTTAGTTTGCAACATCTTTCTCAATTTTCATGACATTTTAATCCTTTACAGTTTTCATATTAATGATTGTTTGAGGTTTTTCCAACAAGGTCATA
>VZZY01021144.1:38211-51822 GCA_013400335.1 Eurystomus gularis | reverse complement strand
AAGCTGGACATGAGCCACCAGGGCTCAATGGCAGCTCAGAAGGCCAGTCGTATCCTGGGCTACATCAAAAGTGGTGTGGCCAGCAGATCGAGAGAGGTGATTCTGCCCCTCTACTCTGCCCTGCTGAGACCTCACCTGGAGTACTGCGTCCAGCTCTGGAGCCACAGCACAAGAAGGATGTGGACCTGTTGGAGCATGTCCAGAGGAAAGCCACAAAAATGATCAGAGGGCTGGAGCACCTCTCCTATGAAGACAGGCTGAGAGAGTTGGGGTTGTTTGGCCTGGAGAAGAGAAGGCTCCAGGGGGACCTTATAGCCACCTTCCAATACCTGAAAGGGGCCTATAGGAAGGCAGGGGGTGATCTGTTCTCAAGGGTCCGTAGCATCAGGACAAGGTGTAATGGTTTTAAACTGGGAAAGGATGGATTTAGGTTGGACCTTAGGAAGAAGTTCTTTAATATGAGGGTGGCTAAGCACTGAAATAGGTTGTCCAGAGAGGTGGTGGAGGCCCCATCCCTGGAGTCATCCAAGGTCAGGCTTGATGGGGCTCTGAGCAACCTGACCTAGTTAGAGATGTCCCTGATTATTGCAGGGGTGGTTGGACTAGATGGCCTTTAGAAATCCCTTCCAACCCAACACATTCTATGATTCTATGATTCTATGATGGAGGTGCACCAGTGGGGACTTCCTCCCCAGAGATGCAGAAAGCTCCTTAGTGAGTATACTTCAGTTACCGAGGCTATGTTCATTCAGAGCCATATTTTACTTGCTGAGTAAAATCCAATTATAACATTGGCATCTCACTATATTTGATTGATAAAGTAGGGGAGCCATGCTGGAACCAGCCTTGTAGATAGAGTACCTTTCCAGTGCTTGGGCCTGGGCAAGGCACACCCTGCAGCACAACACAGCCTGGGAGAGAGGCTCAGAATTTACGTATCCATTTAAGCATCCAATAGAAACAGCTGAAAGAACATACATGTGCTTGGTAGATCCCAGGACAATAAATATACACTCTTCTTAATTAAAACAGAGTTACAAAAACCTTTCCTGATGGTGTTTTTAATTTCATTTAGTGTATTTTGCAACATTATGTAATCAATGTCCTACTTCAATGCTCAGTGAAGAAATTAATAAAAATAGTGGGGATGGGAATGATAGAAGACTCTCAAATTACTTGGGGATTATGCTTGCCACTCTTGACCTAAGAAAGCTTGTCTGTTGAAAAAAAGACCCAGTATTCATATGCTGAGATTATCAATAGTCAGAGAATTGGCCAAGTATATGCACGGCATATACAAGTATTAGATTTGTCTTCACAGTTCAGAACTCAGAGTTAAAAGCCCACATCATTTGGACACAGACTACCAGGACAGAAGCTATGTGGTTTTGACTCCATTGTTATTTTATAAGAGTTATTCTAAGTAAGCTAGAAATGAAAAAGGGAGATTTATGCAGGTCTCCTTTCCTTTGTTCAAAGCAACAGATAGCTGCTACCCATGGATGTGACTCACTGTGGCAGTGTCTCCTACCAATGAAGCTGTATCCTCAGTGGGATATTCGGCAGGGTATGCTGTGTATTAGAGCCTTCTTAGCCTCTGCAGAGAAGAAAAAAAGGAAAAGATAGGGAAACTACTCTGAGGAATACCATCCAGTTTCTTCCAGGGCCTACTAAACTGCTTCACCTAGAGGCACTTGGTAGTACTGAACAGAGATGAGTGCCATTCTTGCTGTGAAGGTCCTGACTGTGTCCCCCCAGCAGTGTATTTGGCTGTGGGGCTCAGGGCAGGGGCCAATCCCTGGTCTCAGGGGTTGCTTCAGCCCTGCTGACCTGCCTGTGCGCAGACATGGTCCTGAACCAAGTCCCCATCTTGTTGCAGCCTTGGCTTATCCTCATCCCCTCACTCTGCCTGATTTCCCAAATACCTCTTCAGACAGCTAAAGCCACAACACTAAAATGAGGTAGATGTTGATAGCTCTCCTTTAACACTTACTTCATAGTTTCACAGACTTTGGCTTAGATGTACTTTTACATCACTGCTTACAAAATCTGATGAAGAGAAACAAAGAAAATAAATTCTGCTACCAAGAAAAAGACAATACTGGCTACACAAACCAAGGGCCATAACTGTCCAAAACTGTCAAAGAGTGAAGTTTTGATCTGAAAAATACGTGGTATTCATTTTACTGTTTTCCTCATGGAGACAGCAGTCTTGAAAGTTATGGTTATGTATTTCCACTGCAAGTAATATCTAAAATCTATTATTTGTCTGTGGTATGCACACTGAGAAGAGATTCATTCCCACAACTGTCAACATATTTTGAAGTTTAGTGCTTATGCTTGCAATACTAAGGGTGTAACAATAATTGATGGAGTATAAGGAATGGAAAGCCTCTTCACTTCTGTCAGGTTAATGGCAGAAGCATATGCTGAAAAACAGGTGAAGATGGTTGGAGCTGTTCAAGAGAAGTGAAAGGCCCAACACATCACTAAGTATGCTCTGGTTCACATATGCACTTGGAGCCAGAGACAGTGCTGTTTTAACATTACTTTCTATCATGTTTTACATCTGTAGCTGTTGCTTTTAAACTTAAAGAAGAATACAATGTACAAAATTTTATTTTTAAGTTATATGCCCCTGATGAAAAACGTATCTAATTGTTTGGCTATTTAAATTATTGTTTCATATGTTAATTATCAAATTCCATTTAAACAGACAAGGACACTTGCACAGCAAAGCAGTCTTCTCCTCTTGCTGTAAAATAATCAAATTTGCTATATCAAAATTATTTTAGTAGCAACATCTGATTTTGCAAAAACAAGATTAAGCATTTGCTGCTAGAATATGCAAGCACATCTTAGCTGAACGCAGTGAAGCTGTGCCTGCCTGTGTCAGCAATGTATTTGGCCCCAAGGCTTCATTATTTAGATTCCAAGTTCATGATGTGAGGACCTATGTCTCTGTTTCAGAGATGCTTCAGATAGTTTAGCTGCTTTATAAATAATAAATAAAATCATGACTAGAAGCCTCAGGGCAGAGGAAGACTGATTGTGAGAGAGAGGGTCTTTGTACAAATACAGGAAAACCTCACTCCAGCTACCTTCCAGGCACCTTTACTACCATCTTCTAGGCAATTTGTCTCACTATCACATCATGCTTATGAAGCCACCACCTGTCTAAGCACCGGGACCATCCTGGCACCTTCCCAGCTGGAGGCAGCTGACTTACATGCAAAGCCACCTTACACAGCCCAAACTTGCACCTTCCTTAGCCCAAACAGCTAAGCAGTGAAGCCCTTCAGAAGTAAATACAATCAGTTCAATATGCAAGTAATTGGGAGAGTTTATACTGTAAATTTAAATAAAATAGAATGTGGAAGACATAATCTTTATAAGGGAATAAAGGTTTAGATTTTTGAGCCATAACATAAGCATTTGATGAATACCCTAGCCAAAGCAGCTTTACTTTTGCGATTGATAGTATCCGTTTCAAGATATTAGCAGCCTAGGGAAGCATCGCTCTGCCTTTGAGCATCCTGAGAATACAGCTAAATAGGGGTTTCCTATGTTCCTATGTTCTGATGAACACAAGCAGATCCCAGAGCAATGACTTTACAGGACTGAACTCATTTGAACACTCATTAGGTAAATGTATAGAGATTGTTATATAGTCAAATTATTGGTGGGAATTTGCAAGAGCCCTCTTGCTGCAGAAATTATTGGAAGATGACAATCAGTGTCACTTTTTCAGCATAGACCAACACTATTCTAAGAATTTTATAAAGGGGAAAATCCTTAGGGCCAAATGTAATTGAAACTTATTCCCCCAGCAAGTATTAACATGAAATATGTTATCTACAAGGGCCTCTAGAATAATGTGCACAGTAATAGCTTTGAGACAGATAGAAAATTAAGTGTATTTGCAGCTGAGAAGACAAAGACAATTGTGGGATTTCAGGTCCTTCTGCTAGTTTTGTGAATCTTTAAACTGACAGGTTCATTTTAAAAATATATTAATTTCTTATTTCAATTTATCTAATCTCAGGAAACCTCTGAAAGCCACACAGATTTTGTGACAGTACTCTTCTACTGCCAAAAGCAGTAATTTGTGCTCTTATGCAGAGCTCCTCTGTACATTGAAGTACTGTAGAGCTGTGTTAGAGAGATGTGGGCTTCATTTCAGATTGTCTAATCTGACACTATTTTTATAGATATGTATTTTACAGGTTCAATGTTGAAGGCACAGGGAAGGAAGTTCTGTGGTTTTGGATGTGTGAATGTTATTAAAGATTGGATGAATCAGCAACAAATGCTGTGTACTTAGACATACCATGATGAATGAAATGCATTCTTCATTACTACTGAGAAGGAATTTTCAGTGACTACCAGTAATGATGGTGATTTTACTACCAAACTAATTCAATCATTTAATATCAGGTATATGGCAAATCTAACTGGTTTTCTTCTAATAATGCAAAAATAGATAGTGTAGATTAAAGTGGAATGAGTAACTGCTGACAAAAAAAATGCTTGCCCATAACATACTACTTCATTACTGATCATCTGACTAAACCATCTGCCATCCAGAGTGCATCCAGTATTTCTTGAGACAAAGTAGCTTTTTCTACCACCCTGCAGAACAGACAAGGTTTAAAAACATCCGCCTCTTAAAAAAAAAGACACTTCAATAGAGAAGTCTTTTCTTCTATACATAATTTAAAGATAAGAGAGTAATATACGTGACTGTGAGTGGAATAAGAATTGCACACTTTTCTACAAATTAGAAGAACGTCCAGAATACATTGTTAGTAAAAGACCGACAAGGCCAAGCCATTTAACCAGAGAATTTAGCTCCTCTTCTGAAATGTCCAAGAACTGATTTTTCTCAAACTTACTTAGCCGATTTCAGTTTGTGCCTTTTACTTCAGGAATTGCACAGAAGTAGCTTCAATCTTAGCCATTTTATTTAGATGTTATGTATCAGTTAAGTTACAGCAGTAACATTGTTTCTGTTCCCAGGTGTGAAAGCAATTTGGATATCAGTTATAAAATTCAGTTTTTGGTTAAGCATGCAGATAAGCAATCTCACATATAAAGTGTAAAGGGAATAGCTTACATGAAGAAAACTTCCTACATGTGTAAAAACTGCCAGGTTTTAGGTTTGAATTCTGAATAGGATATTTTTGTTTGGTTTGGTTTAGAGGAATGGGAGCAGGCTAATTTTGCAAGAGCCATAATAGCACTTTTGAACAGCATTACACAAAAGAAGAGATACATTATTTGATCAGCAAACACATAGTGCCATATGTATCAGTCTTTCAAATAATCTTCTACAGAAATTAGCTCTATCTTCAAGAATTTTAAGATGAAGTGGTAGCTTTTGCTCTCCCGTGTTGTTTATTGAAAATTTTCTCTTCTTCCATTTGGTCCCAGAATGCAAAAAATAGGAAAAAACCTGAACCCTTTCATGCCTCCAAGACTGCACCACTCTGGCCAAAAGAAGCAATAGAGTTTATTCAGTTCCCCAGGGGGCAGCACTTGGGTTGATTCTGTAGTTGTATTGCTAGGCAATAGGAGGTTCATAATGTGCCTCCTGACCTATGAAAGTCACTGCACTCCAGGCTCACAGGAAGTTATTCATGACCACTACAGGCATTGAAGTCTTTATGTCCGTGATACTCAGAAGAGGAAATCTGGGAATGAGAGGCTGACACAGAATGCTGGTTACAGAAAGAATAAGAGAGCATACAGTGGTTTTGTGGTCTGGGTGCAGGCAGAGTGCTTTCTATGAACTTCACAACCTCCCTCCTTCATTTTTTCTGTATGTAAAATGGGAATAATGACTCACTGCTTCAAAAGAGAATGGAAGAATTAGCAGGGTATTTATAAAGTACTACAGAACTGATAAAACACAGTCAATAGAAAGCCAAGTTAAATAATTGTACAGAAAATGAAACAGAAATCCTTAGGAGGAAGTCCAAGAAAAAACATCTGGCAAAAGAGAGAGGCATAGAAGGCCTGACAGAAGGAACAGAAAAGCAGCATTATTGGTTTGTTTTTCCCTTTGTAGAACAAACCAACATGTCAGATGCAATGCAATCTGTTGTTTGAACAGAAAAATTTGGGGAAGAAAGAATGGGAACATCTGAACTAAAAAGTCTCTGAAAAATTAACTGAAGAAGTAGATTGAGGGTGTGGATGGACACACGGGAGTACATGGGAGGATCTGGCTTTGAGCACCAGCTGTCTCCCAGGACAGGAGTGCTGTCAGCTCCAAGATCCAGGCTGGGCTGATGTAAGCAATGCTTGTGGATAGGTGGAAATAGCTTTCTGAGTCTCTACAAGTAACTGCAAAAAGGTGGCAAGAGCTCTAACTTACCCATCAGCTCAACTTCATAATGGTTGGCATTCAGGTCCATCAGTGAAACGATCTTTCAGACATCGTAGAGACTGGAGTTTTTCCTGTTGTCTTCTACCCAGGCTCCTTGTTATTTTTCATTTTCAGCTCCCCTCTTTCCCTCTTGTCTCCATTACATTTCTTCACTTCTTCTGTACTCCTTCTTAGTCTTCCTCTGTCCTATTTTTCCTTTTTCTCCCTCCTTCCTCCATTCCCAGGTTCTTTTTTCCTTTGCATTTCACAGTGTAACTATGTACTGATTTTCCTGAAGTCTCACCATGTGTTGTTCTTCCAGTAAATAACAGTGACAACTGTTTGGCCTTCGTTCTCTTCTTCAGTTCTCTTGCCTGCAGGTAGTGTTCCTGTGCCTGATTTTCCTGTTTAGGGAAGCAAAACCAAACTGTTAATTGAAAACCTACAGCTACATGCTGTACAAAGAGTAGCACAGAAAGACTTATTTATCCAAAAATCAACACTTAGTGTAAGACAAAAAAAAAACCCAGATGAATATTGTCAGATAACAGACTACAAGGTAGAAGAACCAGCCTGATGAGCCAAAGTCTTAGAAACTTAGCTTTAAGAAAGATGATGTTTTTTGTAGGTACCACAGTCAAGAAGATGAGTGATGAGTCTGATCTGAGGCAGAGCAGAGGAGCCCCTAGGAGATGTAAAGAGCAACAACCATAAAGTAATGTCCTTGTTTTGGTGGGATAGAGTTAATTTTCTTCATAGCAGCTGGTATGGGGGTAAGTTTTGTATTTGTGCTTAGAACAGTGTTGATAACACAGGGATGCTTCAGTTACTGCTGAGCAGAGCTTGCATAGAGCCAAGGCCTTTTCTACTCCTCACACCACACCACCAGCATATAGTGCACAATGGGTGCACAAGAAGTTTGGAGTGGATACAGCTGGGACAATTGACCCCAACTGACCAAAGGGATATTCCATACCATATGACATCATGCTCAGTAATAAAAGCTGGAGGAAGAAGGGGGTAAGGGGGACATTTGTAATTATGGTGTTTGTCTTCCCAAGACATCATTATGCATGGAGGAGTTCTGCTTTCCTGGAGATGGCTGAACACATGCTTCCCAATGGAAAGGAGTGAAAAAGTTCCTTATTTTGCTTTGCTTGCGTGTGCAGCTTTTGCTTTACCTATTAAACCCTCTTTATCTCAACCCATGAGTTTTCTCACATTCACCCTTCTGATTCTCTCCCCCATCCCACTGATGGGAGTGAGCGAGTGTCTGTGTGGTGCTCAGTTGCCTGCTAGGGTTAAACCATGACAAGCAGAAAAGGGCTTGTGTGAAGATCTGGCATGAGAGCACTGCAGGAGAGCATCATGAGTGATAAGATGTGGGAGCTGATCTTGTCATACTGAATGGGAGAGAGAAAGGCTATAGAAGACCTGTGAAAAGGAAGATGGATAATTTCTGTCCTATGCATTAGAGAAGGAGGAGCCAGCAGGGTGAGGTGGCTGAAATGCTTTATCTAGGTGGGTAGATGTTGTCTATGCACTTACAGTTCCAGTTCCAAGCTTCTTCTGCTTCTTATAGTTAAAGCAACTTTTTTTTTTTTAAAAAAAAGAATGTTAAGATTCATATTACAATATTATTTCAAAAGCTGTGGCTAATGATAGCACTGAGTCTTGTGCAACTCATAATAGAGGAGACAAAGTCTGAAATGCTAGATGAAATTGTGGAAGTTTTAATGCAGAGTTGCAGTTGCATATGAGATTCTCCCTAAATACAAGGAAGACAGAGAAGACATGCAAAACACCCACCTTCATCTGAAGCTGTCCTGCATGAGAATGCAGATGGAAAATACCTTTAGCCAGCTTCTCTAGAAAAGGTCCTCAACTGATAGTGTATCTGTTTCTGGGTCACTTGTCTCCAAAGCTTTCTCCAAGAAAGTAGGAAGTCCTTTTCCAGTGTTGTTGGAAGCAGAGTCTGAAGTATCTAGTTCCAAATGTCATCTCAGTGCAGGGTCCCTGCTTAGACATCAGTCTAAGCCTCTGTACCTATTCCATCCAGCTCAAGGTCATGTCCCCATCATATTGACCAGATTTTTTTTTTTCTAATTGAAAACACCAAACATAGTTTAAGAGCCAGGCCAGCCTGAGAGCATATGTAGTAGGCACCAGAAATCCTTTCATCTTTTCCTCCGAATTGTAATAGCTTTAGTGAAATTCTTATTGTACTTCTGTCAAATCCAGTTAACTTTTCAAAACAAAGATATTGTTTAATCTAAACAGGATAATTTCCTTTCTCAACATTTCCATCATACTATTTAATGTCAAGTGTGCATGACTTTAGCAGCACCTCCTCAGCAAACTCCCAAAACAGGAATGGTTGGCAACCAGTGACATATATGAAAATCAATAAGATGTTCTTCTACAAACAGTCTACTTAGTTTAAACATAGAGTGTACTGCTCTTTAGGTGGAAATTATAAACATCAGAAGCATATCTAAAAGCCTGTGGTATCTTTGTGGTGTGAGCTCTTAAGTCTCATTACTGTTAATTGTACATATGGTTCAGAGAGATAATATATCCCAGGATAATTAAATAAATGTAATTGTTTGAAATACAAACCCTACTGCAGGCAATTAAAAGCAAAGATATTAGGGGTCTGATTCTGCAACCCCTTTCTCGTCTAACTACCGAGTCACAGTGAGTTTGCCTAGATGCAGGAGGGCTTACTGAATCAGGCCCTATTTTTCTAAATCAAATATTTTGTTCATATTAAAAGAAGATAGCCAATCTTGAAATTGTGATTTTGGAAATATGTTTCTTTACTATTTTTAGCAACACAATTTAATCCTAACATTGTAGTATTTGGGAAACTATTTGGCTTTCCTTCCATCGTCAGTTATGATGAATATTAAGAAGAAGTAGTTACATAATGCCCTTCATTTCATGATCTTTAAGGGCTTCATGGACATGAATAAATTATGCATTCTGATAACAGTCTGGAAGTAAGTAATGTTGTGCCATAAGGGAAAAAATTAAGTGTAAGGTGTGATATGAATTACCCAATTGAGTCAGTGGCTGATTGGAAAGCAGAACCTGGATGTCCTGACTGTTGCTTTTCTCTTCTAATCACTAAGGACATTTTCTGCACTGGATCGCTAGAGCGTTTTGTATTAGTAAAATCAAAACAAAAACCTCATCAAAATGCTACAGAAAGAAAACAATCACGAATCAGAGAACATCTGGATTATGAGGGTGCTTGAGGGGGCTGCCTCCTGAAAATCTTTCTAGATACTATTCCAAGGCAAGAAAAGAGAAAACCAGCAGCAGCTATTTTTGAGAAAATGTCGCAAGATTCCTCCTGTGGTTTCCTACCTGGCTGTTCTGAAGATATTTTTTAAGCAATTTCTATGGTAAAGTGAAAGATGCGTGTCTGTAAGGAGAGAGAAGGAAGGGAAGATGTGCATTCACACACACACCATGCTTCTCATAGGTGCCACTAGCCATTCTCTTCACCGCACACTCAAGATGAATGCAAAACAATCCGGTAGGTCTTTTAAAAAAAAAACCCCTCAGGTTTGCCTTAAAACTAAACTTTTAAAAGAGTCAATTTACCAAAAGACTGACTTTCAGACTTGGCTCAGTGCAGCACTCATTGCAATCAGTATAGTCTTTCCTCTTACCTGCAAAGCCTATGGCTATGCATAAGCACTGGAAGATGATGGTAATGTTTGGTGTTTCCCTTAGATATTTCCTGACATTCTTTTAAAAAATTGAAATACTGGAAAAGAAAATGGGAAAATGGAATAACAAAATGACAGTGTGGCTGTAGTGTACAAAAATACCTTTGAGAGTAAATTAGTGACCTCTGTGACTTTAGCTTGTGATACAGTGCTTTCCTCAGAGCAATAAGAAACAGTGAAACTGGTTCAATAATCAACAGCAAAATGATGAGTTTCAAATCTGGTAATTTACCATTGATAGGAAATGTACACACACATAGCAAGGTACAGGTGCATATTCCCTTGTGGCTAATTTTATACTGTTCACACTTAGGTTTTTGGGTGGATGGTTTCAGGTCTGTCACATTTTATGATTACAGGAGATCTGAGCTGAAAGATGAAGGGATGCTTCACTCAGCAAACACTGAAGTTTACAGACTTGAAAAGAGATCTCAGTCTTTGTGCTTGGAGGACTCTGTCTTAATAAGGTCCTGAAGACGCTCAAAGTGTTCAAGTACGGCCAGGCAACACTGAATAAAGTGGCATATAGGGAAGTAAAGAAAAGAACAGGAAAACACAAAAAGGAAAAGAATATGGAGAATTTTCCCTCCCCTAGTTACAGAGCAGTAAATACAGAAAAGATATTAACCTAAATGGACTTAATCTGAACACGTTCCTTTTAATAGAAGGTTGGGTGATCTGAAGTCCTCTCAGCAAAATGTTGGTTTTTTTCTTCTGATCACTGACATTGTTTCTTTGGCAAGGAAAAAATGGACCTACCCTTGATTTTCTAACTTGTTTTTCATTTTGATCTGAGATGGAAAGCATTCATCCTCTTCTACGCTCATTTTAGCCTGTGTCTCTGGATTTCTGCACAAAAAGTCATTGACCAAAGTGTTCTTTAACATCCAGATGAGAAAAATAAACTTTGTGGTGGGTTACCTGATTATAATTACGGTTAGTATAACCACTGCTAGGACCTGAGACAGGGACAGCAGTAGCCAGACACTGCAGTAGCCTCCTACCAGTCTAGGTGAGGAGGCTGGATTTCTGCCACCACTGCTTATCTCATGTTATGACCTACTTGGAACCATGGTCATCTTGAAGTTTCACCAACTGCCTGAGCTCCTTTTCTTCATTTTTCCAATTCCTTCCCTTGCCTTTAGGAGCCACTCCATGAACTTATGTTACATTAGTCTCCAGCACTTCTTGTACCTACTGAGGTGTCTGCTAGGCTCAGAGCTTGGTGTGACACCATCTCAGAAGCTTTACCACAAAGTACTCAGACTCCTGAGATCTGTGTTTGACCTGTTGCCAGGGTGTACATTATAAGGACAGAGAGGGTAATGCATGCCAATGAAGTCTGGCATTGTTTGTGAAATGCCCAGGCCTGGGACAATACAGCTTCTGATCTTGTTTAATGGAAAACATTACACTGAACTTCACCTTCTGGCTGATAGCAATGCTGCTTAAATAATATGTCTTTCTCATTTGTATTGGTCAAGGAAATCCTACTCTCTGGGACGTTAAGTTTCATCTGCACCATCAGTCTCTAGCAGAAAGACATACAGAAACTCTGCTTAGGGGACTACACAGTCTTTTTTATTATTACTAGTGCTGAACATAGCCACTTTGGCTTTGTAGTTATTATTTTCTGAATTCATCTGTTCATTTTTCTGGCACTTGTGAAAAATGTAGGTTTTATGTCTTATTTAACGAACTGTGGTTCGCACTGTAATGGAATTGCAAGCTACAGTCAAATAACAGATAATATGCCATCTGTGATGTTATACCAAGTTGTTGGGCCAAATACTCTTCTGGTATAAGCCAGCATAGCTTAATTTACATCAGCAGAGTCTTTTGATCGAAGTTGAAATTAGAAATTAATCCATCCTAATGATCTTTCCTACTAATTACAGAGCCAAAGTGCAGGTTTCAGAAATTGTATTACAATTCCTAGGACTGTGAAAGCACTAGAGCAGGAGAGCAAACATACTCCTCTTTAAAAGAAGTTTACATGTAGCTTAAATACATATTATTGTGTTCTGTCTGCCTCTAAACATTAAACAGGTCAGTCTATAGCAGAATTTTTATCTCCAGCCCTCAAAAATTAATGTATGAATTCAGCCTTTCAATTTATTAAAGGTCACTGTTTTTTTCTTGTGAACGTAGATATTATACTAGGTTCAAATCACAGACCTGTTTTTGGCTCCTTCACCAGTGCAATAACAAATAGGCTTTCTGATTTTACTATGTTATTGTTGCACAAATATCTGAGGTAGTTCAAGTACCTACAGCAGCCTTTACTTTTCAATGAGGAGAGAATGTCACAATAAAATGGCTACTCTGCCTCCATGCTGTTTCATATGGGCCTAGCATGAGTCTCTAAAAAAGGCACACGAGACGTATATCTCAAGAAGGGGACACTGGCTAGGGCTAGCTGCTAAAACACCTTCTCTACTCTGTAACCTGGTCCCCACTGCCCTCTGTGTGGGGGATCCTTAGGGATAGGCAGGGTGGTTGCTATGGGCAGATAAGTTGCTCAGACAGCACACATACAGCGTCACATCCCCTCTATGGATGGAGATGTTATGTGTCTGGATTTGCATCAGACACGTGATGAGGGAACCAAAATTTTGGTAAATGCTAGAGACACATCCAGTCACTGGACAAGAGAGAACCTTGGCTTTGCAGTACCACCATAGGTTGCCACATGACTTATATTTGCTGTAATGTTCTTCACTGTGCCTTAAAATCATGTGGAGTCACAACTATTGTAGTTATCAGACATTGGCAGGGGTAAGCACAATGTGGATGCTGTGACTCATGACATGGTGAGACAAGAACCTCAGAACAGCTCAGCACTTGGGCCAAGGCACAGACAAGTAAGAGACAATGATCTGATAAATAAATCTACCAAGGTTTAGGGTCATAACAATAAAATTGAATATACACAAGATTTAGCAATGACCTTGATCTGCACACCAATCCTTGGTAGTAACTCTAAACATTGAGTGTTATCCCTGCTAGGAGCAGACACTGTCTGCAAAAAAATGCTGTTAACTTCAGAAAGTCTAGTTCGAAGAGACTCAGCTGAAAAATAAAATCACTGAACAAAATTGTTCTGTTCTAACTCAAACCAGGACATTCCACCCTTTATTCCATACCATTTATGTCATACTAGGTTATCATTTCTTTCTATAGAAAAGTTTGTTAAGTTCATTTAGTTCATTATTTTGGATTTCCATCTATCATCGCAGTCTCTCAGGGCAGGAAAGGTGTTATGGAATTCATCATGGTTCATACCCATAGGTTGCAGATTCATCTCAGGAGGTTTCTGGATGCCACTTACTGAAGCTAGCTCTGGTCATCATCACTATATTACCCTGAAAGACACTTACTGAACGTTGTTAATATTATGCAATTACCATACCAAGTCCCATTGTCTGAATCAGTTCTTTCTGGAGTACCATGTCACCACAAGATCTGCTTTTCAAGGCTCAGGATGGCATTCCAGGCAGT
>VZZY01021144.1:23362-37746 GCA_013400335.1 Eurystomus gularis | reverse complement strand
TGATCCCTCAGCTTTATACTGAGTATGACATAGATGGGATGGAATACCTCGTTGGTCAGTTCAGGGTCACCTGTCCTGGCCACCAAAGTGCGGCCTTTCACTTTCTGCACCCCCTGATGTGGTAGACAAGAGTTAGTAGTGACATTGGTGTGCACACCAGTCCTTGGCAGTAACTCTAAACATCAAGTGTTATCATTTCTGGAAGCAAACACTGTTTGTGAAAACATGTCGTTAACTTCAGAAAGTGCAGTTAGTCAGAAGAGACTCGGCTGAAATGTAAAATCACTGAACAGAATTCTTCTGTTCTAACTTAAACCAGGACAGCAGCACATGAGGATAGAGCAGCACGGGTGTCTTCAAAACTTTCCCAAACTCCACACAGCAAATTGGAAAAGATAAACACCTCAGCAATTTTATGGGGAAAAAAATTATCTAGGACCTTTTGGAAAGACACAGCAAGAACTGCAGATACACCCACAGTCTAACACTCATCGGCAATAAAAGCTCTGGACCAAGAGAAGGTGAAAGCTGAAGCTCTGCCATTTTTATCCTCTGGAATCAAAATAGCTTTCCTTTAACCTTGCAGAGCAGCAGCACTTAGAACCCCATTGCCAACACTCAATCACTGTTTGGTAAACAAGCAGCTTTGGGAAAGAAAGGATGAGAAGATTTTTACACAATGTTTGGGAATGTTTAGCATGCAGAAAACCTCTGCTGGCTGCCTGCCGGCCTGACCAGGAGCCAGTGCACAGAACTGCAGATTCTGCTGATATCATTCAAATGTGTTAATTTTGTTGCTGCTTTGGGTGTTTTTCATCATCCGTGTCCAAAGCAAGAGATAGACAAGAGGGACCCTTTCCTGATCCCTTTGAAGCCCATGGCAGGTTTCCCTTCAACAACAAAGCACCAGGATCTGTAACTGACCAAATAATTTTGTGTTTCTACAGCTGACTGCATTTCCCTAAAAGCACTTGAACAGAACCATGGTTTCCAGCCAGAATACCATGGCTCCATAAGGGCAGATTTTGGCCCTGGCATTGGAATCAGTGTAGATGATGCTCTTTCACTTAGTGTCACTCTCCATAGAGACCCCTGGGTGTCCTATTGATGGCAATGCCCCCCCTATTGTCTATGGTACTCTACTTTCCACTAAAGCCATACCTTTGCCTTTCTTGGTCTTCACTTTATGACTCGCGTTCACACTGGGGCACCAGCACTAGCCTTATTAGCACCTTATCAGGTCAGGAGAGATAATGAGTGAATTATCTTCTTGGAAGTTCCCTCAGTTCTGGTCTTGCAGTAGAGTGTTTCAGGGGAAGCCATCACAAATGGTGTCCTTGATGACAGCTCCCTGTTCTAGTTCTGGTGCCACAGGCCATTGCAGGTGCTCCAGTGGGTGCAGTTTGGGAGATGCGACCCTTGAGCTGCACACCCGGAGAAGGTAAAGGATTCCCACACCATGTACACCCTGAGTGAGTTCTATCCTTAGACAGAAAGGACACTGGTTAACTTAACTGGAAAGATAAACTCTAGCATTGAACAGTGTGCTTACTCTGGCTGTAAACACAAAGTGGTTTATGTTGATATGCGATGTCTGTGCATGCTGCTGTGGCTCCTCCCTGTTTCTGGTAGGAGAGATCAAGGAAAAAGCTTGACTAAAGAAGAAAACTCTTACACCATCTACCATCTACTTTTCAAAGGAACAGTCTGGACCTGGTGCCTGTCTCACTGCCACGGGCAAATAAGATGGGAACCATGGAAAGTGGTAGCACTCCAATTTTAAGCTCAAAAGCATTAAGAGGAACATGACAATGAAATTAAAAAGAATACCTGATTTCTGCCTTCAGGAGATGCGTGCTTTTCTACCAGGGAGATAAAATTGGAATGAACACAAAGAAACATTTAGATAATAAGACTGTAAGAAGCAGCACACTGTAGAAGAGATCTGTAGACCAGAGCTGATGTAGCAGTGATTTTTCTGGTGATAACAATGCTCAAGCAAATAAACCACAGTGCTTTTAAAGCACATCAGAGATACACATTAATGCTTAAGATATTCAGATGAGAGCAGAAATGAGTCTGTTGGAGTTATTCCATATATGAACAAGAAGCAAAGTAGTAGAGTTTGCAAGATGCTTTTGTGCACAGAGCTAACACAATCAGCAAGGAGGCCCTGTATTATGTGTTTTCACAATACATGTCATACATATTTCTTTACATCACGATGTGATAAATCCTTTATATGTATCCGCAAACTGACATACTTTGAAACAGCAAAGGACTGTTTTGCAAAGCAGCTTGTCACTGCCAATTCTCTAAGTTTTCAGTGACCAGTGTTTTGTCCATATCATTATTATTTCCCTTTAAAAAACAGGTGGCAATACAGCAAGTATCAAAGCAGGAAGAATGGAACATGGCTAAACTGGTAGCTTAATTGTGTCCATTCTTTCTCAAAGTAGAGCTGGTGTTAGACATCTGCAGCCTGGGTGCTAAAGCACTTGTACCTTTCCCCTTCTTCCTTTAACATCATGCACCTTGCAGTGTTACCTAATGGCCTTGCACACTTCTTCAGCCTGTGGTCCTACATCGCACCTCTGATTGTTTATACTCTCTGCTTTGTCCCATAGTTAAAAAATAGCAAATGGCGAGTCGGTTTTATTTTGCTTTTTATCCAAAATTTCATGCAGCTTTACAGACAATAGTTAAACCTCACAAACCTTGAACAAAAAAATGTATGTGCATTTTCTCAAGATGGAGACACAATAACAGAGCGGTTAAATGTCCTATTGAAAAGAATACCAGAAAATTAGTGGTAGCATCAGGAATGAAACAAAAATGAAAAAGTCCTATCTCGCCATTTCTTGTACTAGCCATTGTACCTTAAAGTCTTCAACTCTGTCCTTGTAATGCAATGCACAGCAGTGTACAACTGCTTCCACTGATGCTCTACCATTAGCAGCTTCATTGCTTAATGTTTCCATTTTCTACAGATTGGAAAATGTTGCAATAAAATTTTTCAATGTAGATTATTCCATACCTGCAACAATTATGTCTAAAATCCTCATGTGTTTTATGCCTTGAAAACAGTGTATCTTCAACAATTTGTAAAGTAATATAATTCCACAAGCAGGAATAATTTAGTATTAAGTTTTACGGTCTAGAATATTGGGATAACCAGAAAAGATGACCCTCTTCTTAAGGGAAGTCTAGGAAGGCTTTAATTTTCTTAAATTATTGTCATCCAAGTTGAACACTAGGGGTCATATTTAGATAACGACTGACATATTGCAGAGCACATCCAGGAGAAAAAATAACAACATATTCAGCGATGACCCACAAATGTTTAACAATTTGCAGAGGAATGGCAGTGATTTTCATAGTATACAGCACAAATGCTGATTTGTTGTGAAGTGCTGGGTCAGCTCCTGTATTTCTGTTTAGAAACAAAGTGGGAAGGCTCACAACATGCTCACAGCATCAGATGAGCTCTATGTTTTTCCCCAGTGGGGAATCCCCCTGCACAGATGTGCAGGAGTATGTGCTCCCTCCCTTTTGCACTCTCAGTGTGACAGCAATTCCAGTGCAGAAAAAGCGGAGCACAACATTTTTATTGTTGCGCCAAAGTGCTTTTGAGAAACTCAGAAAGTTCATTTAGGAGCCAGATTCAGAGGCAGCAACACCAGATGTTTCATCAGTTTTACTAACCTTTTGTACACTTAGACATTTCTTGAAGTTAACTTTCACCACTGATAATCCCCACACAGAAGACTGCTAATGCCGAGCAAAGTACCTTGACATTACATAGATTCCCGGAAGCCCAGATAATGCCCTTGTGAGGAACAGTCGTAGCATAACATTTATTTTTCACCATTCTTGTAATAGTGGAAAAGACTGCAAGGACATACATACTTTTGTGGGAGTACAGCTCTACTGGTGCTGAGAGACAGATGTGTTCCCTTGCAAGGAATGCTAGAAGTGGCCTGGCAGATATCTTTGGATTCCCACTGTTCTCAGCTGTGTTGTGGTTCCCTGGCAGCTGCTGAGAGCTTGCACGCTCACACTGTTACGGATTGTCGTAATTCTGTGTTGATGTCAACTTGCAGCGTTGTGTTATTGCAGTTCCATACAGTGAAATGCAGATGTAGAAAATAAGCATTAGCTCATGTCTAATGCCTTTCTGTCTGCCTGACTGGCTTGTTTCCTACATTATAGTTCCCATTGTGTTGTCCAATCACCTTTGAAAAGTCTTAAGTACTGGAGTTTCCACTGTTTCCTTCAGGAGACTGTTTCACAGTTTGAAATATCTTGCTGTCAAGGGGATTTTCCTGACGTTCATCCTAAAATTTCCTTCTCTTAATTTAACCTCATTATTCCTAATTAAACACCCAGGTAAAGAATTCCTTCGCACAAATAAGAGTCAGATTGTGGCTGTTCTTTCCTGTACATGCAAGATGGCAAAGGAAAAGGAACCTGAATTTACCCCTGCCCAGTGAGGGAAATGTAGAACCAGCACCAAGCAATGCTCTAAAGAATATTCTTTTGAATTTGAAATGATGAATGTGTTAGTATATAAAGTGAGTTTGAACTCAGATGCTGTAGTAAATGTGAACCAGAACTGAAAGTAAATAAGCTGCTCAAGACAAATAGGACGTGTAGCAGATTTTCACTGACCTAAACCTTCTTTAAGGAAGATTTTGTACTAAAGATATGGTGTCGAATATATGTCTTTAAATCTTTCCTTGAAAATGTACTGCCTCACTGTTTTGTGGAGCTTCTTGTGGAACTCCCTGACCAACATCTGTTAAGAGGTTAACAAGTTTCTCCAAAGCCTCATTGCTTGTTATTTAGCAGTAAGAGGCTGTCCCTTGAAGCTGGCATTCATGATCAGGCATGGTGATAAGAAACCCTGGATTTGTAGAATTGACTGAAATTTATCAGCACTTTGGGCAATAATAGGAGATAAAGTCCATATTGTCATTGGCAATACATTGTTAGTATACAGCAGCTGCTTTGTTACATCTATCTCAGACACTGAGCCTCAGCACTGACTAGAATAGGTGATGGGATACTTCAATCCTTAAATACTTCGCAGGAAAACAAAAAGCTCTATGCATATATAAATTTAGCAGTATAGACATTCTTTCGTTAAATGCATAGCTGCTCACAAAGCCTGCCCTTCAGAAACCCATGTTTTCTCTTGCATATATAAAATTTATGTCTGGTTTGATTTCAGATAAGTCAAAACAGTATCAACTGAGACCCCAAAAGACAAACCCATCTTTTAGCAGTCAAAAACTTGCAGAAATAAAAAGGCATTTAAAAAAAATGTTCCCATTCAAATGAAATAACTTCCATTAAAACCTTTTTTTTCTTTAAGATCTCTGGGAAGAGATCAGCTAGTCTTAAGAAATGGCTTGGCTTTGAAAAGCTTACAAAAGCACACCAAATGCCAACTATTGAGGCTTAGGTCTGTTAACCAGGATAACCAGCTTTTTCCCACTCAGAACAGAAAAGGAACACAAAACTGGGAGCCCAAGGAAACATGACTTTTCCTGTTTTGTGCATGGCTACATTTGTGGGTTTGTTTTAGCACCTGCGCATGCCAAGGACTGCTGGGTAACTACCTCCTCTGCTCACCTCAACAGAGTGGATGTGATCTGGGGACAGGCAGTAACGTGATGCTGACCCTGATTTCAGGATAAGTGAGGAGACCACAGGTCCAGCTCATGGTGCCCAGGGAGGGGCTGGGGCACATTGGTGAATTTCAGGTGGATAGCCTGCTCCCTGCTCTGTCTATTGGAAATGGCCTTGTCTGGAGAAAAGCAAAGCAGGCAAGGAAATGGAAACAAAAAAATCTGGTTGGTTTGAGGCCCTACAGACAGTTTTGGTGCAAAACAGGTATGGTAATAGCAATACTTTTTTTGTTCCTTGGGTGCAAGATTATGAGGGAAATGTTTAAAGGCTGAGGTTAGTAACTGGAACAAACCAGCTTCTTGCGTGAGTCTTCACAAAGCTTTACTGGTAGTATTTTCATGATAGCAAGTTTTAAACAGTTTGTTACAGTGTATCATTATAACCCATTTAAAATCCTAAGGGGTGCTCCATTAATTATTTAAAATATCTGTATAATATTATCCTAAAAAGGGGAAAGTTCTACAGACTGTAAGAAGTTCTATGTTTTGTTTCGTTTGAGCCTCAGAGCCAGACTTTTACCAGGAGGATTTTTTCCCCTCTCTGCCATACTATATAGAAAATTATTTTAAATAAGCTATTATGTTTATTTTAGCAGAATCTATTCCTAAAATCAGATGGACATAAAAGAAAGATATATATTAAAGTACAGAGTTTCTGTCTAATAGACATAGAGGACTTTTTATCAAATATGTAACTTCAGCACAAAAGAAATACCTGATGTATTCAAGTAAGGCAGATGGCGTAACTCATCAAAGGCAGGTCAGAGGCTGGAAGAATTAGCACGGGAATCTTATACAGATCATCTCAACTTAATATGTTTTTATATTCCAACAGGTAGTTACATACAGTTTGTGTTCCAATAGATAATCAGATAAATATCACCCATGTACTTAGATACCGAATTTAGTGTTTCAAATCACAAGCTGAACACCTTTTAAAAGCTAGTGAGAAGGACTTAGCTTGGGAACCACAGCTTATGTAAAACACTCAAGCATGGGGATTTGCTGTGGAGATGAAGAGAGGCTCGTCTTTGCAGTACTAACTTCAGTAGCTGACTCTTCAAATAACAGTTTCCCTGCTTGGGAGTGGCAGAGACCCCTACCAAGCCTGTGGCTGAACATCCTCACTTCTTCTTTTCAATGAAGACTGGGGAATTCAGCACCTTGCAAGAACTGGGTAATGTATAGGGAACTACAGGGTCATGTTTTACTGTAACTTGCTGTAAAAATAAGAAAATATTCCTTTAGTAAATCGTAGTTGGAAAATTATTTAAGCATACCACAAGTCAAATTTACTATGCTGCAAGCACTAGGAATATTTTCTGCAACCTGCTTATCTGGAGTTTTGTCCAAAACACAGTAACAAAATTTACTGATTCTTAAGGGAATGCACCACAATGCACAATACCCCACAAGTATATCTTGACAAAATTTAATTGGTTTACTTTAGCACACAAGGATATAAAAGGCAAAGACTGCAATATGTGAATATGACAGTGTTCACCTACAGCCATGCTTCTCAAAATGTAGTCATCATAACTACTTGTTTAATGTTGACAGTGTTCTTGCTGCTCTGCAATAGCAAATAAAATAATGTTTTAATATCTTTGGGCCAACATAACAAAGAACAGACATGACAAAGGAATGAACATATTAAAATTACTAATTTGAGTTATTTCTGTTAGCTTCCAATTTTATGGCTATTATAAAAGAAATAAGTTGTCAAAATGGGTTGAGTGGAGAGCTGTCACTGTGGTGAGATGAAATCAGGAGAATTCAAAGCACAGTCTCCAGGTTGTGCTTTTCCTGTCATATGGCCCAGGCACTGATCATGCCATGTAGTGGGCACTGGATTTAGAATACTTTATCTGTAGTCTAACCTCTCAGAATACCATATAACTTCTTGAAATAATACTTAGCTCTCCTAAAGCTGTGAGAAAGACATTGCAAAGGCTCAGCCCCACCATCCTCAAGTTGTTTTCTTTTATAATTTTCAGGTGTTGTGTTTAGTCTTCAGATAAAACTACAGACGAAACATGAATATCCATTGATTTCCCCCCCTCTTTACTTAAATACTCATCATACTAAATATGGTGTGGAATTTAATTCTGTTTTGGCTTACAAGAAAGCCCGTAAAGGTAGAAGGAATTCAAAATAAGGAATATAGAATGGATAATGTATATAAATGTATATAATAGATAAGGAAGCTTTTCTTTATTTTCAGGATCTGAAAATAAATGAGGTCTGAAAATACAAACAGGCATGGAGGGGAATTCCCTACATTTCTGTGGGCTGTGTCAAGATGCATAACAGCAAAATAGGAAGAAAGTTCGGGGCAGGGATAAATAAAGACTAGTTGTCTCTAGCTTTGCCTAAGGAAGAGAGAGTGGGAGTCTCTGGCCATTCTGGGAGCTCTCTTCTGCTGAAGATGTGGAGGAGCTATTGATTCAAGGGCTCTGCAGGACCACAGGGCAGCTTTGGATGGGGGGATAAAATGTCATCTTTCCCCTTGTTTCCCCACTTGCCTTTCAGAAGGTGGCTGATTCATGAGTCTGCAGCTCCCTAACATGGCATGTTGGTGACAGAACCTGCTAAAGGTGCTACTGCCCCTATTCCCCGACTCTACATGCACAGTACAAGCCAATGTTGTGGTCTCTAAGTGACCTAGCAGGGACCAGTCATTTATTTTGAGTTGGATGAATCGTTGTGCCAGGAAGGACAGTTAACTCACAGGATTTCTACATCCCAGCACTGTCTGTAGAACCCTTCCTGTCCTAAGCACTGCAGCTCTGTCCTAGCTTTTTGTTCCTTCTGCCACCAGTAGCTCATTCCTGTCCCTTTGCAGCCTAGTTGGAAGGATGGCTGCCAGCACAGGGGAGCTTGCTAGGAAGGAAACATATGTGTGTACAGCAGAGTCTCTCATGCTTTTCCTTGTATTCCAGGGGGTTCCAGGGCATGGAGGCATTTAGGGCGAGACAAAGAGAGAAGTGAGAATGCTATGAGAAAAGTGGGGGTCTCTGTGGGTCCAGCTTTTCCTTTGAACTGCGATCAACCCATGAGATGCTTCATAAGAAAATTAGAGCTTGTCTGAGGCCAGACTAACACCCAAGAAATGTATTTGCAATGTCTAATTTTACATCTAATGTGTGTGACTAGTCTTCTGAACAGCTCTATCTCTCTCCCCATTAACTCTGTCAGCAGCTCAGGCATCCAGGCTCCTGCCTTCCGCATTCTCTTCTGCAGTTACAAGCCCAAAGTGGCTCAAAATATTAAGACAACACAGTTGCACAAGCCACAAATTTGCTTTCCTGAGCTCAAGTACCAGGAGCTGCTAGCTGGTGCTTGAAGCAGAATGCCCTCAGCATTTCTACTCCTGATGGACCAGCCTATGCCATGCGCAGGGAGAGTCTGGGGGTGAGGAGGTCTCCCTGTCAGCAAGCATTGCTGAGCATTTGTGCCCACATGTTCTCTGTGGTTCTCACTTGGACAGACACCTTCCTCATGAACAGCCGTGCTTGAGCTTCCTCTATCTTCCAAGGAAATCGCACAGGTACCCATGAGGCTAGTCCTGTTACAACGAAGGCACACGGAACACAATAAAAAGCCTAACAAAGCAGCATTTTTAGTGTTTTCCAAGAATGAGTGATATTTTTATGAAGTAGTTAGCTCCTGTTTTATTCTCAGGATGTGATCTGTCTTGCACCTGCAAGTGCTTCAAATCTTATCCTTTGGTAACATAGCGTTTTATGAAGCCTGTGAAAATGATGAGACACACCAAAAACTCCATGTATCTGGTTTAGTGACAGTTGTTGGCAAAGAAGATGGAAATGGAATCTATGTTACAGGTGGCCACGGGGTATGAAAAGAAAAGAAAAATGTCCTCATAGACTTTGAGTTGTTTTTTTTATTAGTGTATTAAAGATGTTTTAGGAATGTGCTATTTTCTAGTTACAATAAAAATGATGAGAGTTCAAGACCAAATTTTACTGCTCCCAACCAATAAAATAAAGGTTTACAAACCCTAAAGATTATTGAAATATCTTTCAGATGAATGTGTCATCAAAAGTTAATTTTTACTTTGGATTTTGTAAAACTCAAAAATTATATCAAACCTGATTTATAAGAATGGTATATTTGATTATTCTTATTTTTTTGAACCAAATGAAGATAAATATTGAGCAAACATGAGAAATAATGAAAAATATATTGACTGAAAATACAGAGTGAGAAAATACTACTGAAATTCAAGAATAAAATTCTAGATCTGGCAATGCTTAAATGGTTAACGGAATTTGCTGTGAAAATTTCTGACTGTCCCTTGCTAGGGAGCAGGCATCCTCCTTTGCGCAGACGTGTGGTGGCATTCCTGTGATGCCTGAGCATGTGCTACTTTCCACCCCTAGCCATGCATGCTAAAGGAGCAGTGCAGCTGTCGTACAATGTGGAGGCAAGGAATTGGCATGGTGTGGGCCTCTGTCCATCAGAAACTACTACACAAGGACAGTCCCTCTTTCCTCTGCAAAACCTTGCCTGAATTAGCTCCTCCCTCCCCTCCCTTGCAGAGTATCTTGATTTGTATCTGTTTTAAAGATCAAATTTTGATATTTTTATTTATCTACATTGATCCTGCAGTTCTCTAGTTTGAGGTTGCAAACTGAACTTTGATCTTGTTCTCTTTCACTTAGATTTAAGGTATATTCTCTGCTGTTCTAAGTTACTATGTGACAATTTTCACTCATGGAGAATCTGTTTCCTAGGTTCTGCACCAGAATCAGACCCACCTTTAACAATCTTGCCTTTTATTTTTGTTCTTAACAGAAACACCTCACTCCTTTCCTGGGACCTTCCCTCTCCCACATGTGGGACATTTAAGGCTCAAGGTTTTTTCCAGCCTGAGTCCAGAATTGTTCTGTTTACTTAGAGCAAAGAAAATAAAGACATAACCAGAGTTAGGCTTTCAGTTTCTGATTTAGTTTCATCCTGAAAACAGCTTTTGCCTGAAAATCAGCCGTTTCAGTAAATGTAGCTAGCTTTTTCAATACACTCTCTTCCTAGGCTAGCAGCTGGAAAAGCCAGGTGTCTTGCTCTGAGTAGTTCCTAGTAAACATGAGTTGGAAAATACTCAGGATAGCACAGAAGTTTTCAGTGAGCTCAATCACCATGAAAAGTAGACGTCCAGACTGGCCAAGAAGAGATGTGTCATAGGCCTGCCTATACATTCCTCATCTACACAAAATCAAAACTCAGGCTGTTGGCTGGAAGTACATGAGTTAGGAGATTAAGTCTATATAACAACTGTGAAATTTTAGCAGTTTCTGTTTTAGTGGTTTAAGTTTAAACTTTTGCTCATCTTAGACTTAAAGAGAAAAAAAAATAAAGAAGAGTAATTTCATAAGTGATCTAAAAATGTTCCATTAGAAAGCAATTAATTCAGGAGCCAAAGACAGCCCAGATTTATTGTTATTTCTGCAGTGTAAAACAGGTTTCTAATAGGTGTAATTTTATTGTCTTGAAATGTGGAGAAAAAGAATAATTACAAGAAAAAAAATAGGTGATGGGTTTTATAATGCTCTAGAAGCACAGTAAATAAAAGGATACTCAGTAAATCCAAAACACTTCGATGAGCTTCACAGGATTTATGTTGATGTATTATCATCTTCACGGTTATATAGGCCAGGCCAGAACCAATCTTACCATGCATTATAAAAATCTGAAACTATATTGTAACTTTACATGGGGAAAATTAATGAAAGCAATATAGCAGTTGAGCACAGAAAATATGTCACTGGCATTTGCACCCTACTGACAGCTATTTACAGTATTGTCTTGAGAGTGCTGATTCACTCCCACAGCCTGAACTGTGGCATTAAAGCTATTAAGAAAAAGAACAGAGAATAAAGTTGCTTCTTATGTTATTGCTATTTGTTAACCATCTGATTTGGAGCCACCTCTGTGGATGGGACAGCTGCCAAGTAGAGAACATTCCATCTCTCTTTCTCTCCTTTTCTACAGAACATTCCATCTCTCTTTCTCCCCTTTTCATGCTCACTGCCTTGTGAATGTAGGTTGCCACATTATGGAAGCTAACAACCTTTGCAATATATATGGATTCAGACACACAGAAGAAAGGCAAACAGCAAGTCTGAGAAGGGAAAAACAGGTTTGTCTGATGGCATCCCCACGCTGAGGGATGATTCAGGAGCTCATTTGGGTTTCTTTTATCTTTCCTCAGCTTACTAACCTACACATTGTCAGATGCTTTATGACAAACCAAAAAGGACAATGCCATATGTAGACTGACTGTTCAGCTTCTAGGTAGCTTTCCCCAAGCTGGCACCTCCTGGAGCTCACTGCACTTTCTGTCAGGGGCATGTGTCTGGGTTCACTTTATCACTGTGTTGTTGGTTCTTGCTCCTAAACAGAAAAGCAATGCAAGCAGAGTGTGCCAGGGCCTGGGGAACAGCCAGTGCAGCTGAGGGTGGAGGCTAGAGAACTTCTGCAACCAAAGAATTTTATTTTCTCTTGATTTGAGACTTCAGTCTTACAAAAAAATCCCACCAATCACAAGAAAGGGAATTATGATAAGACCTTGTTGTCTAGGTCGGAGAGTGTTTTAGATTGAGCAAGTCTCTTAAAGGGACAGTCAAGTGAGGAGAAAACCATACAGCACCAGTAATGATGCTTTAGTGGTCTACTCTATTCCTGTGAAAAGGGACCAGTTGTGATTCACATTAGTGAGAAAGGAAGAACATGTCCAATGCAGTTAGGAGACATGCAACGATGTAAAGTGTTTGGACCTAACAGAAACCTCACGTGAAGGTTCTTGGAGGGAGACAGTAAAAAGGCAGCAAACAGTGTGCAGATGGTCATGGTGAAGAGCTGCCACAAATATGTGCTTTAAGTTGGTTAAAGAAACACTGTCAAATGTATCAGAAAAAGTGTTTTTAATATGATGTTGTGAAAGTGCGACTAAACAAAGTTCAATGCCAAGGTTCACCTTGTTACTGTATAGCACATACACTGGAACAATGATTTAAAACTGCAAAGACACAAACTGAAGTTATCAAGGCACAAATTAAACTTACCAAGACAAAATCAAAGCTACCAAGTCATAAATCAAAGTTACCATACTACAAGGTTATGCGTTGTGTCAGTTGTTTACCAATGATCTATCACTGGTAAAAGGTCTCTGCCTTGAGGAGCAAACTTGAGAGGTGCCTCAGCTAAAGTGGAGATCATGGCCATGCAGCCATGCTGTCTTGCAGAGAGAGCTCAAAGAAGGCTCACTTAGGCTGTCATATTTATGTTAATCGCATGATCCATCTTCCAAGCTCATAGGCATTGATGCTCACTGTGTGACTCTGCTCCTTTTGTGGGTTTTCAGAGAACAGGTTTTGACTAGAGGAGTTCCTGGCCTGTTCCTAAAGTTCCTAAAGGCTTACACCTTTACTTCCTTTGGAGCCTGTAGCAAAGTACTGCATTTGGTTAAGGGGTCAACCACATCTGTCACAACAGTGCTTCTTAGCTGCAGTCCATTTCTAATGCTCTACTTTAAGCAGCAAGAGAAAACGTCCAGCATTTCAAGCCTGTGGTTAACAGGAGACCAAAAAACTGCAGAAAATTCAACACACAATCATGCAAGCCTAACAGCCTAGAGATAATAACTATTCTGTAACCATACTCTTCAATTTTGCCCCATGTTGTCCTTCCATCCTCCTTTTTAATGACTGTTGCCTAGGATCAAGTGTTGCCAGTCAAAAATCTTAATGGACTTTAAAATATAACCAAAGCTGCCCCCAAAATAGTGCTGTTGTCAGTCACTACACACAGACACGCACACAGCTTCTCCAGAAATGTTCAGTAACCATGCAACACTCTTTACTGAGTAATAACTTCTTAGAAGGGGTATTCTGGCATTATGCATATACAGAATGACCACCAGCAGTTTTGTATCAGGGTATGCTTTTGGTATATGAACCGAAGTGAGCAGCCTGATGAGCGAAAGGGGAATATACCATTGAAGAAATCCCAGTGGCAAGACTTCTAGTGTAGTCTGAGGTTTTTCTTGTAAATGTTTTTTTTTCCTGGGCTTTAAGTTATTAGCAAATGTTTTTCTACAAAACAGCAGCAGTCTTAGCAAAAGTGTTTTGTTACAACAACAAAAAAAACCAAACCAAGGACCAAAACCAAAACTTGTTTAAACTTTTTGAAGAGCTGAGAAACTCTAACATACTTAAGAGCTCTGCTTTTATTTTCCCTTAGTTATTCTCAACTAGATGTCTTAACACTTATTTATTGATAACTGGTTTGAACTCCTGTGAGCTCATGTGCCAATCTATATGGCCTATCACGTGCAGTTAATTAGTTCACATTGTCTGACTACAGTCTGTAACCTTTAACGTGTGGGACCTAACACAATTATCTCCAGTTACAGGGAAGTCTTAGAGAAGTCAGTAAGAGCATCAAATGAATGAGGACTGTGGGAGTTCAGTGTTTGCTCTACCTGCTGTTTTCCAAGTGTCAAGGTACAAAACAATAAAGAAACAAACACTCCCAAATCCCAACATAAACACAAGTAGGATTCTTTCTTTCTTTTTCTTTGTTTCTTTTCTTTTTTTCTTTCTCTTTCTTTCCTTCTTTCTCTTTCTTTCTTTCTTTCTTTCTTTCTTTCTTTCTTTCTTTCTTTCTTTC
>VZZY01021144.1:8934-19134 GCA_013400335.1 Eurystomus gularis | reverse complement strand
AACCCTGAATTGCTCGATGAGCAGCCTCGCGTTTGGTACCACATTACAAGGCTAACTGAAAATGCAGCTGCAGCCACCGTATGAAGGTGTTTACTGGCAATGTTTTTTTTCATTAGAAGGAAAAAAAATTGGTCTGAAAAAAAAAGGGAGCATCTAATTACTGTAAGTGAACTTCAGATGATTAGTTAGGGGAAAACATAGAAGGAAACAAACCGCAGTGGAGCACAATGGATCAAACTTACCCCAAGTATAACTCCAGCCAGCTGGCCAGTATCTGGTTGTCAAAATATGTTTAATGGGGAAAGAAAGAAAAAAAAATGAAGTATAAAATTATTCTAGAACATAAAATATTTGGTTTGTTTGGGTAAATCAGGATGCTTCCTATAATGCTATTCTTTGAGATAAACTACTTGTTACTGCAAATCCAATATCAAGCTATAAGCCTTACCATTTTTACCTTTCATCCCCATTTTTATTTCACAGCATTCTATAAATATCCAATGTGCTCTTTTCTTGTGATCACAGTAAAGAGTGGTTTTAGGAATTTTTGTACTTATATCACCGTGGAAACAAGATATGTGTGTACATCTGTGGTCGCTCCTTCTCTGGAGTAAAAGCCTGCATTATCCATGCAAGCTTATGGCTAATTGCTCTGCATAAGATATGAGTGTCTTTCCTATCCACTGCTTCGGAAATTCAATTCATGTAGTTGCACATTGCAAGCTGTAAAGTAGGTTTTATGAAGCCAATAATGCAGATATAATACTTGAGGAATTCCTTTTGGTTTGGATATATTTATTTTTCCAAACATTTTGTTTGAGAGAAAATGAGATTGCTATCTGCTGTTTCCTTATTTTTTTTCAGGAAAGCAAAGGGTTGTTGACTTCCTCTCCCCTCCCTTCCTTCCTTCTTTCTGAAGGTACTGTACTCATCTGAAAAAAAGAGAACAAAATGATTGTTCCTGTTCTCTTTCTTAAGTCATTTTAAACGCTGTCCCTGCTAGTTTTCTAAGTGTACTGCAATCTCTGCACAAGGGGAGGGAGAGAGAGACAGAGATTATCAACATGAGAGCAGGTAGAGAGTTTAGGGCAAGACTCCTTCCAGCTTCAACAACTGGTAAGTTAAGTAAAAATGCTTTTATGGTTAACTCTTTAGAAGTGCAATATATATGCTTTTGCATTAAGAAAAGCTATTAATCAAATACACATTTAACTGATAAAAAGGTAATAACCCTATGCATTGACAAGCAGTATATTTACGCTATAGATACATACAGTCTGGTTTTCAGATAGTGGTGATAATAGCATACAGTTTAACCACCACAGACAAGAAAGTGTTTTCCAATGAGGCTAATAATATTTATAACATAATCTGCTGTAGATTTTGCATATATGGCTTCTGCTCCCAAAATCTTGTTACAGGCTTCACTAACTTTACCCCGAATGTTTCGGCAAGATTCACTGGGCCATTGCTGAAATAAAGAGAGAAGCTGTGTCATATGCAAATTGATGTATTTCATGTATCATCTGCCACTACTGAAGTCTGCTCCAGCCCTCCAACCTGTGCTATAGTGGGAGAAGAATTACTAGGGCTTATTTTTTTCTTCAAACCATATTTTGTTTATGATTACACATGTTTATCTTTACTCATCTGTGTATATTATTAGTCTAGGAAGAGTGACATTCAAGACATAGTAAGACAATTCCTGGTTTTGACTTAAAAGAAGAAGTTTACATTGTGTAGTATATAATGACACTGAGGTTGATCACCAGCAGCAGTAACAGGATGGACTCAAATGTTTACTTGCTGTTTGCATTTTTATAGATACCAACAATAATTGTCGTGTTTGATGTAAATGTATAAGAATGGTCAGAGTAATTGTATGCAAGAGTATGTTTCAAGCATTGGAAGAGAAAAATCTCCCCCATGTTTTTATAAGAGCAGAATACAGAGGTGGGGGGGAGGGGGGTAAGAATTAGGACAGGTGCCCATTTCCCTGCTGAAGGAGAGCTTGGTCTTCTTCTGATCCAGTATTTCTTCAGGCTGGAGCTCTCTGAAGTGCAGGGTCATCTGCAGGATGCCCAGAGCCCAGACAGAGTGGCTCCAAATGGCAGGCAGGCATCGTGGAGTGCTAGCAGGCAGCTTGAGCTGTTCCCGTCGGGGCACCTGGGCTGTGCTTCCACCCCAGGACAGCACTCTGCTCCAGCCCCTTACTGAACCAACTAGGGGAAAGGATTTTCTTCCCCCCCTATCTGGTGTCTTTGTGCAAGTTTTTCCATAAGGAGGAGTGATCTACCTCAATTTCAGCTCGATTTCTGGGTAAGTTTTAGATTCCCTTTGCTTCAGAAACACCAGATGGCTTCTGCCAAAGGAGGTGGAAATAAGTTGTTTCTCGAACTACATAGCTTAACGTTGTAGTTTGGTCTCGTTTGGTGCCAGTTATTAGATTTATTTGGTTATATGTGACCCGTAAAGAATTCTCTGCAAGTAGCAAGTAAATGCCAAATGTTGCCATGAAAACCACTTGCTTCATCTTTCACTCAGGATTCCTGGGTTTATGTATTATGTGACTTAATACCGATTCAAATTCAATAGAGTATTTGGACAGCTATTTTGACAGTTACATGTCAAGCATCTGGGAAACTTCAAATGAGAAGTAGAGAAGTCTCCCAAACATTAAAAAAATACATAAGCTCCGTATTTGTAGGGGTGTTTTGTTCAAATTGCAGACTGTTACTCTGGATTGCAATCGTCTCTAAGTTTTGATCTGGTTTGTTCAGAAGTTCAGTTTATCATGTAGGTAAGAGCCAGATGCAGCCTTCAGGTGTGGTTTCTGAAGATACTAGACATTAATGTCTTCTTGATTTGGACCACATATACGATAAATTCTTTCTCTGAGAGATTGTCTGAAATACATAAATAAGAATATGTGTGTTCATATTCATAGTAGGTAAGCAAAAGAAATATATGCTATTTTTAAATCTATTTCCCAATAATGAGCACATAGAAGAAGCATTTTTAAAGGAATGTTTAATAATTTGACAGTAAAAAATAGACCTTGAATTTTGAACTTCATTCTTAGATTTAATCTACTGGGATTACTTTTCCTTCAGATATAAATCTCTGCAATCATTTGGAGTTTGTTTTCACACTGTGTAATTTATTGCTGGGATAACTGTAACATGATTTAGTATGATGATAATTTGTAACACAACTAATATCTTTCTCAAAGTGTCAGAAAGAGGAGATTTTTGCCTGATGTGTTATCCTTATCCCACGTGGCTGAGATATTTAGAAGCAGAGAAGGATATATTCTGAGGCTGGATTGAGTACAGATCTACTACCAGTTTATGGAACTAATCAAATGTTTGTGAAATTAATTTTCACTTATTCACCTCAATGCTATTAAAAAACTAAAATTGAAGCAATAAACCAAGACTAAAGAGATAGAGGCTCTGTTTATTTTGCTGGAAGTCTTATTGCTTCTATTGCTAAAAGACGTATTTATGTATACAGCATATGTACGTAAGCAGCCAGTCAGTGTATGTATTCTCTCAGAGAAATATTTAAACCTATTGTTTCTATTTGATTTGTTTTCAGTTATAATGAAACAAAATATGGAGAGATTTTGCTTTTGTTCTGAAAATTAAAAACAAAACTACACCAAAGATGGCCGCGATGTTACAGGAATAATCTGTAGCCCATGGAAATCCCAAGTTAATAACTGATTCAAAAAGCATAAAAACTGATAGAAGTCTTTCTGTAAATGTCAATTGCTTTTTTATATTTAGGAGCAGCTTCTTTAATGATGAAAACTGTTAAGAATGTGAGTTTTGGATGCAGAATAGTAGCACTGCATTACCTAGCAACATTTTGGCATGTCTAACATAGATTTTTTGACCAGGACATAATTTGCATCCTTGAATTTTAAGGAGTTTTTTATTGCTTTCATATACCCTCAAACAACCACATTAATAAGACCCTTGCCTTAGACGATCCGAATGCAGAGCAGGTACTGGTGGACTGAGAGGCACGATATGCATCTCCCAGATGAACATACTTGAGTATTTTTAGGTGCTATTTCTAGTAATGCCAAATAGGTATGCAGGATTTAGAATGGGAGAACCATGGTGGCATGAATCATGGTAGTAGCTCAAGACAAGCCTTGTATACAGAGGCAGAGGAGTATGGATTATAGATAGCACTTAAATTGTTTCCAGTCTTTGGTATTGTAAAGCCTTGATGATGCAGAAAGACATCTATTTGCATGGACCACTCCACTCAGCCGGACATGTCAGCAGAATACCACCATAAGAAACAAAAGCAGTAAAAGCTGCAATAAGGCAGTAGGGTTTTCCTGTGCCCATGGTTTAAGGACACAAGTCAGGCAAAGGTATGTAAGGAAAAGTAGCTTCTTACTAGTTGATGTCATCTATATCTTCTAAGCACTAATGTATGTTCCCCCGTAGTAACTTATCCAATGAAATAAACTGCTCCTTCAAACAGACCTTCCAAGTGCTGTGTAGACAGCTACAGATAGTTTTAAAATTTTTCATGCTTGTTGAATTAATTTTATACCCCAACAGATTTTTAAAAATAGACCACTTGTTAAAACCAAATGAGCATTTTCTTCTTAAATGCAGTAGTTTTCCCCATTCTAGTTTATCATCCCAGAAGACCTCTGAAAGAAAAGGAATGTCAGCTTGGAGAAGAAAGAATTACAGAGAGACAAATAATGTGAAGCCTTTAAAAAGAAAGAAACAAGTCTGGAAAAAAGTTTACTTGGGGTTATCCTTTTTCTGATGAAAAGCTGGTATTCTGAAACTTGAGACCACAGCTCTCCATTGCTGTTAAAATGCAGAGGAATTTTATGGATGGTATTCAGATTTTCATCCAATGAAGAGGCCCACATTAGTGCCTATTGGTTATTTAAAACACCTATTGAACTGTGTACTGGATATCTGATTTTTGTTTATATCTATCTGACAGGGACTAGCCCTTCTTGCCTGGCTTCTAAAATACTAATGATCCAATGTCTTTGGTTTAGTTCATTCCAGACAATACTTTGTGACTTGCTTTTGTAAAACAAATGGTTTTATACTGATCTTGATACGCAAAATGCAGCGTTTTCCTTCTAAACCATGATGTTTGATGTATCATACAGACTGCTAGTATCACTGGAAGTAGTTAAGCTAAGTAAGCTATAGCTTAAAAGAAAGCATTGTTGTGGTCTGAAGGTTGCTTTCACTCCTTGTTTCCTGCTTTGTACACTAGAAAGACACATTATTAATTATTTGAATGAAGGATGAAAAAATATTAATCCAACTTTCTCTTCCCTCTGTCTTCTACTATGAAAGTTAAAACTCTGACACATTTTCCTTCTACTTTGTGGGTGTACATGAATTAATAAGATTCAAAAGAAAAAACTTAGGATAAAAAGTGTGTTGCCTGAAAACCTATTTTCCCTTTGCAAATATTCATAAAAAGTAAACCTGGAAACATCCAACTTTTGAGCTACTTATGCTCACTAGCAGCACTAGATTTCAGAGAATACTGAAAAATAGAAATATTCATTGCATTTGAAAGGTCATTTAATTTAAAAAAGCTAAAAAGCAAACTGAATCTCATACATTAATAACATCATTTTTTTGCTAATAAATTAGAGAAAGGTGCAACTGATTTGAAATTTACAGCAAGGCAATGAGAAGGGTCATACACTTCTAGCTGTTCTTCTTAGATGATGCTGTACTACAAGGAATACCAGTGGATGGCAGGCAGGCATTACCCACACCATTCTCTGTCTGCAGGCCTAATAAAGAATAGAAACCATCTAATTTCTCCATGTGGAAAGAATTTTGCGGGCTGATATTCCCAGGATGGAGGATCAGGTGGCTCTGGGATGGGAGCATGTGGCTTTGCCTCTTCTCAGGGTGTGGCTTATTCTGACACCAGGCCCTCTGATGAGCCACAAGTGTGTTGGCTTCCAGGGAGACTTCCAATCTTCCTCTTCACTCGTTTGTTGCTATTTCTGCTACTAAAGACTTTGTAAATTGGAAAGAGTGTGTGCTCTTACCAACACCCAATATACTAGTTTTAAAACAAATATACCTTGTCTAAACATATCCAGGAAGAATACATTGGAATATAGTTATTATTTTAGGTTTAGTTGTCTCTGAGGTGCTTTCTAAAGCAGGTAATGTTTCAGCTTGGTGTTTCAGCTCCAGGTAAAAATTATTTGAAAGCATTATTTGAAAAGCGTTTGCTTTCGTACAGTACTTCCAGGTAGCACATTTTTTCTACCTGTCTGTGTTTTCTTAGAAGTATTTACAATATATGTGTAATGAAAACAATATCAGGAGGAGAAAAATAAAGGGATTATCTGGTTTTAGAGCATCTGTCAGCTTCTAAGGAACAGCAGAACTTGTTTGAACCATCTGGTAGGCACCTGTCCATGCTTGGTTGGTTCTGTAGTGCAGGTTTCTGAAGCTATTAGGAGTGCCTTGTATTTCTCCAAAATTATTGTTCTGCTGTAGGAATTCCAGAAAACTGTAGAGGACCCCCTGGAAGACCAGGCTGGAGACAAGGTGCTTATAGGTTTGCCAGAAACTAAACCCATCCATTTATAAAAGTGCAGGAAAATATTTTTTTCCACAGCACCACAGCAAGGAATCACACCAGCACAAATATCAAATAGCTTTTCTGCATAATGTTGCACTTACAGTACAAAGCCACTAAGCTTTCCAGAATAATTTTATTTGTCTGTAGGATGCTATGGAAGCAGTCGTGTGCATCAAAGAAATGGTGCTGACTGACTCCTCCTCTATATCTCCTCTCCCCTGTGACAGAAATATCAGAACACTAGTTAGAGCCTTTTGATCCCAGGTACATGCCACATGAAAATGTCCCATGAAAATGTCCTCCCTAACCTTAAGCCACAGGTGAAAAATGGCAATTGAACTGGAGTCTGTAGGCAAAAAAATCAGGGCTTGGGATTCCCTCTACAGATGGCAGTGAGGATTTTCACTAGCACTAGACAAAGGAAAACTGCATGAACAGGGGCCCAGTGGAAGGCACTGGACGTGGTTAGGACAGGAAGCCAGAACAGAATTCACACAACTGTATATCCCCTCTGTCCATACCACAGCCTTGCCTGTCATTACTCTCAAAATGCAGCAATAATTTCTATAAAATCTTCCAGGTTTTTTGTACTGCTGCTTTTATATTACTCGTTGGCCATTCTTAGTTATGAGGTAAAGTCATAGTGGTTTAATGTAGGTTTTTTTGTTTCATTTTTCTTGTGATGAAGATCTGAATCGAGTATCCAGAACAAACCTTTGGCATCACCGAAGATGAAGGATTAGTATTACAGTGTTTGGGAAGTGTTCAGAATTTCAGATTTCAAACTATATTGAGTTTCTTCTCACTCTCTTTTTCTTCTTTTTCTCCAGCAAAATGTTTTTTCTTATTTATTTGTAGCTCCAGTCTCTGTTCCACTATCGGCTGATGACATTTGGCTAAGTCTGAGCTGCCATTCCCACTCCGTATACTAGTTTATTGAATTCAATAAAACTGACATTTTAAATCTGTTTCAGCTTTAAACAATTAATCTCAATAATTTTTTTCCTGTTAGTTGATTTACATAGAGATTTGTTTTTCAATTGATCAAAATCACAGAAGCAATATAAAATTTGTTTTACATTTCAGGTTTTCTTTAGTTGTGGCAACAAACTAATGTTTATTTTTAAAACTTTCTAGAAGTTAACAAAATAATTAAGAACAATATGCAGGATGCATTTTGGGTATCAGAGAGGGAAAGCATTTGCTTTTTACTGTTCAGTCAAGGAGAAGAATAAAGTTTAGCATCACAGGTGAAGGGCAAAGCCAGAGAGGAAGTTATCTTAAATTACTTCCTTTTAGGCACTTCATATGATCAATCAAAACCACAATTTTATGCTGGAACTGAAGAACTAAGTACATTTATCTTTAAACAAAAGAAATTGATTTAAAAAAAACCTAACTCTCATTTGAATGCCCTTGTGAGATATATGTGATAATATAGGTGAAGGCGATAATTTTTCTGAACAATAAATACACATTCAGCATGTTTTCAATGCTTCAGTACAGGTTTTATGCTCTGGCAGTCTGGAAAGCAGAGCTCCCATGTAGATATATCAGAAGTAGTTTCCTCAAATGCCCCAGGAATTTAACTTAAGAAGCATTTTTAACTCTGTCTCCTTGCTTGTGATTTTTAGCTTTTTTCTATTTGGATATCAAGAGAATAAACACGATGGTGTCCTAGGAATGGCTCTGACATCTCTAATTCCTTTGCTGTGTTTCCTATTGAACTTATGTTCAGAGGGAAATGCCTAAGTCACTACGGAGCCAGCTTAGCTGCAAGTGAGTAACAGAGGTTAATAGGGATTAATCAGTCCTTTCAGCCAAGCAGCTTTTCCAGCAAAAAGTCTGCTCAAACTTCAGCTGATGATGAATTTATTAATGTTTCCTAAATGATTAGGAAAGCATAATCTGGTAATTACTTGTAAGGAACAGGACACCAAGAGAAGTGTTCAGTAGCAGATATATTTTTCCTTATTCAGTCGGTTTCTGGATGAAATCCTCTTCCCTCTTCCCTCGATTCTTGTAGGATGTAGTATGTAGTATGTCTTACTGCAACACACAATACCTACCACTTTAGCAACCCTCAGTTTCACTATTAATTTTTAATTGTGTGAAACAAAGAATTTAACGCAACATAAATATAAAAAGCAATGATCCTGCTGAAGACAATAATACTTTACCACCATATTTAAGTGAAACTAGACTTCAGTTTAAAAACTACTCTGTTTTGGAGTCTTTATATGAAAGCTTTCTTGTACAATATTCTTCGTCCTTGGCCTTTCTCCAAACATACATGCACCTTTTACCTGATACTTTCTTTTTTGAGGTACCTGTTGCTTTACTCATGCAATGCCCAGAAGGTGAAATTAACTGCTAACGGTGATAGGAGGGTGTCAACAGGCTGTCTTGAAGAACCAAGGCTGAAAGTGGCCCTTAGCGACCCTTCAAGATAACAAAGAGGTGGGAGGAGATCAGGCCATCTCTCTGGTCTCCACAGAGGTGATAACTACAGTAGGAAGGAAAGCTGAAACTATTTCCTTTTTAAAGGTCATGAATGCCAGTGAAAGGTTTAATTTCAAAACAACAGTCCGAGTAGGACACCATGAGGGTTATGGAAGGGCATGCTTTTTTGATCATTCTAATTTTGGGTGTTTTGCATAGCTCCATTATTTGTTTTAAAATAATACTACTGTAGAGCTTAAAACCTCTCTGTCTCCACTTCACTCTATACTGTTCAATGATTGTGCCTTGTTAGTGAAAAGATTATGTCCAGTGTTCTTTCAAGGACTACCCACTCTATTCAGAGTTTTACTATCAGATCCTTTGTTATATTTATATTATTTGTTTGTTCTTCTGTCCATCCCATCTCTTACAATATCTGTATAGTGAGAAAAAAAAAATCTTAAAACTACATTAGTGTTGTTTAATACTTAGAATTATAGAATCATAGAATCACTCAGGTTAGAAAAGACCCTTGGGATCATCGAGTCCAACCATCAACCCTAGTCTACAAAGTTCTCCCCTAAACCATATCCCCCAATACCACATCAAACAACCGTTAAACACATCCAGGGATGGTGACGCAACCCCCTCCCTGGGCAGCCTCTTCCAGTATCCGACTACTCTTTCTGTGAAAAATTTTTTCCTGATGTCCAGTCTAAACCTACCCTGTTGCAGCTTGAAGCCATTCCCTCTTGTTCTATTGCTAATTACCTCTGAGAAGAGACCAGCACCAACCTCTCTACAATGTCCTTTCAGGTAGTTGTAGAGAGTGATGAGGTCTCCCCTTAGCCTCCTCTTCCTCAAACTAAACAGTCCCAGTTCTTTCAATCGCTCTTCATAAGATTTATTCTCCAGGCCCTTCACCAGCTTTGTTGCCCTCCTCTGCACTCGCTCCAGCACCTCGATACCTCTCTCGTATTGAGGTGCCCAAAACTGGACACAATACTCAAGGTGTGGCCTCACCTGTGCTGAGTACAGGGGCACAATCACCTCCCTACTTCTGCTGGTCACTACTTCTAATACAAGCCAGGATGCCATTGTCTTTCTTGGCCACCTGGGCACACTGCTGGCTCATCTTCA
>VZZY01021143.1:287374-386502 GCA_013400335.1 Eurystomus gularis | reverse complement strand
CGCCGCCCCTCTCCGAGAGCAGGGCCGGCATCACCTCGCTTCCAGGGCCCTCAGGTGGCCGTGAGGCTGCGCAGCGCGCTGCTGGCACCCCCCAGCTCTGCACCCCCCCGTGTTCATCTCCAGGGAGCATGTGGGTGCACCTTATGCGAGCCCCGGCTCCCTTCCTTCCCGGGCCGTGGTTGCAAATGGCAGGGCTCTGCCAGCTGGAGGGTCTCTCTCCTTTCCCCCCGCTCTGCTCTTGAACAACGTTGCGTTTGTACAGTCTCATTCCCTCCCGCCCCGCTTCGAAACGTCGCCGTCTGCTGCTGGTGTATTCCCAAGGTGCGAGCTGTTGGAGGTTTGGGAGGTATTGTGACGGAACATACCTATTTTCTCGTTTTTCCTAGACATCTGCTTGTTGGGCAGAAGTGTTGGCTATAGGACGGGCAGGCCTTTGTTCGGCTTTAGTTTTGACGTGCATATCCTTTTATCGTCGCGCTCCCAAACTACCGCGCTTTACTCCAACTCTGTTGTCTGTACACCCTGCAAAGAGCGGTGTTTCTGCGTGAATTGTGCGGGTTTGGTGGGACATTTATATCGAGTCCGAATTCAGACACTTAAGTTGCAATGTTTTCTTCTGTTTTGTAGGATTTCTCATTTCCGTGAGTAGGACCCGTGCCCTGCAGGCGTTTCGACATAAGCTGCCACCTGCAAAGGGCTGTTGCTCACCTCACCGCACCTGAAGAACACTGCCCTGACACCTTCCTGAAAGCCGCATCTCTCTGGCATAGTAAGTGCTACTGGTGCGAGGTGTATGAAATCCGTGTGTTAACGCTTACATTTTTACTCAAAACCAACTGCATTTATTTTAGTTTTTTAAATATTTAATTATTTTATTCATGCGATGTCTCAGTTTTAATTAAGTTACGTAGCATGTCTTCCAGAAGTGCCTCTAGTGAAGCAGTTTGGTGGCTCTAACTTCGGTGACTGTGCTAAAATCTGCGATCAAACGAGTTCGCTTCTCAGGGCATGGCTTAGCAGGTGGTTTTCATCTACTGTAGCTTTTCTGGTGAGGACTTTAAACTAGTATAGGTCTAAAATGTTACAAATTTTGCACTCCACACCAATTCTCTGGAAAATCCATTTAGAACAGAAAAGGGAGAGGGGCCAGGCGGGAGGTTGCTGACAGTACCTCACGTGTGGTAAGGAATAAACCAAGGAAGAAAAAATGGGCTTACTCATTCTTCTGTTAATTACCTGGCTGGATGGTCCCGTTCCCCTCTGCCTCTCACTTTGGCCTAACTTTGATGTTTAGGTACAGGCCTGTGGGAATAAGATCACAAAATAGCTTAATTTCACTGGAAAACGGAGAGATTGGGAATTGGATTAGTGGGAGAAGATTTTGGCAATCTGTTCCAGGTATGGCTTTAGTCCCCCCCTTCAAATTGTAAAATCATGGTAATTTGAAGTATAGAAGTGTTTTTACAGTGTACTCTCTGCATTTGTTCTTGCTCAGTAGTAATGTTTCGTGAGCGTAGAGGAGCAACAGAGTCTGTACCGTGACAGTCATCTAGTTGGTGAATCTATAATCTCACCTTCCTGTTCACTTCAGGAAGTTACAGGATGGCAAGCCTTGCAGTATCGAGCAGGCAGTACTAATTTAGTGCTTTACCACAGCTCTTGTTGTTATGTTAGGGCAGGACCCACAGTGTTCTCAGTCCGTTTTAACTAATGTACAGAGCCAAATTTTTATGGCCGGGAGAGCCGAATTCCACTCAGGTTTTGGATACTGGAAGTGCAGCTTAGCAAAATGTGTGCAGCACATCCCAAATGCAAGTGCACCCCGGTCACGAGTCCTGCTGAACCACGTGAGTTCCACTGAAGCTTCCTAGGCTGTTAAAACTTTGTTCCTTTATAGGCCCAGAATGAACATTATCTAGGTTAAGCTGACTCTCTTGGTGACTGTTGCCTGCATAAACCCACCTGGGAATCACAAAATAGGAATGACTCTAAATCTCTTGAGAGGCCTGGTCCAGGAGGTGTGCTCAGATCATGCTTAAATGCACATTGACAGCATGGAGCTTAGCACAGAGCGCAGCAGCTGTGGCTGCCGGAAAGTTCAGGGGGAGAGAAGGAAAAGAACTGCTGCTTTTTTATAAGCAATTTTTCTCATGAGAGCACTTGCCCTGGAAGTGAGAGACTCGGATTCAATGTTCTCCTCATCAGAGGTGATATAAACTCCCTCCTGATTGCAAAGCACCCCTGACGACCAGAGTAGAGATAAGGTGGAGGACACCCACCCATCCTGTTCAAGCTTGTTCTTGGTAAAGAAACAGATGCAAATTTCAAAGGGCCAGAGGGATTATAAACAAGAGGGAGCCTGACACTGTGGCTCAGGGGTGAAGGCATCTCCTTGATGGCAAGAAGCCTGATGCTGAGCCTGAGCTGGCAGACACCCATTCTTAAGGGTGAGGTTCATCTCACCTTATCTTAGCTATTTAGAGGTTTGGTGTCTCTATAGTCAGTGGGAAGAGAGAACAAGAGACACCTGCAGAGAGTGATTCATTCGGTGCCTGTTTGACACCTCTCTGGATGGAATGAATCTCCTCTCTGGGGCCTGTCACTCCCCATCAGGTCTTGCAGAAGCTAGGCAACCAGCTTCAACCAGAAGCCTGACTTAAGAGATGCCAAGTGAGGTGAATTCCACTGCAGATGACTAATTTTTCTCATTCATCACACCTGATTTTAGCCTTTAAAAATTGGGTATGCAACCAAAGCTAGTCATTTGAGTTCTGCCTCTGTACAGTAGTCATTCCTTCCATTGGGAGGCTGGAGATGGGTAGCTGGGGTGAGATGTCCTGGGATGATGCGCATCTCTCTCTGAGCCTATGGAGCCTGAAAGTCATGTGTACCCTTAGTTTACATTCCTGAATCCTGGCACTGGGTGCCTGAAATTTAAGTGTGGAACTACTGAATGTCATTGTGCAATCTTCCCTTGCGGATGGTCTAAGCGACTAGCGGCCCTATATCCTATTTTTAAGAGAGAAGCCAGTTGCATAGAAATATGCATTTAAAGTGTCTGAAGATATAGAGGCTACAACTGGGTTTTTCAGAAAATTGGAAGGCTCCTTATTTAAATCATAGGAAGTTAAGTACTGTGGAAAATATCACTAAGTGTATATTGCATTTTATGCACTTACCTACCTAGAAAAATCTGTCTCTAACTTTTAAAACTGGAGGCTGGATGCCTTTAAAAATGTTACCTTTCATCCTAGCCCTGGAGAGATGAACATGTAATTTTCAGTTTTGAAAAGCTATAGTTTTTCATTTTTGATAATGTGGAGTAATGCTGAGGTGTACTACAGGATAAATCCCAAATATATACCTCATTGTTTCATCGGAGAACAGCAGAAGGTCACCCAGCCTTCTTATCAGATTGCAGGAGTGCAAGTGTGTTTTTGTGTTAGGCCAAGTTTGGTGCCCATATATACTTTGCAAATGGATGATTGCAGGAAAAGACAAGCTGTGTGTTTTTATAATTTAGTATTTGTCAAGGGTCATCAAAGGGTTATATCCAGTCATTGTGCAAAATTTAGATTGTAGAGGCAGTGGTGGACAATAACTGTCACCAGTTTGGTGAAATTAAAGTTATATGTTCTCCTGATGGGTCTTTAGCTGCAAATACAGTTGGAGGTGATTCCACCACATTGTTTATATCAATCGCTCCATAAGGCTGAATGCCTTCAACTAGGATAAAACACATGCTTGAGAAACCCTGCTACTTCTTTTATCAAAATACTGATGCTATATGTGCACCCAAGATGTTGAAATTTGGCAAAGTGAATGTAATTGGGAGTGGACTCAAAATTAAATTACTTAAGGCCTCAAGCTATTGTTTCCAGCAGAGACAAGAGGTCTGAAAACATTAAAAGGATGTGCAAACTTCTGAGAATATTTTGGGCCAGAGTGAAGCAGCTGGTTTATACCTAGCTGAGGATCTCAGTTGTTCTCTGTTGAACAGTCAGAATTTGGACTTTTTGCACTTTCTTAATTTCTTGCCTTTTCACTCTGCTTTGTTTTCACCTCAGGAGCAATAGTTTTGTGCTCCTTACTCTCCTTCACAGTTCTACAGGTCTCTTGGCTCTGGAGATGGGAGTCACCTCACTTGACTTAAGGCATATGTCTGGTTGATGTCTACATCTAAGCCTGTCTTTCAAGACTCAGTTTACAGATAATTGAGAAAATAGTTGCTTCTGTGGTGACTTATTTCTTCCTAATACAGAAATCTAAAAGACTCTAACTCTACCCTGATACTCCCTCGACTTCTGAGTCCAGCTGTCCTTAGTCCAGCCAACGTATGGTTTAACTAGTCACCCTGGTCTTGATGTGGATGGTCTGTGCCAGGGCTGGTTCTCTGACTTTCTCGACAATTCTCCCAATTATTTTTGTGTGTGTGACTTGATGCATTTTAATTAAAAGACTTGACGGCAGCGAGAAAATGAGCAGTGACTAATATACTTTCACCAAGAAGTTGTTCTGCCTGTGGTCTTGTGGGGTACTGGGAATTTACAGGCCGCAGTGTGTAACCAGTAGGCTAGATGCTCATAGCTGTAAGCTTTGTGCATTTCAGCGCCATAGTTCAGCCTGTTGTTAGCCGTGGTAACCTGTGATTGCAGGACTGCTTATTTGTTTGTGGCATAGATGTGACTTACATAGCGAGGGAGGTTGCTTTCTGCGGGAGCCTTGCCTCAGTTATTGTAGAAGGTATGCGCAGGGTTATGAAAGAGGCAAGACGCTCCCATAAAACAGCTGAATTCTGTTGTGGAGGACTTAATTCAATCCATGCCTCTGCCACAGAGTTTTTTTTGTGAGATGATGGACAAGTCATTTAAAGCAGACTTTGTCAGGAGACTGTTACCACATTAGAAGTCAATGGGAGTTGTTCTTAAATATCTGAAGTGTAATGAAAATGCCAAGCACTCTGAAGTAACAGGTCCCATGTATCATAAGCTTGGCAGCAGAACTAGGGCTATTAAGCAGTACATTTTCTGCTTAGCTACTTCACAAATGACCATTGGTTTAAAGTTAACAACTTTTAATTTTTTTTCCCTTGAAAAGTGAATATCCCTTTTGAGGGTAGGACGGAGTGTGTTCTAGTAAGCATGAGAAATGATTCTGGGGTGGCAGAAGTTCGTTTTAATAAGAGACATTCCAGTCTCCGTTCCGGTGAGCTTTCCAGAACCCATGGATTGCTTCTAGCTCCTGCTCTCCAGCTGGGAACTTGCGGGGTGGTGCAGAGCCAGTAAGGTGAACGTCAGGGACCAGGTGACACTGACCGAGAGAGGGAGAAGAAAGTTGATGACGGATTGCTGGCTTGAGCATGATGGGTCTAGAGGACCAGGGAAAGTACCTGTCACAGTTGGATGAAGACTTGGAGCCAGAACAAGGATGTCTAAAGATTAAAGGGGAACAGGGGAGTGGGAGAATTCAGGTTTCAGGTCTCTATTTATTGCTTTGGGTTTCTTTCATTTTAAATCACGAACTAAAATAAGCAACACTGTTCAGAAAGTGAATGCTTCTGAAGGAGTTTCCTGTATTTTTGTCTCATATTAGGACAACTTGTGAAGTAAATTGTGGTGATTTTAGCCCTAGCTACATAAATTTCCTAGTTTATGGGAGATAGAGGTTCAAGACTGATCCATGAGGTCCCTATAACTCTCACATAAGAGGTGCTCCAGAAGTGGTCATCTGGGACATTCACTCGGTGCAATGGAAATTCCGAGTTGCAGTCTGAACTGGGAAAAACATGACACGAAGCCTTGGTTTCTGACAGGCCTTTTAAATGTTGGACCACTTTTTTGAGAATTTCCTGAGAAAATACTTGGGCAAATACTCTTGGTTTTCTTCTGAAGCATGATGGTAAGACTGCTGAAATCCTGAAAAGTTTCACAAGGTGGGAAAAATCATTCTTCCTCTATCCATTTAGTATCATTTGAGGTACAGGATCTTTCCATAGGATCCAGCATAACTTCAAAGACGTATCTGATGTTAAAATTCTGATGAATATTTGGGGACATTCGACACTGCAGAAATTGTTTAGTACAGGGTGGCCATGTTCTACCTCAGTGGTTTTGCCTTTTTTCTTTTAATATGAGCTTCTGCTTTGTTTTCAAGAGTGTTTGTATAGATTCTGTCAAGGAAAAACAAATGTCATGGGGAAGTTTTAGGGAATTTTTTTGTTGTCTGGGTGCTTTTTGCTGTAATGCAGATGTTCATTTTTAAAACCTGGTAAAGGCGTTGCCATTTGTGGAGATGATATTCTCTGTTCTGAGCTGAGAGCAGCAACATCCCTTGCAGAATTGTTTTAGGGAGCAATCTGTAGTGTGCCAATTGCTATCTTTTCTGCTATTTTGGTAGTGTTTTGTGGGGTTAAGCGCACGTGGCTAAGCTGCGAATGTACATTCCTGTATAGAATAAGCAGGCTGTCTGCGTGGATCAGCTGTTATGGGGGTGGCTGTGGGTAAGGCATGAAACAGGCTGTGGAAACTCCTTTGATGGAGACTCAGTAGTCTTGATGCTTTACACACATGGGGCCTGATGCACATCCAGTGAAACCCAGAAAGACTCTCCGTGTCAGGGGACAGCTTTGGATCTGGCTTCAGGTGTGTTTGTGAACGTATACCAGGCAGGTAGCTGGTGGGGCAGTTTGGCTAGTACAGCAGTCACCGGTGAGAGCAGAGAGGGAATTTGTTTCACTGCTCTGGGTTGGCAAGTGAATTTTATCTAAAGCTTTCCACTCGCACGCAGCCAGCCTGCTCAGGTTCTAAATAGATTCTGCCCTCAGACTGTAAAGAACAAGATAATCACTTTATATTATGTACTTGAGAGCTAAATTATTTTAAAAGTCTGAAATTAGCAGATGAGGAGGAATTTATTTGCCAAATACATTCAGAAGCAGCTTGGGAAACCTGTCAGAGCCCAGCTTTAACTGCTTAACTAGTGGCTGTTCGACTTAATAGCTCTCAAGAATGCTTACATTATGAGGGAGACCAAAACAAAATCCCAGGATGCATGAGATTTTCTTCCAGACAGCAAAAAATGCCATCAATTCACAAACCAGATAGTTAAAGAGGAAAACCTGCACCTAGAGCCACCAACCTCGCATTATACCCTCTGTGCTCCAGGCGAAAAAGAACTTTGCTCTTTTTTCGGACTCTTTATCCATTCTTTCCAGCTCTATTAACTTAGCGCATTGCTGAACACGACCTTTGCTCTGCTAGCGATGCTGGCCTTTACCATGCCTTAGTCCTTTTCCCACCCAGATATCTCATGCTTTCCTGCATCCTGTCCTCCATGCATGAAACAAAGGTCTGGAAAATTCTCTCCAGCCGTTCTCCTTCAAATCACTCCCTAAGATGCACTTCGACCCTGAAGCCTATGGGGTATTGCTGATAATAGCTAGGCAGAGTGGAAGTTAAATTGTTTTCTAGGCAGCCTATGTGAAAACATGCTCACATTATGTCTACTGTGGTTTCACTATCAACCCCTTTCCTGCTGGGGAGGACAAGGCCGTAATGCTGCTTTAGTAATCACCAGATGCCATTGGAAGCTGACATAGATAAGAGCAGCTCTCAGCTCCACGGCTTGTTACCTTCCCTCTCCTTCAGCCACAACTCTACCCTTCGCTTTTAGCCACTGTGCTTCTTTCATTCTCCTTGTGACTCTTGCACGTCTGTGAATTTAGCTCCCTTGCCTGGCCAGAGACCGATGGTCCCCCCTTTCAGAATATGTNGGTGGCTTTCTTGCATATGGAGCCAGAGATCTTAACCCTTCAGAGTGGCAGAAAGGTTTCCTTCCTGGTTGCTATTACTTGCCTAACTGCTTATGGAAGGGGCAGGCATCCCAGCTAATCAGAGCTTCAGACAGGCAATTCTTCAGATTGTTTTAGGGTTTTTAATTAAAACTGTAGGCTCCAGCATCATGTGGCAGAGAGCCAGTATCAGTCATCTGACAATAGCCTTCACCGTCTACCAACAATAAGGGAATTCCTCAGCGTATGCTCCAGAGGCTTCTGAAATGCTGTGAACGGGTGAGATTGCTGTTTGCAAAGCACCCTGCAACATTCAGCCTTGCAGGTCTGCTGATTTTTAAATTATATAAACAAAACCCTATAAGCCCCACATAGCACAAAGATACTGACTTCTGTTTATACTGTCCGGATCACAGATGCTGAGCATGAATGCATGAACAGTCCTTTTGTATGGCATTTGACACTTTCTGCGGCTGTCTTCTGCACTGTTTTTTAATATGCAGAATCCCTGATTCTCCACTGCCTTGCACCCTGTCTATTCATTCTCACCCCTGTGAAGTGAGGGTAAAACACTATCAAAACAAAATGGTACCATTTTGCATGTTTTCCACTCAGTTTGTACAGGTGTAAATAACTACAGAATGAACGGGGCAGAGCAGAACCTGACCCGCAGTCTGTCTCTCAATGTGTCAGGGGTCTTGAAGTGGGGGGATGACAGAACAAACACAAGCTGTTACCTTGCCATTTTTGCTAATGTTTTACAATCAGGCAGCTTGCGAGGATGACATGCAAAAGTCAGGCAGCGCTTAGTTCGTGTAGTCCTCACGTGATGTCTTCTCCTAGTGTAACATAAGTGTTACCCGTGGTGTGGATAGGTGCTTATGATAGCTGGTGTTATCAACGAGAGTTGTCTTTCTGGATTGTGTAGCTGTTACACTTAGCACTGGAGAAAGAAAAATCCTTTGTTCTTTCTGCTGTTTGTTACATTACCTTAGCTTTTATAAACCCTTGTAATGGAGAGAGCTGTTCAAGCTGTGGTAAGCCTGCTGCTTTGTCTCCTGGATCCTAGACACGAGCAACACTCAATTTTTTTTTAATTTTTTTTTTTTTTTTGTCATTATAGTAACATAAGACTGTACTCATCCTAACTCATTTTCAGTCATCCTCTACTACAGCCTGAGACAGCTCGGCAAGTAAGCGCCCAAGCCTTCTTCCAAAAAAACAGTAGCTCTTCTCCCTTCCTATCTTTCTGTTTGCACAAAGCCCAGTTCTCTCATACCTTCCTTACTTTCCTGAACAGCACATTAGACCATCCTAGCCCAAGTGCCTGTTTTTGCCAGGACACAGAATTTAGGTTTATTTATGACTCACTGATAAAATATCACTATTACCCCTTTGCTGGATGTCCTTCATATATATATCTGCTGTCTACTCCAGGCCCCAGCCTGCCCCAGATTTCTCTTTGCTCATCTTATTTTTTTTACTTCTGAAATCCTGTGCAGTTACTCCTGCAGCTGACACTGTTGCCCACTCTGAATGCTGGTTTCAGGCTGCCTATGTGCTTGTAATGGAGAGGTTGATCACCTTAGTGGTTCCTGCAGGCAGGAGGTAAAGCTTCAAGAGAAGGGCCATATCTCTGCAGTGTCTTCTGTAGTCCGTGGGTTCGTAGTGCTCTGTGCCCTATTTCTGATAACCTTGAAGATGTTGCATAGTGCTGTTTTTAAGCGCTGCCTGTAGGAGGGAGGATAAGAAAGTCAGCAGACACTGTAGACACAACATAGAAAATGATATAGATATAATACACTTCACCATTAATGCAAGAAAAATAATGTTGGTTTTGCCCTGAAAAATCCACCCTTCCTTCAAAAAGAGGATTTCAAAGCTCTGTATAGATAAATACTGGAAAGATCGCATTTAAATGGATGTTAGGTAGGCTGTTGTAGTAGGTAGGAATAATGGGCAGAAGTTAAAGTCTCTTTTGAAATCAGAACAGTAAATATTTTTGCTAACCATCAATTGAAATATCAACCTTACCCTTGTATTAACATATCCACTCATTTTTAGAAACAATGTGAATTTTCATGACTCATCTGAGTGCTCAATAACTATTTGTATGTAAATGTCACTCAAACATTCTCACCGTCACACACTTTACCCTCCCATTGGAGTTCATGCAGAAACAGAAGTGGTGGTGTTCCTTCTCCTTTCCTTTCCTTACCTCTCCTAAACACAGTCTTGTGCCCTTTTCACATTTATGATAACATTTGAAGAAATACTCGTGCCTGTAAGTTCAGAGCTGCTTTAAAATGGAAGGACTCCAAACCAGAAATAAAAAGCCCTTCATAGCGTTTTTTTTAAAACACCATGTCTTGACATCTAAATTTGGGAGGTTTGAAAAGAACTGCGCATTGTCTTCTAACTTTCAGGAAAAAAATGGAAAGTTCTGGTCTGAGAACAAGCATGAGAAAGTTCAGCTGAAAGGTAATCTATCCATCAATGCACGCAGAGACTTAGAATGAAATGGCCATCTCAACCAGAGCTAGAACAAACACAGCTGATGAATGAAGTTATATGGGCTAGAATAAATAAAGTGCAGTGCCAGATGTGGACAGTGCAGAATGCAGAAAGGTGGTAAACTGAGTAAACATCAACTGCAGGTTTAGCCTTAATTGTGAGGAATCCATTCCAATGAGAAACAGAACTGGGGACCTCTTTTGCCCAAAAGCGGTTGAACTACCTTTCTAGCTATAATAGGAGCTGCCGGGTCTGTCACTGCTTTCCCATTCGTGACTTGTCAGCAACAACCTGCTGCATATAATGTACAGTGCCTTTGGTTCTGAATATCCCTGGCAGGGTTATAGGCTTTATAGCCCAGCAGATTTGGTTAGCTGCTTTTGTCTGATTTTCTGGAATGCACCTTTCTATTCTCCATAAACATCCATAAGACCTTCTGCAGCAACATCCCCTGCAATGCAGTCACACCGAGTGTCTCTTTTGACGATGGTGGGAGGTATGTTTCTACATTTCAGTCTTTCACCAAGTCCAAATGATTACAATGGAATCTTCCAGAGTTACTTGTTCCGAAGCAATGTTTTTGGAGTTCAGATGGGACACTTCACACAGATGTGTCAACTCTCTGTGTTTGTGTGTGTCCCAAAGCATTTAGGCTTTCCAGATTCTTTTAAGAAGGTATTTCCAATCCTTTTTCTACTGAAGTGACCCTTGAAAGAGAAAACAGTTATAAAGGTTAATTGTGCATTGGACATTCACTCCTCCTAAACCCACCAAAACTATGGAGACTCTTCTGCTGTCTCTCAGAGGTCTACTGTGTCCCACAAAACTTATTTATAGAGGTGTGCCCTAAATCTTCTTACATATTTTTGTTCAGCTTTATGGTAAGTAAGTGTGGGATTCACCTTACAGATTAAGACACCAACATTGAGAGGCTTGATTTAGTTGCCCAGATGTAGGACTATTTGAAGTATTCAAGTCTCCCGTCTAGATTCCAGCTGCTGCTCCAAATTGGTAAGGAAGTCCTGTCCTTGTCAGCGCTGCATGGATTTCTTAGACACCCAGTTGCAGTTCAAATGACACCAATTGTAGTCAGTGGACATCTGATCAGTACACGCAGAGGAATCTCCAGGTAGTGTCTAACTAGCCGCCCAAAGGTATGTGTCTACTTTTGAGTCACTGAATGACTCTGTAGTCTTTGACCACTAACTCACAAATTGACACCTACAGATAGACACTAAAATGGTTTCTCTTATTCCAGGAGCCAGTTTCCACTCTACATGTCACTTGTTTGCTATACCTTGCCTTTCTGGAATGGCCTGCACACCCAGCACAGGAAGAAAGTGCTGAACTGAACCAAAGATTTGTTACGTTGGTCTACAGACAGGCCAGTGCACACCCAGCTGTGCACCCACCTGCTCCTGTGCTGTGTGACACACGGCTAGTTCCCAGATGTTTTGCTTATTTGGAACTTTTTGTCTTTTATCTGCTTCTGGTGTTGCTGCCATTAGCAAGCAGCCCTGGCACAGGTTGTGGTGGTTTGCAGCTAATGTGGCTAAACCAGCTAAATGTGAGTGAACTCAGGTATCTTCTGTTGATGCACCTCTGTTAGCTGGGTGATCAGTTGGAGACCCACTAAAAGTTCTAAGGTGGCATGAAGTGAAGCAAGTTGCAAAAGATCTAAACAAACTGTAAAGAAGGAAAGTAGGGGCTTGGTAGCTGATCCAGCTGTGAGTTTCAGACTGATGCATAACCTGCCAACATGAAGGTCACTTCAGGATCACGTATTATGAAGGAAGCACTCCCTCTTCTCTTAATGACAACATCATTAGTAGTGCAGGTGTATAGATCTCTGAAATTAAAAGCGCAACAGATTGTTCCTGCTGCACTCAACAAGAAGTTCAATATAACAGCCACAGGCTAAAATATTCATGAGTTTGTGAACTTCAAAGCAAACTTTGCTTCTTTCTAAAGGGTCTTACAAACAACTAAGCATATTCTTTCCCACCTCATCTTTAAAGAAATTACAAAAGAATATATACAGCAGGCCTGAAATTCCTGCCAGTCCTTCATCTCTGTTTTCTTGGCATATTGGTAAGGAATCTGGATGCCGAAATTTGCTGTTAATGAGTACCTTATTTTGTGGATGTGTTCTTGTTCCATGCACTAATGTTTATCTGAGCTGCTTGTGCTCTTATGGAGGGCCAAAAGAAGACACCTTGAAAATAAATGCTGAAGTAACCAGTGAAATATTTTACTACTCTGTGTTTTTTGTAGTTTGGAAAGTATGGGCAGACATTAATTGAGCTAAATTTCTGTATTGATTTATTTATTCATTGATTATAATTCTATAAATTATCTGCAGTCTTCATTTCGAGGGCTAGACAACTGCAGGAAATACAGGTCTCCTGTGGCTTGTGGGAGGCTGAATGCAGAGGCAACAAAGAGCTACCGGTCAATGCAAAAAAAAAACCTGCAGGTAGTAGTTTGATTGGAAACAATGATGTGGGTGAAGCGTATCTGAACACAAACATCAAGTGGAAAGCAAGAATGTAAAGAAGTGGCAAGGACAGCAACTCCAGAATAGAACAGGTGAGGGGAAGCTGAAAACACTTGCCTAGAAATGAAAAAAAAAACCAACAAGCCCCACTGTCAGTAGGCAAGAAGGGTTAAAAGAGGTGAGATTAAAAAAATAGAAATGCTGTATACTTACTGCTGATTTCCAGGAATCACTAAGTGACTGTGATTGAGGGCTAGACTAGAAGCAAGGAAGGTGAAAGGCTTGAGGACTCTTTGAGGGGAGAGTAAAAGAGTATATCTGCCCTTAGAAAAGCAAAGGCAAAGATTTCTGCTGATTTCATTAGAGCAGAATGGAACCCTCTTTGAGCTATGGAGAAAAAAAAAAAAGGTTTTATCTTGTTGTGGTCCTAAATGTACATGTGATTCACATGATGTTTTACATTCTGTAAATTCAGTGTTTTTACTTAGGAAAATGTCTTTCCTCATTCTTTCACTGGTAACAGCAGCATAGTCTCCTCCATACTTTGTGCTTTTGTGCCTCAAACTCCAACTACTTCTGTCTGGGAAGATGTTCTAGCCTCTGTGTCTGTTAGCTTGTGTCCCCTTCTGAGAGACTAGCAAAGATGTTCTTCATGGAGATTTTTTTTTTTTTTTCCAGGTCATTAGTGAAACTGGAATTAACTGATTTAACCAAATCCCTGAGTGGATGTGAAGTAGAAGCCAGTAGTAGGAATGAAAGAAGGAGCTGGAGTACAGATTTCCACCTGCATTTATAGGTCTGGTTGGCTGAGGAGACAGATATACCTCTTTAGTTCCCCCTCACCCTCTCATGATTAGACCTGTACTATGTGCGAGCAAGGCTGAGCAGCTCTGACCAAGGAATAAACAGCCTGCTGATATGGTGCCAGCATCCCATTTCAAACCAGCAGTCTTTTCCCTCCATCAGCATTACCTTTGACATACATCTCCAGAGGTTTATAGCTCTGTGGCAGACATCACTATCTCAGAACATTGGGTGTAGTGATTTTGTAAATACTTTGAGCTGTTCGTGGAGGGAAATGTTTGTATACTGGGTTAAAAGACTTCCAAGCATGATTGCATTGTTCTTCCTGGTAGCCTATAGGAAGAAGCAAGCAGGGGAGATGCATAATACCTAGATAATAGATAAGCAATCCCTTTGCAAATATTGGGGAAGCAATTGCAACACAATGCCATACATCCATGCCCCAGGCTGCATTTAAACAGCTATTCTGCCTGAGCTGGGAATAAAGAGGTCTAAAGTGCATTGAATACTAAAAAAGCTCTTTCCAAGAAAGGATGAGATCAGTTGTCAGTAGGTGTCCCAGACACAGAGAATGCCCAACTTCTTTAGCATCTGTCCTCAGAGACTTGGAGCAAGTGCATCTTCCTCAGAGCACTGAGGATTTGTCTCCCCTCCCCCCTGCTATCTAAGGGGTGAGTCAACATTTCAGCTCTTTGCTATGCGGGAGAGCTTAGTTTTAACCAACTTGGAAGCTCTGCTGCCAGGAGAGGAGGAGACATCTTGCACGGCGGAGACAGCATGTGTGACTTCTTGAGGATGCTGATCGTATTTCCTCTTCATAACTGCCTGGTATCAAAGGGCATACAGAAAACCTTGGTAGAAACCATCCATTTGATGTGTGAGGCTGCCGCAGCGGGCTACCACAGCAGGACTTACTAACCAGGACTTGAAACTCGCCCGGGCTTTGCTCTCAGTTCCACATTTTTGCTGCAGCAGTTGTTGCGTCAAGGCCCAGTATCACTTCACAGGATGGGGTCCTGTCTGAATTCAGAGGGAGCAGAGTGGCCTGTAGGTAGCGTGATATTTGTCTTTGCTCTGCATGTCCTGCTCAAACAGTTAACGTTGTGTTAGGTGGTAGAAACTTTAGCTAACTTGGAAGTTAGAGCATGGAGAAGTGGAGTGGTCTGGCTCTGGCTCAGTGGCTGTTTTTCATGGATAGGTAATACAAAGTTATTGCAGGAATGGTATTCTGTTGCATAATCTGCTATAGAGGTTCCACATGTCTTTTCTTTGCAGTGGTTCTTTGCAGATGTTATTTCTTCTGACATTTCTTTCTATGTCTATACAAACTTTTTTTTTCCAAATTGCACTAAGTATTTTATGGATGTTGTACATGCTCATCAACTGCTTCCTTATTCTTCACGGGACTGTTGTCCTGCATCCCAGGAGCAGTTTGGATGCGCCCAGGAGAGTGTTTCTGAGTAACTGAGCTGGTGGGGCTGTTGCCGTGTCTTACAACTGTCTTAGCCCTCCAGAATTAAAAGTGTAGAAGGAATATCCTGAAACTGGAACTTTGTATCCTTAAATATGACAGACTTAAAGTACGTCAGGATTACAGACGTTTGTTTGTCTAGTCCCACTAAAAATGGATACTTCTGAGTTAATTCATCCATGAGAAGCACATGTGTCCTACCAGTACTTTTTATTGTTTCCTTTCCAAACAAGTAACAAATACATCTCAAGAATCATGGTGATGCACCTTACTGCACTAAGCACAGACAAGAATATGTTTTCCCAGGAACTAATCCAGCACAGATGCTGTCACCTTCTGTAATAATGCAGCATCTAGTTGAGGTATCAGTGACTGTATGTGGTCCCACTTCTCACAGAGGGTTTCCTCGTATCCAGTTGGAGCTTGCCCATAAGACAACCATTAATTGTTGTTCACTAATAAAGTATGTCTTCTGTTACTGGAGACACTGTGAAATATTTGTGTCAGTTGAGAATAAGAAATCTCACGGTTTCTGCTCCGAAGCTGTTCCTCTTTCTCTATGACTTGGTCTTATGCTCCATCTACCTTTAGATGGCTTTACTTTGAATAGCAGGTCTGTGTTTGGTGCCAGATTTGGCAGAGCAGTCCTGCAGTCATTGTTTAAGTAGAATGAGTGTTGATCTCTAGGATCTGAGTGATGACTGAGTGACATTCACAGGATGTGAAAAAAAACTTGGGAATGTCACTAACTGGGTCAGACCAATGTCCAGCTGACCAGGTGTTCTTTCTCCAAAAGCAGAAACAGGAGGTATTGTTCAGGGAGACCATACTAGCCTGTCCACTTTCTGCAGTCCATTCCCTTTGACATTCCTAGCACTCAGAGGGATGTTGTTAGGGTTGTTAGAGTGTAGCTCTGCTTAGTCCTTTCAGTATCCACCTATGGACTCCTGGTCCATCAAGTTTATCTCTTTTTTTTTTTTTTTTTTATGATCTCTCCACAGACCTCTGCATCAGCAAGTTCCAGAAGTTCACCAGGTGCTGTGTAAAGAAGTACTTTTGCCTCTTTTGAATTAATCTCCTACTAGTTTAATCAAGTGACCCCTTGATCGAGTATTGCAAAAGTTGTTGAAGAGTTCTGCTTTCAGCTTTTCTACCACCTTTGTGATTCTATAAACTTTACTTATATTCCCTCTCTTGGCTACTTCCTCCTCCAATTGAAGCCTTTTAGTTGCTCGTTCCTTCTTAGAGCAACTACTCTATCCCCATGATTGGTTTAGTTGCTCTTCTCTGTACATGCAGTAACTCTATTACATCTGTCTTGAGATGCTGGGATCAGCGCTGTGAAGAGTACTCAAGATTGGAGAGGGATACCACAGACAGTTTCTCTGAGAAGAGTCTTTGCTCACTTCCCCCGTAAACCCACTGTAACTCTGATCCTGAGCTGCTGTCCGTTTGTAAGCCATACTGCTTCCCTCTGTGTTAGGGAGATGGAAGGATGTTATGCAAGGGTGCAGGAGGGGCATCATGTCTGCCATGTCTTTCTGCTTTCCAATCCAAAATGCCAGAATCTACCTGGACACAGTGTTAACTCGTACAGAAAACATCACTGGGATACATGCAGACCAGAAGTGGAATATATATTGACAAACCATCCCAAAAACCTATACTAGCTGTAAGTAACTAACTGTTCTCTTCTCTTCTCTTTAGTCAGTACATGGCTAACCTTGAACACATGCATCTATAATGATACCTGTTTTTATAGACCATATTTGTTCCAGTACATTACTACTATGAGAAAGATGTAGTTTTCCAACAAAGCTACCTCGTGTTGCTGTATCAAGGCAGTATCTACATATTCATTGCAGATGGTGTATTACAGAAATAAACTTTCTCATATTTGCTCTTCAACAAATATTGAACTATCACCATTAAAGCAAAGTTCAGATCCATACATCTGATGACCTGAAGGAAACTGTTAGTACATAGTTGCCATTAACACAGTCTCTCTTTAGCAATTTTTTATATTAATAGATTTACCATTTTGTGGTTATATATTGTTTTTTTTTCATTCTGGAATATTTCTAACACCGCTTTCTGATAGAAAACAGAAAAATTGAGGTTTATCTTGTACATCACTACTTTGGACAGCTCTATCTGGAGAAAAATAAATACAGCAGATATAAATTAAAAGAAAAGGGGATGAAACAATCTGAGCTGGAAAGAGAAGAGTGCAAGTTTATTTTATTTCCTTGGTTGTGTAGGAGTCTTGTTAACCAGTATGTAATGCATAGTCATGTAATAAAACATGCTAGACATTAAAAGGCAAAAACCCAGTTCACAGATGTTGTAACGTTATGAGATAATTTTAGGGAGTGAATGGGGTGAAAAGGCTGGATTTGTTAGAGAGGAAAATACCTATGGAGGCCTTTTCTGTGAGCAATACCATGACTTCATTACCATGTCAATTCTGGGAAAAGGCTCTGATTTAACACAGCAGTTGGCTGGATCCATATGGAGCTGATGAACCTCTGAATGAATAGTGAATGGAAAAACTGCTGGAATCTGCCTTCAGCTTTGTTCCCAGGATGACCAATGTAAAAGGCCTAAGAGCAATACTGCACAGATGGTGTAAAGAGGTAAGAAATCTGCAGGGTTTAGTTTACTTTTTCTTATCCTACACTGTTTTGAGTTTTATTTTTTAAACCATATTTCATTTTCTCCGACTCTATTTGCTTAAATGGCTTTACTACCAAAATTGTAAAAAAAAAAAGAAAAGCTTCCGGGAAATGAAATTAATTAAAAAAACATATGTAGCAGTAAACATTTACATAAAAATACAATTTTAAATGGAAAATGTTGTATGGTATAGAAGTAATTGAAAGCATAATTATGAAATCCTGAAAAAAAAGAGAAAGCTAGTTAAAAGTTTAACAAAGAGCTTTGGAATTACTTCTTCAATTCACCCTATGTTGTGGGAATATGCAGATGTTCACATTTACACAGTCATGTATGTCCACTAGGGTTACATGCTTTTATAGTTTGAAGCATCATCACAAGTGCCAATACAGTAAATCAAAAGACTCTCTGGCATTATCTGGTTTCCTTTCTGGCTTTAAAAGTTAGAACAGATGTCACAAGAGAGGACAAAATGGATTTTACCCACCGAGAGGAGCTTTTCTTGCCATCATTAATAGGAGGCTCCTTGAAATGCTAATGTACACAGTTTGTGTTGCCGGGTTTGCATAGAGATGGTGGGAAACAGCTCTGATCCCAACAAAACCTTTTGTTATTAATCAAGAAAATCTGCTCTTCTGAAACAGCAAAGCACTAAAATGGTGTGGCTACTTGCAATGCAGAGATCTCTATAGCAATCTCCAATGAACAAAAATGTAATAAAAACTGTTCAGCAGTTCTACGAGATACGGCACATGTAGCAATTTATTTGCAGAGATTTTGCATACACCTTCTACTTTCCTTTGTCATTTCAGCATGGGTATTTACAGTGAAAAGATTACACCGTTTCCGTATTTTTTCTGAATCTACACTCTTTAAAATCTTGTTTCATTTCATAGCGAATCTAAAAAGCAAGCTTAGGGCAGAAAGAACTTTGAAAAGCAAGCTTTTATTCTTGAAAAAAATCTATAATGGAGCATGAGTTTCTGTTTGATTTGGTGTTAATACCTTGTAAGATATTTGTGCTTCGTTAGAATACAGGATTCTGAGGTCCTGTATTCTGAGCCGCTTGTGAGTACAAACATACTCTGCAATGTTAGGACTAGTATGTTCCTCTTATTGTAAATGGGACTTCATAATTTTTAGTAGTCTTTAAGAGAAGAGGTTCAGACTCTGTCATTGCTTGGTGACATATGACCTCTTATTTTTAAGAAATACCAATGCAATTAAATCACAAAGTACTAAGTGCTGTCAGACATCACTGCCTTGTATAGGGTGCCTCAGCAGAAGCCTTCTTCCCCAAAAGTATTTGGAGTATGAATTAAAGCCAAAAATTCAAGGAAAGCCTGAATTAAAATGGAAATTCTTTGCCTGGCATTACTCATCACTGAAATCTCTGGCCCAGTCTCTGCTCAGAGTGACATTAAATTTGCTATCAATTTATTGTACACTAGTTCCACAACACATTAATGTGTCCTTTCACAGATTCATTGTGCTGAGACTTCAATATATGGGCACAAGAGAATGAATTAGGGATGAAGCATTAGCTCAGAGTTCAAGCCTCTTTTAATTTCCTTGCCTCTGTGGATCTAAAGCAGATACTTATAATTTTGCATTGCCATAGATTATTGCACTTTAATTTCTATTGTGTTTGTTTTGATGATGGTAATAAGCAGATAGTAAAAGTAAATAAAAATAACTTGTTACAATTCCTGCAAGATGTTTGAGCTGACCATCGTCTAGTTATGGAATAATACTGTATATGCAGTAAATTTTAAAAGGAGAATGCTTATTTGTTCATAGGTTTGTCTGATACAAGTGTAGTAAAGCCAAGAGGAAAGAAGGGAGTGGGATAAGAGGGCATGGGGAGCTTATGTAAAAAAAACGGGGTGAAACATCACTGATTCCATCACTGAGGAGCTGTTTTCATAGTAGGAAATACTGTAACAGGCAAGCAGGGAAGAACAAAGCTATAAGAACAACTTTGAAGTCAGAAGTGCCTCTGGCATTGTGAGAGGTCTGTAGCTGAAATGACCAAGGCTATCTCTAGATACTTCCTACAAAAGGATTCTCTAAGTTTCCATGTGTAAAATTTTTCCCAGTCTCCATTTTCCTTTCAGTTTTACAGTTAAACTTCCAATTTTGTGAAAACTGCTTTTCAAAGGAGTCCGAAGTGCTTGTATCCCCATACCAAAGGGTCTCCACCACCTCTGCTGCTGATCACAAGGCCTCACTGCTCCTCTGAGTGTGGCCAGATTAACTCCTATGAGGCTGCACTGAAAATCCCAGTTTGTAAAGAGGGGGTACTGTTCATCCAAAATAACAAGCAACAACAACAAAAAATCCTACCGAGCGTGCTTAGTGGGACCTGCTAAGGCTTTTGTCAGAGACTAATGACTTTGACCTCACTGTCCAATCTCTCAGCATAGAGGTAAGGATAAAGACTGTTCTTGGGAAAAGTCTTGATGAGGAGGACAGAACTATCCTGTGTCAACTAAATACCCTACAAACCCCTTGTCTTAATAGCACTGATTAGGTAAAGCCATTGAGCAGAAACATATTTAAGGCATATTGTCCTGTGTAAGACTTTTGTCTACCTGTGAACTTTCAAGTTTCCGTAATTTAGCAAAAGGAGTTTTTTCAGAAGTACTATACTTAAAATTGCTTCAAAACTCTGCAGAAGCTCAAATGTATAGATTTCACCCAGGCTGGAAATCTACAGTTTAGCTCGTGTTGCTAAATTATGAGCTAAACTGATATATGTCAGCCTGAAATATATCCATGAAAGGGTTTTCAGATAAACTGTTTTTTAAGCCTGTGTAAATTCTTTGTATGGACACTTGATCTGAAGATTTTCATCAAGGATTAAATGTTAACTGACTACTTCCCTGTACAGTCCTTGCCAAATTTTGTTCTCACTTCCTCTGGTCCTGAGTAACTTCACTGCATTTGAAGTGGTTATTCTAAATTTGTCCCAGTGTAACAGACCAAAATTTAGCTTTAAGAGTCTCTTGGAGGAGCATTGTCTCCTGTTGGTGTGTTTATAGATTTTTGACTGAGAATCTGGAGTAGGTGAGCAGTCCAGTTCAGGTGTAAAACCTTTCCTTGCACTGCCTTGGGAAATCTCCTTGTCTTGATTTTTACATACCAGAAAAATGGACGTGAATTGGTATAAAATGAAATCTCTTCACGTGTTCTTTTAGTAACCTTTTATGGCCAGCTTAAATAGCCAAGGTGCAAGAAATCAAGTCCCATTTCCCACATGGGAATTGCTGTTCCTCACAGTAAGTATTTATAAGATCAAATTCCTTTTTGTAGAGTAAAAATAATACTTTTAAAAGCCAGGCTGTATATGTAAATTATTTAGGGATAGATCTTCAGTGAGGTTTCTAAAATGAAGCAAGTATTTATGATATGAGGGCCTTCAGCTTTTAGAGAACTGTATATAGGCAAGCAGCAAAAAAGGTCAATCTTTTTGTGTATTTAAAACAGTCTCCAAATTACTTTGAGTCTTGTATAATTTCTACTTTCTGTATGTCGTTTGCTTTAAACTTCCATAGTCAGGTAGCACCGTGCAAGTTGCATTGAATCCAACACCTAAGATAGCCTTATAAACCCTGCGGACATTAAACTACTGGAAGACAGATTGGGTTGGTAAAAATAAGTGTGCATGTTCTCACAGAACCTGAGAAAATCACACCTTCACTTTGTTAAAAAAAATCTGTTTGTGCCACTCCAGTAATCACTTCATAACTGGTGGGAGAGCAGAACATATGTCTCAGAAGTGGTGAAATATAAAAGCCTCTATACCTCTAATCCTATTTTCTTTAAGAGAAAAAAAAAAGCAACAAAACCCCCCAACCTTTTCAGCATGTCATCTGTAAAATCGGTGCCAAGGGTTTTCTGCTTAAAAATCACAAATGAAATGTGAATTACTCATGAAAGCAAAATGAAACAGAGTTGTTTTTTTTTTCTAAAGAGGTGTGTAAGGTAGTAGGATCATGCACTAAAATGCTTGCTTCAAGCAGGAACAGAAGATATAAAGAGGAGCCCAATCCTGGCCTCCTCACCCAAGCAAACTCTTCACATGTAGACAACTTTTACAGAATGCCTTAGCACTACTGCAATGATATCCTGAATAACCCCTGGTCTGGAAAGCGGGAACCCTCTGAAACTTGGGACTAAGGCTCATCCCTGGCATTTGCAGTTTAGAGGGCGCATCTACCTATTGCAGCGGTCCTTCTTTGTTCAGTTCTAGCAAGGTACCTTTGTTAGAGCCATTTCCCCTGCATCTGCTACCTTTTGGAAGAAATGTATTTTAAAAACGTAACCATGGAAGGATAAATACAAACTATATTTTAGCAGAGCTGGTTTTACTCTGCTACTTGAATGTAGAAGGCTGTAGCAGCTGTCATGATATCAAAACTGCTATTCCAGAAGCGTTTCGGTACCTTAGCTACCAATTCATAGCTATGCCATCCTGCTCCCTGCTTAGAAGGGCAAGGAATTTGTGAGCTGGGAGGGATTATTCATTTTGTTTATATGGATATTGATTTCCATTGTTCATTTGTAATTTTTCTATGAAAGTTTTTGTTTCAGTTTCTTGTTATCAGTTTGTGGCTGCAAATTTGTTCTGACTTCTGCCCCTTTCTGCTTTTTTAGGAAGAAACTTTGCGTGCTCCAAATAGCTGGTGATTTGAATAGGAATTTGGCTGCGTCAGGGCAGCAAGAGTAGAGTTATAAATGCTAAGGCATTTTGTGGCAATTTCTGTGAAACTCCTTGGTTAATCCTTTTGCAATTTTATTAGCAAGAGGAGCCCCGAAGAAGTAAAGCAGTGTCAACAAGGGTGTTATGAATGGCTTTTGTAGCCCCACTACAGCTAACGAATCCTACGTGCCTGCTGTTCCCAAAGCATTTCTTGGTTAGTTGTTTATGAGGGCTGAAATCACTGCTTTTCAGATTTACCTTTCGGACTCTGCACCAGTGTGGTAAATATTAGGTAACGGGATATTTACAGAGGGGTTATTTCCATAGAGAATGGATGGGACCTGAACATTGATCTGCTAGGGAGGGGAGGGAAAAAGAAAGAGTCTTCTTTTCTTTCAGGGGGTTGGGTGGTTAAATGGTCAGTAGTGTGAATGCTCTAATGTGTGGCAACGCTGCTGCTTGAAATAAATGCTGAGAAGAAATCTCCGTTTAATGCTACAAGCATGAGGAGGAGATGATGGCAATTTAAAATGTAATCAAAAGGACTAATGTATCCCACTTTAACACTGTTGAAATCAGCGTCGTGACAGGTTGTGTCTGGGAGACTTTGGCCCCTCCAAATTAAATGTGAAAATACAAACTAACTGCTGACATTAGACATAGGAGTCTCAGGAAGGTTGTTTGTGTCAGGATTCAGCTACTCTTCCTTACAGATTCCTTCCATCTCCTCCCTTCTCCCATCTTGCTAATCAGAGAGGTCACACCATTGGAGATTCTGCCAAGCCTGTGTTAAGCCCCAGGGCTGTTTGGTGATCAGCAGGTTCCCCGAATTGCCTTTTGTTCCCAGCCATGACCTCATCCTTCTGATGGTTTCATGTAGGTTAACACCGGGCTGTACATCTCCTCTGAAAGGAAGCACCTCCAGCCATATCTTGTCCTTGGCACTGTGTGGCTTCGGTTGTGACTCAGATGGATAAATGCCACTGAGGAGTGACTTGCACCATAAACCACAGCACCCGCTTTTTATCTTCTCTCCAGCTGTAGTTTTCGCTTCTCTGGTACAGGCCAACAAACAGTCCCAAGGATTCTAAAAGTGCTTATTTTTAAAATCATGCTCTGCTAAATAAATCTCTTTCAACTGATACAGGGCACATAGCTCTTAGATAACTTCTATTGCACAATGAGTGTTAATGGATGTGTCTTTTGTGGAAATGAAGGCATGCACATTACTCTGTGTGTTCTTCATTTCTAGGGAGTTATTTATTCAGGGAAATAAGATTTATCTAAGCAGTACTCAGCTATGCCTAACCTTTATTAATAAAAATAATACTTGGTATGGTATGATTTCTTAGAATCAAGCCAACATAGCAGCAAAGAGGGTAGGTGGCAAAGATGTTGTCACAAAGAGTATAGGATATACATTCTGGTGATGATTATATACTCTAGATGCCAAATCAGATTGTATTATAGAATTCTAAATTAAGAAAATATTGTACCTAGTTCTATGTGCCATTATTTTAAGGCAGATCTAGATGAAAAATACTGGCTTTTTTTTTTTTTTTTTGCTGTAGAATAGCTATTGTACAGACTCGTGCTCTGATCTTTTCTGCTTCTTTCACTTCACTTTGCCTTTGTTCTTACTCAGAACACAAGTCACCAATTCCTGCACACCTTGCATACAAAGAGGACCAATTCCATATTTATCAGAGTGCCATACAGCCCTTCTTCCACCCCTCCCTCCTTTTCAGGTAAATTCTACTTAGAGGTTCATTTCTGTTTAACCTTAGTGGTTTACAGTGCCCTGGAAATCCTCACTAAATGCTAGTGAATAACTTAAAAAAAAAAAGTAAAGCAGAGCTGTTTATCTTGCTGTGTCTTTAAATCTGACCTTTATTGTTTAAGTTGCATTTGAAAAAAAAAGCATGTCAAGTTGTTGAAAGATGAGTGCACTCCATTCTGTTGTGCTCAAGGCACTGAGAAAATCCCACTGAGGCAGTAACACCAGCCAGAGTTTACAATGCTACATTTTAAATGCATATTGAAAAAACAATGATAATGAAATGAATTTCCTGCATTTAGCATTGCTATAGTTGAGAAAGCATAATTACGCCAAACTCCAGGATTTCTTTTCAATGGCAACCTAGTTGGCCAGTAGTTGCAATGAATCATGTTGTGGCTTGAGCCTGGAAATTGGCTCCAGCTAGGCGCTGGTGCTCCTGGGTTTGTCCAGGCACACGGGTCCAAGCACGGATGTAGGTTCCTCCAAGCTTTGGAGGAACGTGGCTACCTACTCTTGTCTCACCTCTTCTGCGTTTTCTCTGACTCATGCTGTTGTTGTGAGGTGGATTTCCTCTCTGCTCCCCACCTAGTATATATTCGGAAATTCAAACATATATATGCTTGTTTTTCTTTGCTTCAGGCTTCTTGGCGAAAGGAGAGCGTTTCAAGCCCAGCACCACAGTTGCATACTGGGCTTGCAGTCAAAGCAAGTCAGGCCTGCAACAGTGGTGGTGGTACTGGAAAAAGAGGTTATTTTGCTAGGCTAAAGGGAAAAATAGAAACAAGAGGATCTCAAATAATGAAAGAAAGCTTAGTGTGCATGAAAACCTGGCACTTTTCTAAAAGACATATTGAGTCAACTGGAAACCAAGTTACTATAGTCTAGAGTTATTTGAATGACATTTGTGAATAGGTTTTTTTCCATTAATTGTTGAATAAATGACTCAGAAACACATTTGCCCCTCTTTGAATGAGCTTTATGTATGGCTGAATACTCTTCTTCAAATAAATTATTCATAAATTTTGAGCAATCAGTGAAAAATTTATTCAAAATATTTTTTTCATTATTCAATTCTCTATCCTATAGACTGTGGGTGAAACTCTTGACTGTGTTAAAGTTAGTGAAAACATTCTGAATGATTCAACAGATGCCAGGACTTCACCCTATTAAAAGTCTTTTGAGAAGTAAGTGTTGCTTTTACTTATGGAACTTTAAACATTAGCGGTAAACTTGCCTGTGAATTTGTTGATGTGTAGACAAAAATGAGCAGCAATTACTTCAGCTTTTATTAAGCTAATTCATTTAAGTTATAATTTGAATCTGAATATGTGAATATACAGTTAAATTGCTTTTTTTAGATTTCCACAACATGATATTTCCTGTCATCTGAAGTTGCCTTTTATAATGAGTAAAATCCTATGACAATTGTTGAAGAGGGCTCAGGTCCTGGCTAGTTTCCAGTTTTGAGGAGTATTAAAGCTATTCAGGAGTATACGAGATTTTCCTTTCTTTTTTTTTTTTTTTTTAATTGCAGCAATCTTTCAAAGTGTTCAGAGTTTGGGGTGTGTTTAACTGTTCTCTTCACTGACCAAATAAAAATGGCTTGGATATTTCCAAAATTCTGGCAAAAAGCATCATTTTAAAAATTGAGGATTTATTTGGATTATACAAAGTTATGGTAATTATAACACACCAGTCTTAATTCTCACTGGAAATATGACGTGAGTCTTCACTTCCTGTCTTAAATTTGTATTGTGTAACTCCATGCAATTAAGGCATGGCTGGCATTATGCCATTGTTCGTGGGTGAAATTATTCCTATGTAAATACTTCGTTTTGTACCGTTAATTGGCAAATGGTATAGAGTGCTTTGGGATCCATCTGGAGAAAAGTTACTGCATATGCGTATGGTCATTATTGCTGTGTTATCTCGTTCCTTTAAGATACACAACTGCTGTATTATTTGCTGAGCTCCAGGAGCGTACGTGGTACTATACAGATATACAGGGAGAAAATGCTACTGCCTCTTGGAGCCTACAATAGACTTGGCTGAGTGAGACAATAGGTATATTGAGCTGTGTGAAACACACGGCTTGAGTATTCACATTTCTTATTAATGGAAAATTTAAAATCTCTATATGTTATGATTAAGATGCTTTGTGGGAGAAATGCACTGCAAGTGAATGACAAATGAGGAGATAAGTAACTTGGTGAATAACAAAAGAGACAGCAAAGCCTAAAAGAGGGGGAGGGAAAGATGGGAGTGGGAGGAGGATTCACATGGGGCATTTTAGAGATAGGTTGGAAGGAGGGAGGAGAGGTTGGGACGCTTGTGCTGCTTGACAGATATGATAGAGGGAGGGAAGGGAGTAGTAAAGGAAGATAAGAGGGTACAGAACAAAGCAGAGCAGTGATTTTAGCACTGATTTGTATTGGGAAATGTGGGTTGCATAACTGGGGAAAATGATGACTGCTGATGTCTGGGGAAGGAGAAAAGATGGACAGGTAAAGATGAGCTGGTGAAGAATAAAACTAAATAAGGTGCAGTTTCAAGAGTCTGTGTAATACAGGAGATTGGATGTCTTTTTTGAGAAAAGAGACCTGGTTGAGTTAAAGGAAATTCAGAGGTTGATGCTGTGATATTGTAGGAACAGGTGATGTGACATTTCCATGAAAGGGGAAGGAGAACTGAGATAAAAGGCTGGGTTTGGATGGGTGTAACTGAAAATGTGGCAACCATTTCAGGAGCTGCCAATTCATTAATTAGCTAATTTATTAGTTGGCTTTAAACTCAGTCAGACCTTTCTCTAAAGCTGGAAGATTCAGCCAGGCCTTTTCCTCAGAAGGAAAGTAGGAAATAATCTACTGAAAATTTTTTGTTGAAATTTTTTGTTGGAAAATATTTTTTTCCCTCTGTCGCTCAAAGATGTTGCTAAAATTGAAGGCCCCCTGACTGAGGATTCTGTGTCTTTGCAAGCGCGTGTGGTAAGAAGGCATCTTAAAAGTAAGATACCAAACCAGAGCTTGATAGAACCAAGAACCATTCCTGGTTTTCCTTAGGTGTCTGTAGGGGTTTTGGACAACTCTCAACAGACATTATAATTTATTTCTGACTTCATTCATCTGTTTAATGTGCTCAAGATATGAGCCCTGGAATATTTTTGTCTTGGTTTTAGCTTACCTCATTAAGGGATTGGCAGCTCCAGACTTGATTTAGATCTGAAGTGATTGGAGTGGTGCTCTTGTGGTGTCTTTCTATCCTTATTGGCAAGACATGGATCAAAGGGAGACTGTATTCCAATTGGATACCTCACAGAGATGCCTATGTTGTACAAGGTCAGGTTAGATCTTAATGTGTCTGTGCAATGCAAAGCATAAATGGAAATACAGTCTTAGAGTGTTTAAGTTCCACAACCCTAATTTAACTTCTCCTCATTGCCTGCATATGGAGTCAGGTCTGAAAGCTCTGGATTATGGATGATCTGGAGGGGACGCTATTCTCTTGGACTGGAACACTACATTGGTTGTGATATCCAAGTTAGCCATACAGAGGTTGAATATGATCCCACATCAAAACAAGAATGATACTGATGTAGTATGATAATCTGAAGATTGAAAATTAAAAAGACAGGCTATTGAAATTGTTATCAGATGTTGTGTCTGAAATACCTCCACTTTTCTCTAGAGAGAAAAAGGGTTGGCCGTGGCAGTTGCATGGTATCAGTTGTCAAATGACCTTTTAGCAGAAACTGCTGTATAAAGTCTTTTTCTGATGTGAGGCCCCACACATAAGACATTTTGTAAATATAGAAAACAACATCAATCTTAGCAGTAAACTGTATCTTGTGTAAGTAGACTGCATAGATTAATGTGGAAGGCTTAAACAAATGAGAACTATTTAAAGCATGCAGTTAAATTCACTTAATATTACCTTCATTAATGGTAGGTTTTTATGTATCAGATCATTTTGAGCTAATTCAGTACAACAGTGTCTGCCTAATAACAATCAATAGTAAATGATTTCCTGCTTAAATGTCAATTGAAATTCAGGGATTTCCTGCTTCCAACTGTACTTAGTGTCAATCATTGTACATGGTGCTGCACAACACAAGTGACTTGTCTGTTAATCTCTTAACATATATATATATATATATGTATTTTAAGTCTGGTTTCACCAGGCTAAACTCTGAGACGTTACATATGTTGAATTGTACATGACTAGTTTCAGTGCAGCAGTCTCAATCCAAATGAAGATGCTGTTCTGCTAGAGTGAGCATCTCTGGACCTGACCCATGACTTACTGGATCAATGATTAGAACAATCATGAAAAGTCTTTTTCCTTCTTAGTAGATGAATTAAGTGTATGGAACTCAAATCAACTTTACTGATTTCATTCTGAGGCTTGAGGAATACCAAGCCTCTTACTGGAAAAGCTGACTGTGTCAAAGATGGGGCAAAGAGATGCTGGTGAAAGGAAGGCTTGGAAGTATTTTTCATGACCACTTTTTCTTGTGAGGTTGTGTTATTTTGTTTCCAGTCCATTTCTTTTTGTGAAAGATGAACCAAAATGGCTGGCAGAATCACAGGCACAAGGCATACATGAGGTGGCATTCTGGGCTGGAAAACCATCTTGCAGTGCTGCATAGTACATCATCCCTCTTTCCATATGTCCTTGCTTACTAGTGAGGGTGAGTAGGTGTTGAAGTAGGAGGCACTACCTGAATCATCTGACGGAGAAATAAATTGCTTGGGTAGGCAATTGCCCATCATCCTGTCTACAGGTAGACAGGTACCATACTTTTGAAGTGCTTAGGCAGCTGTGTGTTGAGGGATGTATTTCTTTTGTCTGGCTTTGTTTTTGGTTTCAGAACTCCCTCTAGTTGATTACACTCTTTCTAGGAGATCTCTTTGTTACTCTCAAGCAAGACAGATGCTTTGGCTTGAGCTGGTAATAGTGCTGTTTGGGGGCTGACAAGCTGGGTGAATTTGCAGTGTGGTTGTGTACATCCTCTTCAGTCACCAGTGCTGTGTGTGTGTAACTTCTCAATATGTTCCATCTGTGGTAGCTAACGTGGGTATGGAATTTATGACTGCAAAGACTATAACATACCACAATACAGGAGTGCCTCTTGAGCTGAAATGATGTTTTTAATCAGCACATTAAATGTTGTAGTTGATTGACAGATGGCTTTTTCCATTTTCTGGAATGGATGTACTCTAACTTAATTGTAACAAGGATATCACATCTTGTATAACACCTTTCATGCTAACGGGTGTTACAGTATTTTAAAATCCATGTGCAAGGAACACTTCGTGTACCATGGAAATGCAACCACCTTGGGTAAAATGCAGGGAATTTAGGTAGAGAGAATGTAATTACCCATGCTGGAATTTGGCCAGCACACTGAGATTAAACCCCCTAATCTTACAAAGAGTACCATGGGATCTCTAATGACCACAAATGGTCAGATCACAATTTTATGTCTCTGTCTATAATGCTTTACTACAACAAGGGTATTTTCAATTGTGTAGTGCATTCATTATAATTATGCAGCTAATTTTATTCTTGTTGTAATTTCCAATAATAAAGTTACAAAAGTGCCACTGAAATGTACGAACGAAATGGTATGACATGATATTATGTTAAATACATTTTGGGGACATATTCTGCTCTCGTTTGTATTGATATCTTTCTTTGAAGCCAATGGAATTCCTCCAGATTTGTGCTGGAATAACTGACAACAGAAGTTGTCTTTCCAAGAGAGCATTTTTTATGCACATATATTGTAGATATGTTTGAAAAGTTAAATATTTATATTCTGTCCAAATATGGGAAAGGCTTTCTTCTTTTATTTTTAAAACCATAAAATTGTTAACAGACCCATGAAAAAAGACTATTACGGCTCTATGTCTGTTGGTTAACCTTCACCACAAAAATTGATCTGTGGGAATTTCTCACAGTGTAACATACTGTATCCAATTCCATAGTTATTACTGTAAACCTATTAGTGCCACCTGGGTTTGCATATCCGCAATGCTGTCCAAGTGAAGACAGATTAGCTCTATCACATGTTATGCCAGAGGGACAGCCTCACGAGGAGTCTGCCCTCGGGGAGAAAAAAAAGGGCTCAGACCTTTAATGAGAATACAGTGCTTTATAATAGCATTTGGTGGCCTAGAGATTTTCTGTCAAGTCATTTCAAATTAAATTGGCAGCCTTGCAGTGTTCAGCCCATATGAGTTTTTGTGCAGCATATATTGTTAATGTTAAACCAATTCTCACAGAAGATCAACAGAACGTACAGAGACAATGTTTGCATCGGTCCCTCTTTTTAAAGTCTGGGCCTTTATGAGCTACTGAAAAATGCTTTTTCCAGAGCAAAATTTAACTTCAGGCTAAATTATTCATGTGTAAATTCAGACAATTTATTTGTGAAATTATTTGTAAATAATTACACTTCTCTACATAGTGTAATAATGAAATTAGTACCAGTCTAGGAGTGAACTGAATGACTTTGTTACCAATTAGTGTGACTCCACTCCCACTCCCTCCGGCTGACTCCCACTGAAAGGGTGCAGAATTTGCCCCTGAGAACTCCATTTATTTCTGATACTTCCAGGACTTTCCTTTTTTAAAGTGTAACATTTATGTGATATTTTAGTCCTTCTAGTGTCTGAAAATTTAAAAAACAGATGATACTTGAAGTTAAATTGCTATAATCGTGCAGGAAGTTTTTTCTGTAATTTCCCACATTTTTCATTGAGGACTCAGCCTAAAAAACACACATTGGTATCCTCTTTTTGTGAGTATCAATGGATTATTTTGGGGGAGACTGAGGCCCACATCCTCAAAAGCAGGTAAGTACCATGTCTGATGGCATTCAAGAGGAACTGGGCGGCTGGATAGCTATGAGGATCCAGTTTGCATTTCCAGTTGTGCAAAGTCCTGAGAATACCTGCAGGATTTTGAAAGTTAATAAGCTCTGTTACATTTAATGATAAAGGAAATAGTTTTGCGATTTGCAAGTGTAGACCATTAGCTGTAATGAGCACAAGATAATACTAGATGAAAGCTTGCTTTCTAGCTGAGCAATTGGTTTTGTAGAGAGGAAAGTGTAATGCACTGAAATGGGTGAAGAAAGGGGCTATTTCTGTGTTTTGGAGCTACAGGTTATCTTGGTCCGTTATTGTACCAATACTAGATTAATAAGATTAGTCATGTAATCATAAAAGCAGGTTTTGCTTTTATTATGGAGCATGCCTTTTCCACACTTTTCCTGGAAGTCTACTAAGATCTTCCACCCCATATTCGGTATGTGCACATTTGTATATTAGGCATGAGTTATTACTTTTGTTAGCATTATCTAAGTAAAGCTGAAGCACCACCGTCATGAAACAAGTTTGTATTTCCCTTCTTATTTAATATAATCCTTGTTTTGGGATAGAGTCCAATACTGTGATTTCATAATATCCCCTACCCTCTGTATTCTGTTTTGTAATTGAAGGGAAAGTGATGACAGAAAATCTTCTTAATGTGATCACATTCCTATATGTAACTGTAAAAAGAAAAATCCAAATCTTGCTTCTTCAAATTAGAGAAGTAGGTCCACTGCATTTCTAAGAGGTTTACACTGCCAGAGCAAGAATGACTTGATCCCATGTGGTGTAAGCTAATTTTTTTCCTATCTACGAAATGTGTAGGCTTACTTCAATGCACATACCTTGGGCAGAATTTAGCTCAGTTTTCTTAATTTGCAGCACTGGACCAAATTAATTTGCTCTGCCATTCTACCGACCTCTTTGGAGTTACTAAATAATTGGATTTGACCGAATACACTTTTCACTGAGCGCTATCGTGCATTTAAGGGAGGTTAACACAATAACCATTTTCTATTTCTGCACTCAAACATGAGTATCCTTTCTTTTCTAAATTTTAATTCTTGCTAGAGAGAGGAGAGAAAACAAAGTGCTGCTGTAAATAGTGCTAAGTAACTAAATGGTATCCATGATTGCCTTGAAACAAGGCTCGTTAGCTCATGCTGAAATCAATGGTAAAATTCCTGGTGACATTAGGATGGCAGGAATTTTCCCACTCTTGCACCAGTTTATTTTTATAGTCAACTATCCTTCTGTAAAAGTGAGGTTCAGATCACATAAAGGTGATACCCTCTAGGGTCCTCTTTCTTTCCATTGACAGCAGAGGAATCTTAGGTGATTAACTCTAAAATAGCTACAAATAGAAAAAAAAAAAAAGCCCAAGTTAAACGTTGAAGTACCTTGCCACTATCTCTAATGGTGCCTTTGAAGTTCAAAAGCCAGCAGTCAAATTCTTCGGTGTGCCTTGAACAAGCTATGTCTGATAAGGGAAGGTGGATAAAGCCGAGTGTCTCTGAGGCTACTGAACTGGCTTTAGCTGAATATTTTGGCCTGAGCTCATCTGTAACTGTTTCATATGGTGAATCTTGGCAACAGAATAAGAGGATGCACAAGCATTTCTCTGTGAAGTTCCTGATATTGTTTTTGTCTTGACTACTTGTCTTGATCTTGAAATGATGATGTATGCATTAAAGTTTACTATGTGTAGGAAACAGTGGGGTTACATAAAATGCTGATGTGCAAAGAGTTTTTTTTTGTGTGTAAGTATTTGCAGGTTTGGGGATTTAAGCAACAAATTTGCGCTGGCAGTGTTAGTAAACTTAAGTCTGTTTTCTGAGAAATAATTGGTCTAGGAGGACATTATATTGAAGAGAATTTTAAGAGCCTAATTTGAAATGTATTTCCATATGCCAGAATCCGACAGGTATTTAATAGATCATATGAGTTATAGTGAATTGATTTGATCTGTTACTATTAAGATTTGAGATACTGGGCCCAATTCTGTACTTTCCTAAAACTTGCATGGTCTAACTTAAATCATAGAAGATGCACGTAAGGTGTTATTTCCATTTTACAAGTATCAGCTGCTGAAGAACCTGGAAATTAAGGCCCGAATAGTAACATGCCTTGCATCTGATGCAGTACAGATTGCGTGTCCACATTAGCAAGCAGTGCAGACGGATAGCAACACATCTGCAGGAAGGAACTGGTTGGTGCTCTGGACCTGGAGCCCACACTGTGTGCATTTGGGAGGGTACTTCAGGGCCATGCTAGTCTAGTCCAGGACTAGTTTCTAGTCTAGGACTGATTGTTAGTAATCCAAGTAGTAAATTAGGGCTCTTGGGAACACATCTTTCTGATTTAGCTCTGAGACCACCCTGCACTGTGAGCTCAAGTGTGGTAAAGTGGGATGATCAGAGGTTCGAATCCAAAGGGTCCTTGTGAACCCAGCTAAAGCATGGAATGATTTGTGTATGAGAGTTGCTCACTTTAAGTGACTGCTTTTAAATCTTAGATTGCTTTTCTCAAGACTTGGTATTGAATAATTCTGCCATCACTAACCTGTTCAGGAAGAGCCAGTGCAGGTGTGTGGTTCCTGAGGGCGTCGATCAAAGGTTTCTACCTCTCTGGCCTTGTTGCAGAAGTGTATCAGCACCAGCAGATTAACAGTGATGATATGAAATGCAGCTGTGTGGTCTGAATGTCCTTACTGAGTAGGCTTTGATTAGCCAGTCAGCATAGTGGTGTATTTTGAATCATTTTTTTCTCCTTGTGAGGTGTATTGGTGTGCCTTGGTTCACTGAACACATCCTCAAACACATCAACCTTGAATATCACAAATACACACACTCTGCATGGATTGCAGTGAGGCTTGTGGTACTTATATAGATGCAAACCAGGAAGAACCACAAGGTGGAAAATAAATTTGAAACTGTATCTCGCTGAGGAGTGGTACTACAACTAAAAAAAAAAAATCCAGTATAGAAACTAGATCCAAACACATTGCTGATTATTCCTCTGCAATTCTCCTTTAAAACTTCTGATGGTCTTTAAACCGTTGTACTAATGTTTCAAAAGAAATGTAATTTTACAGAGTGACTTGTCTGGGAATAGAATGAGATGGAACATCTGTCCTTCTGAACTGTTGGAATTGCTTGGCTGGGGCAAATGCAGTATGAAAAAAATTGAGATAAAAAGACAGTTGAAAAAAAAAGGACTTGTTAATCTTTTCTCTAAAACACATACTAAACTTTTCAAGTTAAATTTACTCATACTATTTCCTGCTATTTTATGCTACTATATCTTCCCACATAACAACTGAGTTAAAAAAGGAAAAAAGTAAAACTGGTTTCGTTGCTGAGATAACAGCATAAGCTAGGACAATTGAAAAAGCCTGCTGCATTTTCTGATCACAAAATACAGTTTTATTTTTTAAAATAATGTGATGAAAAGCGTTTAATGATCTAGACTCTTGTAGCAGATTGCCAGCATCTCAGCTAATTATTATGATGATCCTTATTTTGTTCTAAACTGGCATTCTAGAAAACATACTGGAATAAACAACCATTAAGCCTTCCACACCAGAAAGCCCTTTAAGACTAATAAAAGGTAACATTGTCTTTTTTAAATGTTTTCAGCAGCCAGTAATCTATTTTCATGGTGTTCTGTAAACCCTATTATCAGGGCTGCAGATTCCTACACATGACCAGTCTTCAGTAGTGAACAAAAATGGCATCTAAATCCCAAGTGACACTCTTAAGTACTTGGCAGCAGAAGGGCTCTTCTGAGGAAGATTAAGTTAATGGAAGCATTTGGGTAACATCTGCATGACTCTTTGTCCTGGTATGGCCAACTCACACTGCCGCAACACGTGACAGAGGATTTCTTCGATTATCACTTAAGAACAAAACTGGCTGAAGTTCCTTTCCAGGCATTCGTCAGACTGTAATGTATGTGTGAGAGTATATATGCAATGTAAACAGGCGCTGTTAGAAAGGGTGGCCCCTGTGGACTTTGAAGAGGACTTAATAAAAATCAGATTACTTGTTTAATGAAAAGTAAAAGAAATTGGGAGAAGATTTGTTGTTGTAGCTGCTGTTTGTCTTATTTACAGCAAGATGTACTGTCTTTTCTAATCGAGTGCTGCCGCAGGCACACAGAGCCTCATTAATACAGGCGATTAATGCACTTGCCCTTCACCTCAGCTGACCTGAGTTTAAATCTGTTATTTTGTTACAAGTTAGAGGAGTTTATTGGCCTTTCTTTAGCCCCTAGCTGATGCCTTTCCACCTCGTAAAATCGCTTCACAATTTGGCATAAGTACTGTTTTCTGGTGTGAAAAGACCCAGGGTTGTGGCAGCAGGGAAGAGGCAGGTCACAGCTGAGGGACGTCTGTGAAGGGCCGTGGGCAACCTTGTCCAGGGACTGACAGTGTTGGACTGTTCTCACTTGGTTTTGCAGACTCCCATTTGGAATCAGGGAGATCTGTGCTTGTCTGCATAATGTAGCGTTGGTTTACATGTCTAGCTTGGACAGAAATTACCTGGTTTCACTTTCCATAGGATTAATATAAAACGAAGAGGATAGAGGGAACACGAAGGAGTTGATTATACTGGTACTGAACAGCACAATTTATATTTGTGTTGAGATTTGCTGACAGTAGGGACCTGGCAGAGCAAAATAGAAGTCTTAAATTCTCTGAAAAGATTTTTATTCTATACTGGTTATTCTCACTATTTCAAGCCTCCTTTCCTGCAAAGTCCAACACCGCTGTAATCAGGAGGTGATTTTCATCAACAGCTACAGGGGGACCGATGCAAGTTCCATGGAAGTGCCTTCTCTTTATTTCAAGATCCAGGTAATGGGAAAATCACCTTGACTTACTCTTCCAAGATTTGAAAGAAAAGGTGACAAATTACTGTGAGTTTGAAATGAGACCCATCCTGAGAAAAGAGAATAAGCTCGGAATTTTTTTTTTTTTCCATTGGAAAGGAGTGTTTTAGAGGAAATCGGCATTTTGCAGAAGAAAGCCTTGGAAACTGAATTTGAAATCTGTGTGTATGAACATAATACTCAGCATTTTGGGCAGTTATACAGAAAAATAAAATTTGAAGAACATAAATCAGGCTGAAATTAAACAAGAAAAAAACACTTTCAGAGTTTCACAGGAAAGAAGCAAAAATCAAGGCAAAACACTTGTCTTTGGCCAAACTCTGCTATCAAGTTACCATTCGGGTCTAAGGGCTAGAGAAATGTTATTCAGATGTACCTGCTGAAATTTACTGTCTTTTTCCTTAGCTTAAAATCCTAACATTGCCATAAGAGAATTTGACTAGTTGTTAATAATTTCCAGAACCTTATTTCCAGAAAGTATTCATTTTCTCCAAGGTATGTATTCCTAGAATTTCCCTAGGTTTGTTTTTTTTTTTAGGTAAAGGAGGAGTAGTTTTTCATGGCAATTACTTTTTCTTTAATCTCTTTCAAAGGCACTGGCAGGCAAAGATTGGTTTTGCCTGCAGATTTCATCTTTGAATGATGTCTTGTGTTTTAGGATGTGGTAGACATCCACTGTAGAACAGCACACTGGTTTCACATGGGCTTACCTTGTTGTTGCTTGTTACGAACATCTTGGTGGTTTTTTTTGTTTTGGTTTTTTTTGGGAGGTGGTGTTTGTTGGGTTTTTTTCCTTCATGCTGTTGCCCCAGCAGAGCCATGTGGAAAGAGAGGTGAGAATCTGCTTCAGGGTAATGTTAGCCAGCTTAAAGTAAAGAGCTTTCATTGGGTTAAATTAGCCTGCTAGCTTTTGCAATGGGAATGAAGAGGAGCTCTGTGGTGGGGGCAGCTACCTCCTTCAGAGGTTTTTCAGTTCCTGATGGAATCCTTGGGCCTGATCCTCAGGTGATGTGGACAGTTGTGCTGAGGTCAAACAAGCGATGGTAGTTTGCAACAGCCGAAGCTCTGGGTGCCTTGGGGTGCATACATGTGTTGCATGTGGCCTGAGTATTTATTGTAGGGCTGGATTGCATGCAGGGGATCTGATGGTGGTGTGCCAAAAGGAGAAGGAAAATTCTCTTTCCACCGAGTGCTGTCAAAATCCTGCTTTTGTACTTTGAATCATCAGGGCTCTAGCTTTTAGGCTTGCAATTGTTTAAAGATGTCATAAATATTTCTGATATTCTGTCAAATGCAGTCTGCTTTGATTACCAAACCTTGTTTGAGTATTGCACTCAGGGGGGTAATGATAATATTAATTTACCTACGTATAGTGTGTAATATATCAGTGTTATCAGGCGTGACTTTATTTTAGTAGTAACTTTACAATACAAATCTAATCTGATAGTTTTATGTGATCTCTGGCTCTGGATGTTGGAAATAGGTTGCAGCTTGTGTTGTAATGGTTTTGTTTAACACAGCACATGGCTTTTCAAAAGCATTTGAGGGCTAACCTTTACCTAGGGTTTTGTTCTTACCCATGAATGGCCATTTTAATCATGACTCAAAAGAAACTGCTTGAAATGTTTCAGAAACCTGTTGCCCTGACTTTGATATTGTTTGAAGGTCACCCTTTTAGAGGCAGTGAGCAGTGCCATACTGTCTGAAATATTCTGGAAACTTGCTGCTGAACAGGATTCAGAGTTGCTTAGGAGCAGAAAATATCTTCTCTTACCTGCTGCCTGTTGAGAAGTGACCCTGCTGTACCTCCTTTCTTGCTGCTACTCCTAATATACCCACAAGGGAGAGGAAACGTTTGCTACAAGCCCTTCAGCAGAGAGCGGATCCATGGGGAACTTGGTTAAATGGTGCAGTCTGGGGCCCAGTTTAACTTCGCTTCATCTTTCCAGCAGTCCCAGAACTCTTCAAAAATGTGGGTGGAGATCCATTACACATGCTTACTATGGTTACTCGCCATGAAAAACAGTATGAACGGCCAACGCAGACTCCAGGTGGTGGATCAACATTAATCATAATAGACTCAGGGGCAGAGGATTGGCAAGATACTACGAGAAATGGTTGTACAACCATCCCCTTGAACTCTGTTTCTTCCCACAGGGGACAGGGATATGGAGGTAAGTGGCAGTTCCTCCATCTTCTGTTTGCAGCTATCATAAACCATGATCTGTATGCCTGTGTCCTTTTGTCTGCAGGAAAAGGGTGCACAACATAACCCTCCCGTAGAGCACACCTAGATTTTTTTTTTTTTTAAGATTTAATGAAAAAAATAATAAAGCTAGAAGCCTGTCCTTCAAATTCGGTTGGGTTTAATAGGAACAGCTTTTAGAAGGATTGCATGTTTGTCAGCACACTTCCTTAAAAGACCACCTAGGTGAGCCAGAAAGATGCATCTTTTCCCTTCTTTCCTCTTATTCTCACTCATCTGTTGCATATATTTCTTTTCATCTGAGCCAGAAAGGGAAATGATGTGGATATGGAAGAGAAGCAGGAGTGTTCAATGTGTTTGCAGCGTGCTCACAACAGGCCTATTGTGTGAGAAACAAGTGGTGAACCAACTAGCAAGAGAAGAAGTTTGGGCTTGTGGTTGGCCTTGTGGCCGAGCTCTCTAGCTGGGGGAGCAGCTGCAGAGGCAGCCGGGGCCGAGCTGGCTGGGAGGAGATGGGGAAGTAGATGGGCTCTGGCCAGTGCCCATCCCTCCCCCTTCCCTCCACGCAGAGTTGTGCAGGGAGCTCTTTTGCTCAGAGGATGTTAGGACACAAGTGGTGCCTAAACCGAACCACAGAGAGGAACAGCTACCAGAGTTGCTGAAATAGGGACTGTTAGATGCTGTGAGAGCTTGCTGCACTTCTGGAGGATTTTCTGCACCCCATCCTCTTTCGCTGGAGCTCCATCTCTTTTCTGTATCTTCCCACTCCCCACAGTCCTTTCACTTCATTTTTCTTCCTTGTCTTCTCTGTTTTATCTTCAACTCTCCTGGCTTATTTGTCCTTACATGTTTCCTCATCAGTCCCTTGTTTCTTTTAGTTCCACACACCCCACTTTATCTAAACCCTGTTAAAAACCCATACATGGACCTCCTCTGAAGTTGTTTCTATCACATAATTTGCTGGTTGTGTTACTGCCTTTCATCCAGCCTTTCCTCCATCATTCTGTTTTGGCTGTGGGAGCTCCAGGCAGGGCCTGGCTGCAGCTCTGCCTGCACAGAGCCTAGCAAGACTGAAGGCGCTCCGTTCTCAGTAGTCCTTAGGCACTGATGTTGTAAGCAGAATTAACAGTAATTTGAGTGGATGCAATTGCCAGTGTGGCCACAGACTTAAAATGCAGCTGTGGGAAAGTAAGTCTCCTGGTGTCTCTGATCACTATCTGCAAAATAATACTTTCCTTCTAGCCTTTAAATAAGAATACATGGTTAAAAGTAAATGGGATTTTAAAACCTCTTTCACCATGAATAGTCTTCTGTGTGGTTAGCAAGACAAATTAGGTATGCAGTTGTTTTTAAATGGTGAATTTTAGGCTTACCTGTCTGCTTCTCAGGTGTTAGATGATTCTGCAGAGTGAGTTTGCAGCTCATGCATCCGTATGCATACACAAACACACTCACCTTTCAGTTCCACTGCTGCCTCTCCTTTGGAGGATCCCACTGGAAAACTGCAAGAAATAGGCATCTGGGAAAGACTGTTGCAAGTTTTATATCCTCCCACCAACTTGTACCTTTTGTACCTGCACAGTGAGGGAAAGAACAGTGGAGACACATGTATATACGCGTGCTCGCATGACTGGCACATTTGTAAACTATAAACAAGGCAGTGGTCAGCGTTTATTGCTATTGCATGAGCCCACTCAATGGAGTTTACAGATGTGGAAATGTGCAATGAGAGTAGTGCGGTGTATGCTATAATCATGCTTGCATAGCTCAAGGAAATATAGTGTGTCTTATTAATTATGGATCTCAAATATATTTTGAGATCCTCTGGCTAAAGGCAGTATTGAAATATAAAGCATTGCAACAGAACTGTGCTAATTTGCGCAGTTGACTGGGAGACCCTTTGCGGCTAAATTAATTTTGCAATTTAGTAAGTCAGCTTACCCAGCACAGCAACGCTCATGCATCACAAATTCAATTATTCAGTGCATTTTGACCGCACTATATCTATTTTCATTATTTACAATGCTTAATGACTTCCTAGTAGTTGTTCAATAGCATCTGTTCTATGAAAATTAAAGAAATCTTATTCACTGAGGATGAAAGAGGTCAGGCATATGGAGATGCTGGGCAGAGATGGAGGTAGGGGTCCCTTTCTTCCTTCACTTGCACTCTGGCTGCTTGCCACTGCTGTCTAACTCATCCTACTGTCTCTTCTCAGAAGTGCTGGAAAAGCCCCTGAAACCAGCACTGGAGCTTGATTAGGGATTAGTTAAAAGAGAGACATTTTTGTATGCATTGCATGGTGTGCACGTGAGTGTGACTCGTGCTATTGATAATTGCTTGATAGCCAAATAATAGATGAGAAGATGTTTTCTCTGTAAAGCAAGGTTTACAAGTTAGGAAATAAAGTAATCTTAAAGTAAAAGTAAAGATCTTTGGTGTCTGACAGGAGGTAAATTTGCTCAAATGAGACAGATAAGGTTTTGGATGACACAGTTTTCGAATATCAAATTGTTTGTCATACAGGTGTTAGTGTAGAAAACGCTGATAAATAAAAAAGCACCTTACAACCTAGCAACCCAGTGAGCAAGAAAGTCACCTAAATGTTGTGGTATGACTCTGTTTCAAGCTGGTGAAGGGTCTAGAGAGCAAGTCCTGTGAGGATCAGCTGAGGGAACTAGGGTTTAGTCTCGAGAAAAGGAGGCTCAGGGGAGACCTTATTGCTCTCTACAGCTACCTGAAAGGAGGTTGTAGTGAGGTAGGGCTTAGTCTCTTCTCCCAAGTAACAAGTGATAGGATGGGAGGAAATGGCCTCAAGTTGCACCAGAGGAGGTTTAGATTGATATTAGGAAAAATTTCTTAATCAAAAGCGTTATTAAGCATTGGAACAGGCTGCCCAGGGAAGTGGTGGAATCACCATACTTGGAGGTATTTAAAAGACATGTAGATGTGGTACTTAAGGACATGGACATGGTTTTGTGATAGTCTCAGCAGCGTTAGGTTGGTTAATGGTTGGACTTCATGATCTTGAAGGTCTTTTCCAGCCTAAATGATTCTGTATAGTTCCCCTTTTATGGCCTGATGGATCTGAAATTCTCAGTTTCAAGATTATTAGGAAACCATCTGGATTTCTTTTGAGCTCAGCACATGGGCTTATATCTTTTTTTTCTGCTAGCAGTGCAACCTCTCTCCAGTCCCTGTCACCAACACTCCTGGTAGTCCTGCATTTTCAATCTCTTGCTATTCCAGGCAACCCAGACATACATGCCTTGCACAGGTGCCAAAGCCAATAGTTTTTGCTGTTGGTTGAGATGCTGGTGGTTGAGACTATTTTCTCACTGCTTAAGACTTCATTGGCATTTGGCGCTAAGAGCTTTGCTGTATGGTGTGCATCTCCCGGTACACAGCAGGTAGTGCAGGCTGTTTAATGTGTCCTTCCTCATGCTGGACAGTAGTCTCTTTTTTGGAAGGGAGTTCCCACCCTCTTCTGCTTTGATCTAGGGCCTGTGCTAATACATTTATCCTCCTTCCACCCACAGGGAAGTCAGTGCGTCCCTTGCCATTGGCCTCAGCCTGGTGGTTGCCCTGTGGCCATCACCTTGTCCCAAAGTCTGGTTATATTGGCTAAAACCAAAGCTTGTCCACAACCAACATAAATGTAAAATAGAAAATAAAGCATGCTTACATTAATAATTTCAAAGTGCAGACTTAGCTAGGTCCTAAACCAAGTTAGATCCAGTACTAATCAAGTTGTTAGGAGACCATACATACTGACAGAATAATCCATCCATGTCATTGTCTGTGTGGATGCACCTCTTCACCAAGGGACCATCCAACATGCTGTCTCAGATGGTCTGTGGCCACTGAGCCTCCCCTATAAAGACCAAGGACTTGAGAGAGATCCGTAAGACTAGGAGCAACTCTAAACAAGGATGTGTGTGATAGACCTCAGTCTCTTCTGGCGAGCACCACAGAGCAGTTGAGTTTTGCAAATAAAACCCAAGTTCAACGTAGAAGAAGTTAATGCTTTATGTAGCTCTGCTTTTGCATCCCAGAGGAACCTGCCGGTGCTCTTACCTTCTGTCTTCTTAGTACCACTGTTTATATTTTGGGGTGTATGAAGGGGAACAGCCGGTATCTTGTTTTACTGTAGTGTGAGGAAAATCTATTTAAGTGCCTGAGGAAGGAACTGCTGGTTGCAGGTGTTCATGAGAGATGTGTTCCTCTTTGCCCCTGCACTCCTGGAGGGGAATTCAGCAGAAAGGACCTGCGTGTGGAGCATGGTCCCCGACTTCCTCAAAGCTATATAAACACAGCAGAAATGGTGGTGGGCCCTGGTGCACCAAGGGTGTGTCCCCCCTTGTAAAAAAGAAAAGAGGTTTAGATGACATGGTCCATTTATATATGTTAACCTGTGAAACTTTCACCCTTTTCTTTCATGCATCATTTCTGCTGGATGTTCTTGGTTCACATGTAAAGATTCTTTCCATTACTGAAATTTTCAAGACAATGAGCAGCAAATAACAACAGGTGAATAATGAATGAATAGCAGATAGTAGTCCAGCGTGCTTATCACTAATAGTCTGCCGGTGTTTCGCAGGTTGCAATTTGCCCACTTAAGTTCTGACCTGGTAAAACCCTTGAACACATTTAGAAGTGTATGAGTAATTCACTAAAAATACTTTTGGTTACTTTCTTAAAATTAAACACGTCAGTAGTTTCCCGTGAAGATGATGTGTTTACTCCCATGCTTATGGGCACTGCATCAGGCATCACTCTTCCACATACTCACAGAAATACTTTATCTCTGGTGAAATATGTCACCTCCTTTCTTGAGCTGAATGCTTCATTCCTCTCACTCACGAGTCTAATACCACAGTGAATTAAATGTATTGATGAATCAGGACTGAAATCTACAGTGAATATGATTGCTTAAAAATAATTCCCCCAGATGTAGTTTAGAGATGTCATTTTCTGTGGGCACATATGCTCTATGTATGGGTATATAAAACAGCGTGTGGGAATGCAATGCTATTTAACTCATAAATGGAGAGCAGAATTTTATTGGTCACAGTAAATATTTGTTCAAGGAAAAGGAGCGGAGGTGAGAACAATCCATATGAAAAGAAAGCATGTTAGTACCCAGCACACTGAAAATATTGTTCAAGGACAGTTTATCCTTGTGGAAAATATGACCCCCTGTAAAGCTGCTGACCCCCTGTAAAGCTGCTGAGTCTGTTTGCAGATCTTTTCAAAATAGAGTCCTTGCATTTGCCATTTTAGTTTGTTTTGGCTGTTGGTGTCCAAACTACATTCCTAGCAAATTGCATGAAGTGCTTATTCCATTATTTCTATTGTTATGTTTCTCAATAGAACGTGGTTATCTTGAGCTAGTGTCAGGCGTTAGTACATTAGCACTAAAATGCACTGATGATCTTTCAAAGAGAGTGTTGGGTGGCTGACATTGAACTGCTACCTTGTACCTTGTCTCTGGAGATTCCTAAACCAGAGGTTGCTTTCAGCTTAAAATGAAGAAAGAGTATTCTCATTTCTTCATAATCTGGTCTACTCTTGTGAAACTATGACCTGTGCCAGTTCATATACATTCTGCTCAAACTCTGTCCAGGTGTGGGATTTGCTTGACTGGTCCTAACTGGTTTTTGGATGAGAGGTGTTTTATTCTGCTCTGAATTTATATTCTGCATGGCTTCAAGTTTTCACATAATGAGCCAGCTTTATCTGTCATGTGCACAGTTCTGCTTTCTTCATGTCCCAGTTCATAATTTTGTTACATGCCTTTTGTCCATAGAAAATAAAGGAATCGGGGAACTGAAATTGAATTAGACCCAAAACGTGCTTGAGTTTCCTGTTTTTCTTGTATTAAAATACTTTTTCTATTGAGACCCAACATGCAGCAGTTTCCTAACCACAACCACAGGGACTGCGAGAACACCCTGAGTTTTGTGTCAGAGCACAGCGAAAGGGGCAGATCTGGAAGCAGGCTTGGGATGTGCTGTGCAGAGCGGCGCGGGGAAGACACCGTCCCGCCGCACTGGCAGCTGCCCTACTGCTGCTGGACAAATGAGTTATTTTTGTTCCTGGACACTGGCAGTGACTAGGTTTGTGGTTCACCTCTTGTCCGAGTCAGATGTCATCTCTTTCTTTCATCCTCCTTCCCTGCTTTTTTTTCCACTGCCCATTCTTTTGTCTCATCTCATCTTTTTTCTGTTCTATCTCAGTCCTCCACCTTTCACTCTGCCCTCATTTTTTTCTCCTTCTTTAGTCAAACATATAAAGCCTGACCTCTCCTAAAAAGGCAGGGATGTCCTTTTTCTTTTTAAATTATGCACCTGCTTAGATGTTTTCACCATGTAATTGCTATAGTCACTACTGGGAACACAGATAGCCCCTTTAATACAACCACTAAAAGCCTTTTGAATTAAAACAATGTCTTTGGTTTTATGGCCTTTCTCTGCTTCTGGTGGTATCTTTCTGCAAAAACTTAAGTGGGGAGACAAAAGAAAGCAGTGCAAGACCTGCCTCCAGCAATATTTCCACAGCCCTATTACTAGGGAGAGCTGCTCACATTGAAGTCACAGCTAGGAGAACTCATTGCTGAGTGCAAAATACATTCAAAAGTTGCTTTATTATAAGATTAACAGCTCTATTATGAAAAACTGCAACATTCCCAGGCTTGTGAGAATCATTTCTGCTGCATTCCAACCCAGGATGTCCTTCTGACACTTTATTTCTCTGTGGAAACATTTGTAAATGTAACCATGGTACCTGGAGATGAGCTAGATCCGTTCGAATACAGTCCTTTTGAATCCACCCTCTCTCCCTCTTTTGTCCCAGGAAGGAGGTACTCTCGCTCCAAGTCTTACAACCCTTAGTAAACTAAGGGATATTTTAGATCTCTTGCTGTTTGTTTTGGATTAAGTGGTGCTGTTTAGGGAGTAATGTTCTCCTCGTTGTGTATGGGAGGAGTAGAATTTGTAGTTCCCATGTCAAGAAAAAAGATATTTTCACAAAAGATAAAGAAGCGTTTTTATGCATATGTAGGAGAGGGAGGCCTGCTACAAGTTCTGAATTTTGGATGCCTCCCAGTTTAAGGGTGCTGCAATTTGGGTGTTGATAAAAAGCCCTAGTCTTAATGGTATAAGAGAGAAGAAAACACCATAAACATGATTAACTTAAATTGCATTGATTTGATTTGTATTGACAAATTATTTAATAGAGATTAATTTGATCCTTAATTTAGACACTGGTTTGATGACCTACCTGACAATGAAATAAAGGCTGTTGACTGTTTATCCATTAACTCATACAGAAGACAAGCACAGTGTTATTGAAGTGATTTGCATACTTTCTGAAGTCAAATATTACTACACACATCCCTTTCCCAAGTTTCAGCCCATCATTAAAGCTCTGTGATCTTCTTACACAAGCATTTAGGACTAAGCTTTACTGCACAGTAAGATAAAACTTCCTTACACAAATAGGAGAAACTTCGTTGCTGTGTTAAATAATCATCTTCCAAAGGAACTGAATGCTTACTTTTATTACTATTTCATCTATGGCCAGGTTTAGTACCTTGAATAAGCCCTAATAATATTATGACCTCTCAGCTTTCTTACAGATGTAGTTTTCAGTCTGTTTGCTTGTTTGCAATTATGTCTAAAATTCACTGGTTTAGTTATAAACCTAGGAAAAAAAGAAGTGTAATCTTCTACTGGCACACAGAAGTGGGCCCTGCAATGGATATTTTAATATACTCTCTCTCAATTTTGCACCATGGCTTCCTTATTAACTTATGATATGGACTATCAATTTCCCCCTTAAAAACCCCGGGATTACAGTTCAGTTTGAAGGCTGCACATGTCGACTAGACCTGTTGTTATTGGGGCCTTTCTACCAGCACTGCTTTCCCTGCTGCCAGATCTCCCCCCACCTATTCATTCCTCCTGCTTAAGGCCTATTTGACACTGTTGTAATGACTCCCCTTGGGAGATGTACAATTGGATTTGTAAGTTCCCGCATGGCTCCTGCTTTGTAATGTTTGCTTCTGAGTCAGCACTTTATGCATGGTTGACTGGAATAGAGTGAATTATTTCAATAATTTCTCTTCCCTGGATTGTATTGCTGTTTTCTTGCAGAGAAGAAAAGCACCTCTAAAATGCTCCAGGAATCTCATACTCTCACAAACAATAATGTTGTAATATTTTGGATGCCTAACCTTTCTATACATCTTGATACCTAACAGTTTTTGCTATAAGGAACCTGATTCTCACTGGAGCTTTATCATTAAATACAACAGATGATGGACTTTTTTATCATATAGCAGCACCCCTGACAGACTGTACAGGCTCTGCTCCAAGATGCACTTGGTCAGAAGATATGCAGCAGCTTGAGGCTGAACTTGTGTGCTGGTAGAACAATGATCTCATAGCTAGACGTTGGGGTAACATTAGCTTTGGTCAAATTTACATTTCAAACAGAGATGACTGCTTGTCCTGTATCCTAAGAAAGGGAAGGTTATTTTGGGCAATCTCTGGATTCCACAAATGCTTCTGGAGTTCAGAATCAACTGATTGCTCTCCTATAAATGGAATGTGGAGGTTAGTGTTTCTTCTACTTCAGCCAACCACTCTCTTGGTTCAGCTCTACTGTCTCAACTATGTGCAGGCTTGTATCCTTACATCATGTGTTGATGATTCTCATTCTGTCGTCTACTTTGGCAGGGAGTGATGCAATCTATCAGAAACTCTAAGCAATTATTTTCTTTTGGGCTGCATACCCTTGGTAGTCCAGGTAGCAATTACCCAATCTGAATATTTGGCAAGTAGTTCATAATGTGGAGAAAGCATATGCAAGCCTGGCTCTGACCTGATTAACTTTCTTAGTTCTCTGCCTTTACCAACTAGTACTGAACACCTAAGGGGACCTAGCATGTTCCCAGGTACCTCTGTCCTGAACAACATCAATAAAAGCTAATCATCCCTTCTGGATTTGGATCCCGTTCATCTTGGGCTGGCTACATCCCAGGTGGGTGCAGCTTCTGGCAACATGCCCTACAACGTAGGTGTTATTCTCAGAACAAAAGTAGAGGGCTGCCAGATGTCCAGTGTCACCTGCCCTAAGGAAATTTTCCTTCCAAATCTCTGAGTGGATTGTTTCACCAGGTGACTGTGCTTGTTGTTGCAGCCTGCTGATGTGACCATGTGACAAAATGCACTGCTTGCTTCCGTGTTCAAAGGAAGCAGAATTTAACTTGCTCAGTTGTATTTTGCAGCTGCAAAGAAGGAAAAAAATAGAAGTAAGAGTACAGTACAGGATGGGCCAGCATGTGTCTTATTTCCTGCATTCTGGCAGCACTCTCAGGGAGGAGGGACATGGCACCCTGGCAGTGACTATGGGCCAGATCTTTAAGAGCTGCACTCAGGAGTGGAAAGAGAGCTAAAGTATTTGGACCATTGTAATCCCTAGGTGACAAAGAGCCTTGAATACAGAAGGGTGTTCGGTTCATAACAAATAATGCTCATTTCATTGTCTTCTATTTTCCCGCTTTTCAGGTCTGGCTGTAGATGGTTTTAGAATTTGCTAATTGTTTTCCAGCTTCTTAGAACAAGTGTATCCTGTGCTTCCTTGCATGCTGGCAGACTTCAGTGAGATGGAAACATTACCTGAGGGATAATTTCCTGCAACATCACCTTCCCATTCAGGGCTCCAAACTCTTCTCACAAAAATATATCCAATCTCACTAATATGAAAGGATCCAGGATGGTTGAGTATGCCCCTTTCCTCAGCCAATGACATCTGTCTGATGTGTCCAGTAGTAGGACCGGTTGCTCTTGACTCACCAAAAGGCATAGCTGGGTTGTCAAGGATGGACGTTGACAAGGCTTGAACTCGTTCTCCTGAGCTTGGTGTGGTGGTTTAACTGCTCATCTCTAGCCAATAAATCTAACAGTCAGAGGCACTGCAAAGAGACACAAGGAGGTTCTTTTAATCTTCACGCAATTTCATGGGTGAGGTCAAGTTCTTACCCTATGATTCACCAGAAGATTTCGTCAGGATGAAGAGGTGAACATCAGTTCCCTCATGCTTCTTTGTCAGTTCCCACATATCAGCATTCCTTCCCATCATGGCATAAGGAAAATGGATTTGACTCGCACTTCACGGGTTTTCAGGTGAAGCAGAAATCAGAATGAGAGGTGTTGAAGGTTATGACAGTGTTATAAGCGATGGTTCACTTTCCTCCTTAGGGAATCTGGTTAACTACCTCAGATTTTTCCAGAAAAGAGCAAAAAAGAACAAGAAAGGAGGAGGGCAATGAGGAAAGGAAAGGGTGCTCCCGGTGCTCCCATTTTTAGTGGTGTTACTACACAGAGCTGAGCTGCCAGGTTAGTAAGATCTGCAGGGAGATTGTGGTTAGTGCTGGTGGTTGACTGGGCGCCACTGCATTCCTTGCAGCAGGACTCAGGCCAACGGCATTACACCATCAACTCTGAGGGATCACCAGTAGCACAGATTGCCAACAGGACAGGAAAATGCAGCAAACTTTTTGGTATCTAGGAAGGATGGCTTTAATGACAGTCTAGCTGTTCAGTCCACCACCATGACCATCCCTGGAAAATGGAAGTGTCAGCACGCCTGTTCACAGTCATTTCAGCCTGTAACAGACTGGCTGCTGTCAAATGTAATAGAATGTAAATATTTGTGGGGTTTTATGTTGTGGTTTGGTTTGGTTTTTTTTTTAAGCTATAAATTCCCTCAGTTCCTTTCTTCCTTCTCTTTAGCAACAGGCTGTGGGTCATTAGTATCAATAACACAGATCTCTCTCATGCCACACCTAAACTAAATTGTCAATAGGAGGTGTTGTAGAAGATTCACACATCATTCCAGCAACTGTAATATCTGTTGGGAAATGCAAAAACACCAGGTGCATAGCTGCTGGTTAGAGTTTCCATTTACTTTACCTGGGGCTTTTCTGTAACATGCAACAATGTACGTCACATGCAGAAAAAAAGTAGGTGGAAGGTTCTTTCCAAACCGCATTGACCGAAAGAATGTACGTGTCAGGTAAGCTGTATGCTGACGTGCTCGTGTGTTCTGCAGTGGGAGGGTTACCTTGTCAAGGAAATCTTCCTGGTGCAGGTGTGCATCCCAGCAGATTCATTCAGAGGCTGAGAGATGAGAAGGAGCCCTCCCTCATCTGACATGTATAAACAGCCATTTTATCCATTTGTCTCCTAGGACGTTTGCTAGCTGTCTCGTTAATCTTTTACTTGAAGTCAGACATATGTATTGATGGAAAAACAAACCATAGACCACAGACCCCCTGCTTTGCATTCCTCACCTCCTCATAATAACACTTGCCATAGAACTGTGCAGACAGCACAGATATTTCCGTGGATTTTCAGCAAGTTTCTTCCTTGCACTTCTAAAGCACCTTTTTCACTGCTGTACTTATAAGCTCTCCTTCCTACTTATTATTTGTACGGTTGAGCACCTATGTAGCTCCCTCTAATCCATCTCATGCATCCCCTTCCTCTTTTGCATTTCTCATATATATGATGCCTCCTAGATCTCTGAAGTTAAGGTGGCTGAGAAACTGGGACTGGAGTTTCTTCCTTTTTAATGTCAGGGTGCTCCATGCACCTCTCACTGACCTTCTGGTGCTTTATGAACACCATTAATTTTACTTGCTTCTGACAGATCAATATCGAGGGCAACAAAAATTCAGGGCCTAGTGCTCAGCTGCGTGAATTGTTTTAAACTTTATTAACATTAAGAGGGAATAAGAAACTTGTGAGCCAGATCCAGCAACAGAATATAGAAGGGGAAGTAATTTCAGGAACAGAAATATCTGTAAAGGTTAATCTCCAGTTATCTTGCCACTGACTTCATCGTCATCTGGTCGCAACAGACTTTGTGAGCTAAACAGAGCCAGGTTAGCTCAGTACTTAAATAAAAGAGCCTGGAGGTGTTGTCTTGATGGTGTTAAATACTGATCTTCTATCTTACCCAAGCAAGTGAATTCTTTTGCAACTTGCATCACTGCATTATCTGAGCCTTTCTTGCATGTCTGCCTTCAAGCCTGCCGGGCTGATTGGTTGGGATTGTTGCCTGAGGTTTTCCAATGCTAATTTTATTTTTAATAGTATTTAGTTTCTCTGACAAAGCTCTGCATGCTCACATGCTGCATCTCATTTTAAGTGAGGTCAGAATTTCTTTAAATAGTAATTATTTGAAAGGGAAGAATACCCTCCAAGTCCTGTAAGAATATTGTTTATAAATATTTGTGCTTTGCATCTCTGTAAGTGAAAATTACCAAAGCAGAACAAGGATTTATTTTCAAGTTCTTTTTAATACCAAAGTTATGCTTTGTACTGTATGACATGGGATTAACCCTTGCGGGACTGGATCCAGCTTGAATTCATATCTCATTCAAAATAACATTTTTTAAAGTTTCCATGTTACCTTTTAAAAAAAATGCTTCAAAAACCTTTGCGCAGTGCCTACCACAGAGAGGGTTATGATCTTAGCTTGTTCTGTAATACAAACCACCACTTAGTTAAAATGAGAAATAAGTTGGATGGACTACTGACCCTTCTACAGGAGGCAGTCAAATGTTTGTAATGGCCAGTGCATTTGACACCCCAGGAAAGAGAAGCTCTGTTTTCTGGAAGCCAGTGTTGGTGACCTTTGCTGTGTTGCTTTTCCCGATCTTTCAACACTGGAATAAAAGCAAGTGCTTCTAGCAGGGTCCTGTAACTCAGTTATCAGCCCAGCTCAATCATTAGTCGTGCTATGGAGGTCAGTCACAAAGCCACAGCTTGCTGTGGTGGTACGAATACTAGGGAACTAGTAGGAAATAGCCTTTGTGTAGTGCATTTGGCAGACAAACAGTTGAATTATGAAGTTATTATTATTATGGATTTTAGTCTATAATAATCTGGGCCAGATTTGAGTTTATAAACCCATCCTGAAGAGTGCATCAATCTGTCTCTAACCCTGGGTCCACTGAAGACACTAAAGTTCAAAATGTAGCTTAAAGTGAAAATTGCGTTCAATATTATTTTTTGTACAGACTAACTTGTTGGCTGGAAAGCAGTAAAGCTAAAGAGGAGGCTGAAAAGCTATTGAAAGTGCTGTGGCAACTCAACTGTAAACTTCTAAATCCCTGCCGGAGAGACTACATCCAGTTAACGTTACTTCTCTTACACTTAGGTCGATGGTAAATTCTTTTGGGAGTGGTATCGTCATTTTGTTCTGAATTGTGTCGATGCCTCCTGGGCTCAAAGATGTTATAATGATACACCTCTGCAAGTGATCTGAGGAGGTCAAGTCTAGCTGCAGCTCCTTGGGTGACCCATGGGAGCAACCCTATGCCTTCCTCCCTGTTACCCTCCATATGGAGGTGCTAGAATGTGAAGGAGAAGAACAAGTGCATCTGCCAGCCTGAGTTTCATTGTTCTCTTAATTTCATCTAGTAATTCATTCAGGGAACAGTAATGCCAAACTTAGCATCCTAGATGATTCTCTGTCTCTTACTAGGCCTCCATGCCCTTGTCAGGGTCAGCATCCTTCAGATATCCACAGCCTACCACAATCTCCTGCCTCCCCCTTCCCTTCCTCCAGCAGCCTGCTGTCCTTTAGCCAGGTTATACATATTTTTTCCATCCTGATTGTTCATGGTCTCTGAGTGTGAGGCTTAGCAGAAAGCTGCACTGCCAGTGCTGTGAGACACCCCAAAGAGAGTTTGGCTGTGCCTGTTTTCACACCTCTCTGCAGATGGGGCCGTGGACCCTGCTCCCTCCCCGGCGCCCCTGCAGGCACTCTGCCCGCCTCTGGCCCCCACGCTCGGAACGACTTTGGCAACTGCTGCCGCTGGATTGCATCACCATGCATGTCTCCCAGGTGGCTGCAGCTTTACAACTCGCTATCTGGTATTAGGTTTGTATCTTGCCTGTCTGTCCAGGGTATCAACTTCTGGGCTGTTTTTGCAGCTTTACTTGCAGTTTGGGCACGGCAGCACTGGGATGTGAGTGCTACATCAGCAAACATAAGTCCCGTAGTTGTTCAAGCTTGGACCATGTTTTTATGGTGTTGCAGGAAATGGAGGTTTGGTGCACTGGAGAACCATGGGGAAGGGTGACAGGGGAAGCGAGGCGAGCGCAGCATCCGCTCCTGTGCCTCAGAAGCTGCTCAAGGGGAGGGAGCAGTGTAACTAACTGGCACCATTGAGGAGATGGCCAGCTTCCCCTCCCGTGATTTATATGGGGTGTACAGTGGGGTGTGGCCAAATAGGGTTGTTGGGAAGCAGGCACATACGGTTACGTGGGATTAGTGAGGAGCAGACAGACGGCAGCGCAAGACCAGGCAGGGGAGCCCACACATGGGACGGCTCAGCCGCAGAGGCAGCTGGCACTGGAGCGCTGATAAGGAGGAGAAACAGATGGCCACGCAAGCCCTTACACACGCCTTCCTGGTAGGCCTGCTGGAGGCTGGTCCACATCCCTTATTCCCCAAACAAAAATAAATCTTTTCCCTTCTCTTGTTTGAAGAATTCATGTGGCTCATTAAAGTTTTCTGCCATAAACAAGCTCTTGCAATCTTTGCCCGGGTACATCATCATTGCTTGTGAATGACACAGGATCAGTCCCATCTGTGCCTCTGTCATGCTATTGTGACATGGTTACGGAGTCTGCAATGTGAAAAGATGGAAAAAGAACAAAAGAAGGAAAAATACATATTACATAACATCCCCCAAAACATGACAGAGCATCTAGCAACTCGTAGGTGTGCAGAAGTTAACATAACAGACTGCTGAGCAAAATTTGTTTCAGAGGTGTTCTGTGTCGCTGAGGTAAGAGCGGTCTGGTGTGATGTGGTAGTTGCTGGGGAAGCTCTTCGGCTATATGGCCAAGAGCAGAATACAGCACAGAAGGTAAGCAGAGCCTAGGTGATGCCTAGGTGTAGGAGACAAAGTTCCAGCATTTGGCATCCTCTCTCTACTGCAGTTCATCGCTTGCAGGCTCATGTTATGCAGCTCTGTCTATTCTCTGTTACTACACAGCCACCACAGGGATGAGGTTTGGAAAGAGCACAGAATGTTTCTAGTAGAGCAGATGTTTTCAATGAATTCACCCTTCAGAACTGAAAGCGAAGGAGGCCTGGAAGGGGAAGAGTGTTTGTAGCGAATAATACTCAGTTCATCCATATGTAGACCCAACGTGAGCCTGGGAGACACTGAGTAGCCCCCTGTGAAGTGACAAGTGCCCTTAGTCTTTGCTGAAGTCCTGCTGAAGGCAGTGGGTACGTCTGCACGGCAGTTGCAGCAGTGACTGCTTTTTGGCTTGGTAAATTAGCCTTTGTGGCTGCGCTCTGGCTTCTACAGTATGCGCGCTTCAGTATCTCTTTAGAGGCTTGTCTGATGAAAAGGGAAAACATTCAGCATCTTGCCAGATCTGGGCCTGGATTTTGAAATATTTTTGTAGGTTAAAATGCAAATGCATATGCATGGGCTTGTTTTCAGGCGAGCTGAGCACTTGTAGCTTGCAGAGTTGGGTGCAAGTTTTAGATGTTTTGAGCCTTGAGAAATCAGTCTCAGAACTTTTTTTTCCCTGGTACTATCCTCATCATCTCAGCCTCCATCTCCTCTGCTGTTATATTGTATTTTAGCTATGAAGCTGTACTGTTTAAACCATTTATGATAACGTTTATTTGGGAAACAGTATAAAATCTGTATCTATCCAATTTAGGGCTATTCGGCAGTGTAAACCCCTGAGTGACTTCCATGTAAAATCCATCAACGATAGTGAAATCAAGTGGAAAGGCTGTGAATGTCACTCAAGACTCCCTCCACCATGGTTCTAACTCAGCCAGTGACCTGGAATCTGGCCTGTTTCACTCACTGAGGAGCCTTTGAGTACAAATTTACTCTCTGACGTCTTCCAAAAGAAGCCACATAACCCAGTCATCACAACTTTCACATCTTAGGGAACTGGTAGAGATGAAAAATTTGTGTGAGGACCCTTGCCACTGAAGTATCTCAAATGCTAACCTTATTCTAGAGAGTACCATCAGTTGGCATCTTATGTGAATATGCGTTCTAGTGTTACAGTATTCCTGCAAATATTTAAAAGGTGCCAATGTATATACCAAAAAATGGGTATGGTTATAGGTCTATCTGTCTGTACATTTGATGCTGTCCCTCCTTATCCCCACATCTGTTTCCAAGAATGTCATACCTGGAAAGAATCATTTCAAATTAATTCAATTTGTTTCAAAGCAGCCTAAGCTTCATCCCTCACAAGGGCCACTCAATCATATTACTGCTCCTGTGAAACTCCTAATGGGACACAAAACAAGTAAAAGTAGATTCAGGTGATCTCACATATTAAACACACTAATTAAATTTGGCAGAAAATGACTTTGTGAATTTCCTTTAATCCTGTTTTTAAATTAGGCCATATGTATTTTGGCTGCAGGTTTCACGTGCTCTATTTTCTGTGAACTTCCTTTTAACCGTGTCTTGTGGCCAATTCACTTCAATTGTTTGAAAATCGGTCTTAGGTGATAACTCTGGATGACTAAATATGAAGTGTCTAATTCTGCTTTCAAATCCACCTGTTTCTTTGAAAAGCTTAATGAATATCTTATATGGGAGGTTCAAAGCTGTGCCGATCTAACTGTCTCTACTAAAAACCCAAATGTTATGGATCTCAGTTTCATGAGAAACTTTCCCTAGAGGAAAAATAGCTTTAGGAACTCGAGGATGCTTACTTTAAATCAGTAGTACTTTTCACATTGCTGCTTTATAACCTTACCTATGGGGGAATATGAGCTTATTTATACAGTTTTGCAGTGACATGCTGACTAACAAGACTAGGAAGGGACATACTGACTAACAAAAGCTTCTCCTTGAAGTCCTCCTCTGTACAGTCTTGGTATTTAACCCACCCTGTAGAAAGCTGGGCTTGCAGTTCAAGGAGGTCTGTGGTGTTAGCTAAAATGTTAGTGGTCTACTTGAATAAATAATCAGCCACGATGGGTGTACTCCCCTGTTGTGCACATTTTAAATTCATGAAGCCAAAGCACCAGGTGCCATCCAGGTTGTGTTGTGGTACTCAAATGGACTCTTTTTTAGGAGATGGGAGCAAATTCTCTGTTACTTCTGTGACCTAGAACACTGGTGGCACTTTGATCTCTCATGCTTCCTGTGATACGCCACAGTCTTAGTCTATTTTAGTATTGTATCCTAACAGTTTTAGGATCTGTTTTGTGGTCTGTGCTTTAGAGTGAGAGAGTGTGTGTGTGTGTGTGTGTGTGTGTGTGTGTGCGTGTTATGGAGAAAATGTTCAGAGGCCATTCCAGGCAGGACATCTATTCCTATGATCTCAGAGGGACTGGACTTGGTGAGCTAGATTCTGCTCCTCTTCACTATATACTGCATTGTCCTGACTGCACCCATGACACAAAATATGCAATAAATAATACAATCTACAGCAGCACTGCTTTCATGTAATAGATATGGCAGCAAAATTCTTTCCTGGAGCAGCTTTCCAGAGCATGTGAGCCAACTATTCAGCTGGTGTAACCTGTTACAGCTCTGTCAAATTATACAGAAGTCCATCAGTTCAGTGCAGCAGAAGAATTGGCCACCCTTGTTCCAGCAGGAATTAGTGGATGGGAAATTTACTTAGACATACACACAGACACTCAGCAGCGCATACCCAGAGTACCTACTCATGCAGTCATCAGAGCTCCTGTTTTGCTGGGATGACCACCTCATCTGCCGAGTGAGTTTGTGTCAGCACAGTTCTCTTGATCTCTGTGCACTTAGTGATTCCTGTGCTGGGCAGTAACGTCGGAGACCCAGGAAAAGCTGCCAGGGATACATGTGTTTGTGGGTACACACACGTGCACATAGCGCAGAGAAAATAAGCGGTACTGTTGAATAAATGTCCTATCTGCAGAGGTGTGAGGTAGTCACATTACTCAGGAGTGTGACGAAATCATTGATGCTAAAAATATTATAGCACTGCACTCCACACAGTGCACATTAAAGAAAAGCCAGGGCAGGGCATATTAAATTTTATTGAGAGTGAGCTTTGCAACTTTTTAAGAGGCCATGTGCCATGCTTCCCTTTTTAGGATCCAACTACCAAAATTAAAACCAGTAAATCTTTCTAAAAATAACCTGAGAAAAACTTTCCCCTGTGTGAAAATGAAGCATGCTAATGTCCTCGTGTGCCTTGATTTTCCAAAAAAATAACGTCTTGTTGGAAAGCAGTCTATTCCCTTTGCACGATGCCAAACTCTGTGTATCACCTCTTCACCTTGTTGCCGATGGTGTGAGACTGGATGTGGCCAATTCTGGGGTTCAAGCCAGTAGCATCCTTAGGGATGGGAGGATGCTCTCTGCTAATGGAGATGGAAGACCCTGACTGCAACAGACTGCTTGAAGAAGTGAACAGGATTTGGATCGCTAGACCTGGGGAAGATGGAGTTGTGGGAAGGTGAAGGATTTAAAAGTCAATCAGATACAAATTTATTGCATGGATTTTAATGAGGACTGTGTGCTTTGTGGGCATGGCTGTACGCATACTCACTGTTTGCATTCAGTGAGCAAAGACATGTGAAAGGTGTTTGCATAACATGAATGGGAAGTAGGTAGGGTCGTTCTTTCTCACAGTCATGTTCTTTTGTTTATATATATAATTTACATTTATTGCAAAATATTATGTACTCAGACTGTGGCATATGTTAGGCTTGCTATTTCATTATTGTATGTTGAATTCTTGGGGGGAGATGAGAGAGGCAGTAAAAATAAGTAGGGTCCTGGGGAGGTGACCATTTCCAGTTAAAGGGGCATATAGTTTGCATAAGCAACAAGGAAAATGGTAATCTTAGAGATTTTTGATACTTTCCTCTCTGCGTACTTGGAGGCAGAAATAGAAGTGCTATTCAGATTTTTTAAGGCACCTTTGTGCCTTCCTCTGCATCTAGAAGGAGCCCTGCCCAATTTGTGCAACTGCAGTTTGAACAGAAGAATAGTGACCATTCCTACACAACTGTGTCTGGTAAGGTTGAGTAGGTGGTGAATGTGGAGGGAAGCTCCTTTGCTGCGGCTGGCTGGAACTGAAATGTGAAAACATGGGTGGAAAGGTTAACCCTCTGCGAACTCATAGCTTCCCCATCTCTTAAAATCTCTGAGTCTAGATTTTGGAGACCTGATAAAATTGTGTGACATGTACTGCAAGTGCAGGTGGGAAGCTTAGTGCTTTCTGGAAAAGGTAATGAGTGAAGGCTGGAGTGAATACCAGAACAGCCTTTCCTTCCCTCAGCCCACTCTGCACAAATGAGCACTTTCTCTGCAACCATTGGCAGAGTAATAAATAATCTTCATGTAAAATGTCTCTTGTTACAGTAGCCTTTATTGTATTCGCAGTAAGTGCTTAGCAAGCCAGTGCTATACTAATAGTTTTGTACTGATAAAAACCTGGTTCAGCCAAATGCAGAAAATAGTTTTTAAAAAAGGTGTTCTGAAATTCTTTCTTACAGTTCTAAAAACAGTTTACAGGAGATCTTGGAAACAAAGTGCAAGATGTAGATAGCATGTGTTTGCTTTTTAAGACTGGGGTAATGCTTTTGAAATATGCTTTAAATGGAGGGCCAAATTCACTACTACATAGTCATGCAAGGTTCTGGCAGAGGTAATGGGGCTGGACCTGTTTGCACCAGCAGTTGGTGTGATCTCAGGCTAACCTCAATGCATCTGCCTGGCGTCAGTGGGATATCGAACTGTTCTAGGAGCAAGAGCCAGGTCCCCACAGGGGCCACAGCTTCTCAGGGATCTCTTTTTGTTCATCTGAGCCACTTCTGCCCATTTAAAAAACTGTGGCCAATTAGCTGTAAAACCAGATGTGCCTGTGATATTTCTCTTCCTCTAAAGGTTACAGCCCAGATTGCCCTTGGTGCTTGCATGGCAAAAAGACAGGAGGCAGATGAGAGAGGAAGGAGCAAGAAACCTTTGCTGGTGTGTTTGCACATCCACTGGGACACAAATATGGGGCCTGAGGAGGAATCAGGCTTTTTTCCATTAACAGCCCTTGCAGCAGAGAGGGTAGGGGGAAGGCTGGGGGAATGACAGACTGTTCTTTTCTTCCTCGTGTCTCTGTACCCATCAGCCCAAGGAAGGCAGGCAAACGAACAGCAATGCAATTCCTTGGTTTTCACTTCAGTGTGCTCCCGCAGGTGTGGGAATTTTGGGCCTTGAGGGGCAAGTCACCCCATATCTCTTCAGGCAGAAGAGGTCAGCTGGCAGGGTCCTAGGATGTGTGCTGGGAAGGGCTGTGCTCCCTGTGCTGCTGTGCCTCCCTCACAGCCAGCGAGCCCCCCTGTGTGAGCTGCTCCAGAGTGTGGAAACTCACTGCAGGGCTTGTTTTTGGGGATCTTTCCAGTGTTCTTTGGGGGTGCTCCCTGCCAACCCCCCGGGCAGTTCAGCTGGCTCCTGGCAAGAGCCTTGGAACCCACTCTCATTCCTCCCCTGTCACCACCTCTTTTACTCTGTGTGTGGCATCAGAGCAGCCAGCAGTATGTAACTATAGACTCGGACTATTTAGGGCTGTCGTTGCTGCTGACCAACATGTACAGCAGGTTGACTCACGAAGAAGGGTTTTTTTTTTTCAAATGTAGCTTTTCAGGCTCAAGCTTTTGCACCGCAGTGGACAGGGAGTGCTGCTTAACTGGAAAAGCTCCTTTAAGAGAAAGTTTCCTCGTTTTGTTTTATGGTAGGGTAAAAAAAGATCATGATGGGGAGGCCAGAATCCCCCTGCCAGGGCTGGTGGGATGGGGCAGTGGTGTGAGCCAGTAGGAGCGAGGAGAGCCAGGCCTCAGGCACTTCCACACTGTGAGGGCTGGTGAAGCTTTGGATCCCCTCCTGACTGCAGATCTTCACAGCAGCATTCCTTGTGTGACAAGCCTTTTTCACATTTCCCCATTCAGCTGATTGTGGGTGCTGTGCTATTTTAAACCCACATGGAAGTATGTTTTTAGGACCATCTGCTACCGGCCCTAACCCAGATGATACAGTTAGAGCCTGCCCACAGCATCCTCCCCTCCTTCAGACAGTTCCAGGAACAAGCGGTGAGTCAGTCCCGCAGCTGAACTCATATTTAGCTAACCCTGATATCCTGCCTATCAGAGAGAAATGCACAACGGCCTTCCCAGGTGCAAAGCCCTGTTGTCTCCATTAGTTAAGAGGATGCTTGGAATTTAAAGCAAAAACCAACACCACCAAAGCACGTCACCTTAGTGAGTGCATTGACTCCTCTCATTCTGCAGAGTGAGAAGGGAAGTGCTGTTCATCACCATGCAGCAGCTCACCCCTCTTGCTTTTGTTTCAAGGCTGAAGGGCAGTTTCTGCCCACGGTTGCCCGGTGGGCTCACGGGCTTCCCTGTGCTGTCAGCTGCAGCCATGCTGCCGAGGCAGGGCTCTTCCTCCTGCCGAAACCTCTGCACAGCTGGAGCGTGGTGAGTTTTTCCTTTGGGCGTTGGGGGCGAACATAGGCGTCTCCTGGAGCAGTCCAAAGGCCAGTGCTGCCCATCAGAGTCTCTGCCTTCTCTCATTGAGCAAATGTCCACACGTCTGTGGATCTGGCTGAGCCTCTTTTCTTCCACCTTAGGAGCTTCCTGAACCTGAAATAAAGTTTCAGCCAATAGATCATCTGAAATACCCTCTCAGAGAGCAGCATGACTAAGAACTGGTGTTTATAAGCCATTACTCGGTGTATTTTAAACTCCTGCTCTTTGATCCCTGTATGATCCAGCAGCCGCTTTCTGGCCATTTGGCAAAACCGGCAAAACGTGCCCTACTCTGTCATCACATTTCTCCTGGATCCACTTAGCACGCAGCACCGTTTGCCACCCAGCAGGTTAATGACCCATAATTACCTTCTTCATATAATGAGGAAAGCTCAGTATCTCCACAGCGCATATGCAAGCATCCAGCCTGGGCACAGCCTTCCAATGTTAAATGATACCTGAGGCCGTGTCCTGCTCCCACTGAAGTGGAGGTAAATCTCCCACCACCTCCGCACAGCCGCCGACTGCACAGAGAAAAAACCCTCCCTGACACTGCTGGCAGCGTTACCTGCAAAATGAGTATGAAACCCAAATGTTGTTTTATTTAGGCTATGCAGTAAGTATTTGTGTGGCTTCCATGTATGCACAGATCAGGCCTGGCTCTGAGGAGCTTTCATTGGTACCCTGTTTTGATCAATGCTGATTTAAATAAGCATCATGAACCTAATTATTTAGTGCTGCTCGCATGACACTGAATTTGCTACAGTACCCTTGAGACAGGAAGGCTTTATCCTGCTCAACAGAAACATCCGCAGCTGTACCACACTCTGCTTCGGGCTCCTTGGAGTTACTTCATCGTCGCCTGACAGCTGTGTCCCCTGACCATTATCTGGTGGCCGCATACTTCAATAGCAGACTGTATGTACTGTATGCACTAGACTACAGTATGACCTGACAGCTTGGCTTCCTCTCCCAGAGTATATCTTCTGCTACTCTTTAGCATCCTACAGTTTATCTGTGGTCAGCTTTCTTACCCATTTCCTGCCAGCTGCTACTGGTCTTTTAGTCAGCTCCGCCAGGCATAGAGGCAATGGAGAGCTTTCTGAGCCTTTCACTGCTGTATTTCTTGGATGTAGGCTTTGCAAAGGCTGCTCTGCAGGATTTCTTCATATACAGTGTCGTGGCAATTAAAGAATGTTACTCTAAGAAATATGCCTCCTGTTTATGACATGGTATTAATTTTATTTCAGTTCTTGCATTGTTGCAGTGTTATATTTGAGGCTTGATGAACACAAAATTGTTTCTAGCAGCAATTATAAATCATTGCCTCAGCACAAAGATCCCAGTGTTTGGTAGCCTTCCCTCCTTTGCCGAGTTGTCCCACACAGATGTTAAAGCAGCTGAGGGCACAAGTCCCTGCTCTGGATCCAGAATTTGGTATTTTACAGGAAGATAATTCCTCTGCCTAAGCCTTTTGTAAAATTGCTGCTTCTCCAAGCTGTGGTCACAGCTTGGCACTGACGGCACTGAAGTGTGATTCACGTGCTGAGCTCAGTTTGGAGGCATCCCCATTGCTGCAGCAGAATGCAGAGACTGTGGAGGTCACTTAGCAGTGGACGTGTTCCTTGCTCATGTTGCTCCTGTAGCTCACATTTTCGGTCGACTGTTGGGGCTGTTTTGGGAAGCACCCATTCTGGAGGAACCAAGTATTTGGAGTTCAGGGCTATTAAGAGAGGGTTTTCTCTCTGCTCTGACTTCTACTGGGTGGGAGGTCCCTTTGTGGGAGTGCCCCAGTCAGCCTCACATGAGACAAGTGTTCAGTGGGGCAGAAATCAGCTCCCCAGATTCTGGGGCTGCAGCCTACCAAAAAAACCAACCTTTGAAACAGTGAAAGAACCAGAGCTCAAAGCCATGCCCCAAGAATTTCCTTTTTTCTTTTCTTTTTTTAATGGAAAAAAGAAATAACTTTAAACCTTTGTGAGATTTATGAGTCAGTGTGTAATAGATCCTTATACTGGGCCATAGGGCAGTGCAGAAGTTCCTGTGACTTCTTGTGCGCTCTTTGCTAAGTCCTGACACATACTATCAGTTGCTGCATCCTCTGTGATTAAGCACAGGGCAGGCATGGATAAGAACCTGGATAAGGCCATGACTATGTCCCGTTCAACCATGCAGGCTAACTGCATGCCTGGCAGCAGGAGTGCTTAGGCCAAAGGCTGAGGCAGACCACATGGAAAATCAAGAGGAAGAAGAAATTGTGCTCACGCAGCAGAGTTCACTGCTGAGCTTCTGGGGGACTGAACATTTATGGCACAGTTTCTCAAATGAGAAGCAAAGCAGAGATGTTTTCCTGCCGTCCAAATGGTGGTTGGGATTGCTTCCATCCATTCCCATTCCACATTCATTCTGAAACCTAATAATGATAGCTGGGGGTGAAGGTTGTGTTCTTGTTCTGAAACACATTTTAGAGGAGCCTGTCCATCTCAGCAATGCACTGAGGAGGCCTGGAGAGTTTTGTCTCACTATCTCAGAGCCAGCATGTGTGAATATTGTGTTCAGCGTTCAGCTTTGTTGCCTGCTCCTTTCCTGGTCGCTTCAATAGATGTATCTAGGAAAAATCCAGTCCAGCAGAGCACCACAGAATGCTAAGATGGAAATTACTTGTTAGATCTTTCTGTGCCTGCTGTGGGGCTCCTGCCATGTATTGAGTTACAGGTTTTAAAGCATTGTTGCATTTGGCGTACTAAAACTCAGGTTCTAGTGAATCCACCTGACCCAGTGGTGCAGATCTGCCAGCATAACTATTCATCTCTCCATTATTTACCACCGCAGCATTTTTTTTAAAATCAGATCTAGATTTCAGTAGCAACATTTTTTCATTTTCTCCAGGTAATTGCTAAGGGTAGTGAGCAGCACTGGGCTAAGAAGAGGTTTCTGTGGGATCCCATTAGACATCTTCTGAAGATGGGAATGATTCAGTTAGGGTTGCCTTTTTGAGCACTAGTAGTTCACCAGCTTTTAATCAATTTAATGTGAGGTACATTAATTCTGGATAGTGGTAATTATTTGAATAAGAATGCTGTGTTGGGCTATGTTAAATGCCTCACAGATACTGAAACCCACAACATAGACACAGCTACCTTTATCAGCTAAACTTGGAATTTCATTAAAAAGCAACACCAAACTCATTTGACAAGACTCTGCCACAAAAGCCATACTGATGACTATTATTTATGTTGCCATCTTTTAAACCTTTTTCAACTCTGACCCACATGAGGCTTCTTGGGCGGGATGAAGCTGCAATGCAAATGAGACATGAGACAGGGAGGCAGAGTGGAAGTGCTGAGCTGTGTCATCCCCAGGCCAGGAGCTGCACTGGGTAGTACTAGTTGCAAAAAAAAAGACTGAAATTAAAGACTGCTACCTTGTTAACCCTTCCCAACCACTTGATTCCTTGATAAACGTTAGGCTAACCTTGTTTTACCCTCTGTAAACAGTGATGCCTCATGAGCTTTTTGCCAGTCTTCTGGAAGTTCTCTAGTGGTCTAGGATATGCAAAAAATCAACACAAATGTGGTTGAGAACTCTTTGGCACATTTCTTTAATATGCTGCGGTGCAACTTACCGAGTGCTGCTGATCGAAAAATGTTCAGTTGTGATAGCTGCTGTTTAACTTTCCCCTAAGTAACTGATGGAATAGAAAGTGTTTCCTTATCTCTGTGAGATAAGAATACATCATCCTGCTACTTTCCAAATACAAACCTGAAATATTTATTGAATACTTCTGCTTTTATGAATCATGACTGACAATTTTGAGATTCCTATCTAGCTGGGGAGCTATCCCATTGTTAGGATTTTGTTTGTTCCTGATACATTTAAACAGTTCCTCTTTATTGTTCTTACTGGCTGCAGATTTGTGTGTTGGTGCCTTTAATTTCCTATTGTAATTTCCTCACCACGGATATATGGACACCGACACTGTCAAACCAAATGCAAGTCCGAAGTCCAAACCACTGAAGTTTTAATGAATCTGGGCCCCTGTTTTTGTCTTGACCCAATACAAAGAAGCAGCTATAAAGCTTGGTTTGAGTTTTAATTTCTGAATTTTACATCTCTTTTCTTCAAGTCTAGAAAGGCTGGCATATTTCAAAGCCACCTCTTATTCAGTGGCTTTCAGTCTTTTAGCATCAAGATTAGAAAAAAAATAAAAATCCCATTAATTTAATTCTTGTGAACCTGGAGTCATAGAATCATAGAATTGTTTCAGTTGGAAAAGACCTTTAAGATCATTGAGTCCAACCATGAACTGGTTTGTACTATGACAAAAATATCTGGGTTATGTTTTAGGTGGTGACTATGGCCTTGGCTGCAGAGGTAACTGATGGATGGGGCTGCTTGTCCTCTGCTCCCACACGGGGTTTAAACCTGTTGCAGAACTGGCAGCAGAGACTAGAGGATTTCTGCAGGTAGGGAGCAGCTATTGAGTACGGAGGTGGAACCCTTGCACTTTGGTCCAGGTGCTGCTGTGTTTGTATAAATAAGGCAAGATGGGAAATAACAGGAAAGCAGGGAGTAAAGAATTCCTTGTAATGGATCAGGGCTGAAGCTGTGCATGTTACCTCTCTGTCCTGCTGAGCAGTCACTCGTGCCAGTGCTCAGCCCTGGATGTGTGGCTAGGAGGGTAAGCCTAAGTGCTGCCCTGCTTCGAGATTGGAGGTGGGTGGCAGTGGCATCTGGAGACACTGGGTGGGATGAGTGGGACTTCCTCATTGCTCCCTCCCTGTTGCTGTGAGGGGTGTGAGATTTTTTGGCCCTTCTTGCTGCTGTCTCTGAAGCATCATGCTGCTGTCCACTGCAGTTGTGCTTGGGATGTTTTGCCCCACGTGGCTCAGAAAAGTCCTTCTAGGTAAAAGCAGATGAGTTGTTATTTTTGATTGCAACTGGGTGACCATTTATTGACTTTTTGGCTGGGCAAAGTTATTTAGAAAGTTAGGCAGCTGGAAGAACGCTGCAAGCCTGGCTTAAAACTCTCCTCTCTTTCCGAGTAATAGACTTTGATTTGTCGTAGTTCATTTCCCTCTGAAGTCTGCTTTTTGTAGATAACATAAAGCACTTGGCATAGTGGTTGATAACTGAATGTATGAAGCATGACATTTTCCTAGATACAGTATGCCATATGAACACTTGTCTTTTGTATCAGAGCCCATAAACAAGAGTTGACTGAGGGCAAATAGCTTGCTCAGGTCCTTCAGAGAGACAGGGAGTGAGAGCTGGTGCTGAGGGGAGTTTGATGTGGTCACGGCTGCTTGAGGAGGACATGTGGCAGGAGGAGGCAAAGCCCAAGGGCAAATGATCCCTGTGAGCCAGGTGGTAGCAGGTGAGATGCCTTGTGATGTGGACAGAAAAAAATGTCTTTTGGAAACTTAATTTTTTCCTTGCTTCTTTTTCTGTCCAGTGATTAAAATACTGACATGTTTTTCTGTTTCTGGAGCACAGCAATCCACCGCTCGACCCACCTCCCCCAGAGCACTGAAACCTCAGCAATTGTCATTAAGGGCCAGGACACCCCTGCGGGGTTTGGTCCTGGACAGCCATGTGGGGCTGGATGATGGTGCCCATGCTGAGCCCTCCGGGGAGGCAGTTAACCTCTCGGTTTCTCCCTCACCGCCCAAAAAAAGCAGCTAAAAATAGTAGCCAATCTTACAGAGTTCTGGGAAACTTAATTCCTTAGCATGAACAAAGCTCTGGGCTCGGTGGCTGGAAAGCACTCTGTGCTGTAAGATGGAGCATTATGTATACCAGTGGATATTCAGAAATGTGTAGTATATTTTAAAACTAATGAAGCTTCACACCTTCAGCTTTGCTATTAAGGCTTTGCCGAGAGCTGGATTCACACTGCTGTGCTACTGAGAGTTATTAAGGGCACGTGTGAACAGAGGGAAAATGACTGCCCTTCTCCTTAACAGCCCTGAAGGTTTTACACCAGCAGCCAGGCTCCAGCCAACACAGGACTCACCCAGAAAGGCAAAGGAGAGAGAAACTGGCTGTGTCATGAAGGACAGCTAGAAGGATATGGGAAATGCATAGCTCTGGTGAGTCAAGTCGAAGAGACTCGGGGTTGAATTTTCAAGCCTCCTTTCCTAAGCTGTGAATGCAAGCTGCAGGCAGGCAAGTATAGGCCAGAGACAACTCGAAGAAATGCTGACTTGCTCATGAAAATGCAGATTTTACAGTTGTGTGTGTAAGAACATTCACATAGCAAGTAAGAAACTGTGAACTGCTTCCCTTGATGCAGACTGAGCTTAGCCATCTTCAGTTCAGGCTCAGTTTTAAGGGAAAGTAAGCTAATTACTGATTCTGAATGAGAGTCAGGTGTCAGTTGCATCAAGTTTTTGCATTCTGTTTCAGCCATATATTTATGAGATATCCAGAGGTGCGGGAACTGAAACTGAAGAAAATATTTGTGGGATTCCACAGAGACAGAAGCTGCCACTGGTTTGCACGTGTGAATTTTGCCAGTGCATGTTGGTGGCTTAGAATGAAAGTCTGGTGTTTGCTCATAATGAAAGTTGAACCTAAAATTGGCCATATTTGAATTCCAAATGTCCAACAAACTGGAGTATGGGGCTTAAGGCAGAAGAGAGGGGCAACATCAGGAAAAGATGCTGTTGTATTTATTTTAGTGCTTAGAGTTGATTAGAGTTGGGTGAAAATGATTAGCCGAAAGGATTCTGAGTAAACCAATTTAAAATGTAATTATGAAGGGCTCAAGATAGTGTGTGTGTGTAATTATGTTTCTTGCCCATGTGCACTGTACGCGGTGATTTTGTTCTGCAGCGGGTGGAAGGGGGAGGAAGGGGCGTGCAGGGGAATAGCTGCGTGGGGAGCAGCCGCTGCTGACGAGTTGCTTGTGCTGGGTTTATCCCGCGATCTGAACGTGCGTTTTTAGCTGTGCCTGAGCTAGCACTGAGCTGGATGTCAAACCTGGTGTAGGCATAGCAATGTGTAGTTGTGCTTCAGCTGCTTGGAGCTGGGGAAAAACAGCAGGCAGGCGGTCGCAGCAAGCTCCGTGCTGCTCTCCTGGGACACTTCCAGGCTGTGCCACAGTGAGCTCATACAGAACCAGCTGAGGGCTGCCCATGCAAGCCGCAGCACAGCTTGGGACAAGACTGCTGACATTCTGGCTAGCAGCATTTCAAGGTTGTCCATATCGCCCTTGTGACTGGCAGCAGAGAGTAAGCCCTGTCCATTGGCAAGCTGTCACAGACCAGCTTGCATCCACACTGTTGGGAAGAAGTCACTCCAGGATGGGCTTGCGGCATCCTCCCTGCACGCTCTGAAGTGAGCTGCATCTGTGGGGATTGGTTGTATGTGTGGGGGGACTTGTACCCTTCAACTGTGCTTCGCTCTCCTGTCAGATGCTGGCTTGTAGCTGGAGCCTGGGTTGAGCAGACCAGCACAGAGCCGACACTGCGCACATCTAGGACAAGCCACGTGGACCATACAGAGGCACCTTTTTGAGGCTAGTGCATCTGTGCTTTCCTCCAGCTGTTTTTCTTCTGTACTCGCATATTAGCGAAGGCACAAAAGGTCAGGAAATGTTCCTAGCGTCTTTCTTGTATAAAACCAGGAAGACAGTGAGGGAGAGAAAGGAGAGAAGAAATCACTGGTGGAAGGTGGGCTGCAACAGGGAAGTTATTATGGGGGTGAAGTCAGGAGTGCTGAAATGCGTTTTAAAAGACCTTTAAGAGGGACACGATACCACATGAATGTGTTTGAGTTAGGTAGTGAGCTGTGCACAGCGGCACATTTAGGACAGAAAGTGAAAGGACACGCTCCAGCTGACTCATGCACTCATCCGTAGCATGAGAGTTATCCCCTCTGCAAGAGACGCAGCCATGGCCGGGCAGCTGCTGCGCCGCACGTGACTCGCCTTCATCTTGCATGGGAACGGGGGCAGGAAGGAGCCTCCTGGGACAGCATGCTCAATCTCTGCTCTCGCATCCTGTAATTCCTGATCAAGCACGATCTTAAAAAATAAAAAAGCAGTGTTGTGCCCATGGTGCTTCATTGTTTCCTTATGCTCTCTGTCTGTCTGCTTTCTGTTACTGGCCTTAATTGGGTTGTTAGCTGCTTGGGGCAGCAGCGCTCTTCTTGTCCTCTCATCATTTGCTGCAGTGGGCCGGTATCACGCAGACTATCACGTCGGCACTTCAGACACATCCGCTGACATTTTTTGGACATGGGCTGCAAGATAGAGATGTTCCACTGGGACAGGCACATTTTCACAGCAGGAAACCCATGTTTCTGTTTTGTCCTTTGATCAGTAGGTGCTGGTGTGTGTCGGAGGTTCCTGGTGATTTTTCAGCACAAACAACTAATCTTTTTCCTACTTAATCATTCAGTCGGCACCAATGTGTGCCTCTGAGTAATGGCCTAAAGACCAGAACTTCTAGCCAAATCTTGCATTTTGTGAAAACCACAAATCAAACTTTGAAAAATCGGTGCAATAAGAAATAAAACTTAACAATAAAGAGAAGGGAATAATTCAGCTGCTGTCATCTTAACTTTTAATACCTTCTTGCAGGAAAGAACTGCTTTTGGAAGATGGCAAGGGAAATGAAAAGGGGTAGCAGTGCCTACAGCTGATAACACTGACCTGTTTTCCTGGCATTCCTCCAATTGCAAGGCCAGCTTTGCTTGAAATACAGGTGATTCATCAGTTGAATTGCAAGCAGATAGTGTGGTGCAGAAGCACGGTCATAGACATGTTATTATTTCAATAACTTGAGTTTTAGCTCTTCCACTTTAAAAACTAATGAAGCAAATAATGTTATGACACAGATGTAGGCAATGCAAATGTGTCAGAGAAAGGCAATTAACCTCTGTACTAATAAAGTCTGTCAAATTAGTAAAATATTTTTTATATACTACAATAGCTAAAAAAAATATATAGGCCATGAATATTCAATGCTGCAAGCCTTGTGGAGTCATTTAGACCTTTGAAAAGTAGATATAAAACTTCAAGGAAAAGCGGGAGGTTTCTATATCTTCTTTGAACAGGTGTAAGTGACTAAAAAGTCACAGGATTACTTTTGCTGGGGTGGGTTGTGGATTTCTCAGGTCCAGTTGGCATCATATCCCTCCTACTGCAGCTAACGTTGGACTTTTATTTCTACATACAGGCATCCTTTAATCACTTACCTGTTATATTATCAGTTCTCTGCCAGACATTCCTGGGGCATTCTGAGCTGAAACATAATTGGTTAAAAACCAAAGAATAGATTCTGTAATCCGGCTGCCTGGCTGGAGAAATGGGATTGTGTGAGATGGTTACCTGGAGCAGGAGAAGGTATGCCCCAGTCCTTGTCCTCTCTCTTTGCCTCAGCGTTCATGATTTCTCCCACTGAGAGATAGCATGAAGCTGATGTAGAACGTGAACCAAAGCTAGGTCTGTTAAATACCAGCTTAAAATGCTTTGCTAAATGTGTAAAAGTTATTGTGGACAAAACTGATTGCTCCCATGGGAGAAACAGCAGCATTTCTGAAAGCAGGTAAGCTTCCTAATGCATTAATGTTGTAAGCATTGCTGTGCTATAACCATCACTTAGCTGCTTCTCCTTGTATTTTGAACAACTTAGTCTATTGGTGAAACATCACATCTGTGGTTCTGTTGCAATGTAATGTCACCAAAGTTTCTGGAAACCCAAACACTGATGATACAAATAGCCTGACCTTGTGTATGTCTTTTAAGATACACAGTAGTAAAACATCCTTTTATCTTGTTTGCAAACACTTCAGACCAATGCATTAAGGCATTATAAGGTCAGGACCCCTTATTTCTCCAACAACAATCACCTGCCATCTTTTCTCTTAAAGTGAGACCTTTGTAGTGTTGTGTCTCGTATTTACCATCCTACACAGCCATACCTTTTGCTGGTATGTGTGTAATAAAAGCAAAAGTTTATCAAAGGCTTTCATATCTTAACTGTGTCCTACCTCTATTCCTACAGGAGTGTTACTGTTAAAGGTGTTAACTAATATTTAAATATTAATAATTAACAACAAACACCTCATATGGGTTATCATTATTGAAGGGCATGTGATTATGGCCTCTGTCCTTGTGCTCCCCCACACCGTGCCCTCTTACGTTCCCTGGCACAAAGGATCTTGCGTGTGCCTCCTGCACTCCTACCATGATCAAGACTTCTTGAATGGAAGGTATTGCACTAAAGAGCACGTGTGGACCTGAATGACAGCCTTTCCTGTGGACAGACAGCCTGAAACCCTTTTTCTTTGCATACATAAATCCTTCTTCTGATTTCGGTTGAGCTGGTTTGTATGACTTTGACTAACCAAGTGATTGAGCTGATCACTCACACGATCACCCAATGGGTTTCATGTCACATCTTGTGCAGCGTATGGGAATGCCGGTAGCGTTAGCAACTGTGTCTCAGTGACAGCATTCCTGGTGCAACCATCTTCTGCCAAAACCTTCATCGGGCCAGCTCTTGTTAAATTGTATTCAGAGGCTTAAACAGCCCTAAACTGAATTATTTACTACAAAATTTAACTTGATTAAAAGAAATGGCAGAAACCATGTTATTTTAATCACGAGTGAGTTGTTGCCTTTGAATTTCTTCTAATTAAACATCAGGTCAGATTAACTACTCAAAGGGTCATACTTTTTTACCAGGTCTTAAAGTAATGAATAGTTTGATAAGTTTTGAATACTTTCAAACAGGCTATTTATTGCTTGGGAAAAGAGCTTTTTGTGCTTTTTTAATTACACAGTGAAAATCATATTAAAAGTTATTATTTTTTACTTCTTATCTATTTTTAAGAAGCTTTGAAAGGATTAATTAAGCATCCAAACTACATGCTGAGGTGGGTAAATGTTACTATCTCCACTCTTCTGATAGGGAATCTGAGGCACAATGCTGTGTAAAGCCTGAATCCACCGCGTCTCAGTTTCAGAAAGAGACAAGGAAGATCAGCACCTGCCAGGGGAGCAATTAACAGATTAACAGAATCAGGTATGAGTGGCTTTCCCAAGGTCAAACCATAATGTTATGGACAGACAGTTGCAAGCATTTGAGTTAATGAGTTACCAATGGTGAGATGAACTGTGAAAACTCACAGAATACATGCTCCTAGTCACAAGTGATGTACGTGACAGTACAAACTGCCACGAAACTTAATGTTTGTGGGGCCTTAGGGTATCTTCCTTACCACAGGTCAGCTGATTTCCTAGGCCACCACAGCATCTTGATAGCTAGCAGTTCTGTGTCACTATGTCAAAGTCCTCTCTCCTGTGGTGTGATCTGTCAGGGTTCAGAGGTCTGCTCTGTAGATCCATGCATGGGAAAGGAGCTAAAAGGGCCAGTTTGGTTCTGGTTGTTCTTGGTAGTATCCGTGGACATTGATGATTTCCACACCTGAAATCGGAAACATTTTCTTATATTCAAGGAAGTTCTTCAGTTAACAAACACCTTCATCAAATCCAGTCTTCCTATTGTTTTACTAGTTTTTATTAAAAATGGCAGAATTTACTGTTCGTCTGTAGTTGATGATAAGCCCCTACGAGAACCATCACTCATCTGTGGGCTGAGAACAGCCCTTCATCTTGCATTCTTCCTGCTTTCTGTTCATCTGTATCCCAGTCCTCATCAACAGTTTCCCATGGGAATTGTTATATTAAAAATGTAATGACAGAAATGTTGTTTTGTACAGGAATGTTCAGGAAAACGATGAATGCTGTGCAGATGTGCGTACTGAAACCTCTGTATCTCTAGGAAATACACTGTTGTGTTTTGATAGGTTTCTCTCTAGAGCTATAATTAACCACAGCCTGCAGCATGCTTGAAAGGGTTAAAGAAAAGTAGGTTTGAGGAACTATTCAAAGCTGCGGATAGGTGCTGCACATTTGGCGATGCAGTTGCACGCATGCTGGCAAAACACGCAATGGGAAGTGTGTCAATCGCCTCCCTTTGCAGATGCACTTAAGTCTGTGTAAGCAAGATGCTGGTTGCCACATAATTAGACACTGGGGCTGTGTCCCAATGCCCCAGTTTCTGTTTGTGACCCTGCAGTAGCCTGGCATGTGACAAAGGACAAAGCATTCAACTTCTCCAGGTCAGCGCCATCAACAAAGCACGGTGACCACACATCTGTGTGAATCAGCTGGGGCTGCAGTGCTAACAGTGCTGTCACGATGCTGAGTACACAGCTCCGTCTTAGCCATGATGCTATCTTCCTTGCTGTTGAATTTTGATAACTGCTATGTCCAGCTTGAGAGCTTGGAGCTTATCTGCAAAGTATGTTGCATGAACACCTGATAGATTGTCTGAGACTCTGTAACAAATATTTCCCTTTTTTGCTTCTGCTAAAATTTCTCAGGCTTCTACACAAGTCTGTGGAGTAAATTTCAGTAAGATGTATGACCTACCAGAAACCTAGGTACTTTGCTAAGATGTATTTCTTCTGCCTTCAGTGCTGAAAGCATAGATAACAGCAGACATCAATAACCAGATTTTTTAAAAGTTATATATAATGTATGAAAGTATAAATGCATTATGGAGCTATATTTGAAAAGTGAACTGCATATATTCATATTTATTTTCATCTATAAAGATTTCTCCCTGGCAGGAGAAGAGAGAAAAAAAGAAAGATCAACGTGTGACAGATGCACATCAGGGAAGTGGGTTGTCACGCTGCAGGGAGGTGTTGAGCTATCACAATGATGGGCATGCTATACAAACCTGAGCAGAACCAAATACGCTGTTTGGAAAATTGAGCAGACGTAAAAATTGTTAACTGACTTAGTGAGAAATGGTGCTGGGGTGAACTGGAATTTTAAAATAATAGTGCAATCTGGAGAAGTCTCTGTGGAACAGGTGTTAGAGTTTCAAGTTGAACTTTTTACGTTTGTCCCTAAAGGCAGATCTGTTAAGTTTTTTCTTTGTGAGGGTATAGGCTTGAGGGGAATCACCTGTACCTCAGCGGTATCCTTTGCTTTTAGAAATGGAACTGCAATCTGCTGCCCGAGCTGCTCCGAACTGACCTTTGAGTCTGCTCTTGCAATCCAGTATCTGTTTTCTGAGCCTGAGCTTTAAGTCACAGGCTTTGCAGCAGTCTCCCCAGAGAGCTTTGAGGCAGTTCATCAAAGCAGGTGGAAGGAAGAGTGTGTTGTAATAGATCTTTCATTCTTGCATGTGAGTAACAAGGAGGAACAGAACATGCTATCTGTGGACATAATTTCTCTTTGGAAACCGACCACTCCAGGACTATAAATATAAGCAATGTATTACAGGTGCTACATACAGCCTTAAATATTCTTCTCTGATGCCAAAGTATGTGTATGGGTGTGATTTTGTTATGGATGGAGAGAAATACTGTCTTTTATTTTTGTGACAGCTCAAATACTGTGTTAAGCAAATTACTCCCAGGACATTGCGAATGTTTTTATTGTCTGAGCAGCTCAATCCAAACTCCCTATGTAAGTTAATAAGTTTTTTAGAGTACTCCATGAGTGCAGTTTAACCAGTGTCTCAGAATTTATGCTTTTGTTTTTCCTGCTCAGCATTAATATTGCTTATTCACTAGTCAAACCCTTACTTCCTAAAGCGTCCCCTTCCCCTTGTTAGTGCCTGCACTCCGTTGCCCCTCAAAGCTTCGCTTTCCTGGTAGCCCTTGCATGTCCTGAAGGATGTGTACCTCTACCTGGGATAAATTATTCCTTGCTGGGCCTATTCCAGCAGCATTCAAGAACTTCCAGACACCGTTCGGAAATGAGTATGAAGTTGAAGCTAGCAGCTCTGCTGCCCAGGAGATTGAGTTCCTGTCATATTGCATCTGACTTGCATCAGATCAGAGTTTAGGATTTGGGTGATTTGTTCTTCAGATTAATGTCAATCTGTTTTAAATTAAAACACCCTGGGGCAAATCCTTTGCTATGATCAATGAACTGTCTGGCTGCAGTCAACCAACATTACAACAGACATGAATTTGGCCTCCTGGTTCATTGCCTCATCTCCTACAACATCACTTTCCTTATGTGGTTCAGACATCAAGCCTTTGATTCTATAAGTTGTTGACTGTCTTCCACTGAAATCAGTGAGAATGGAGGGTGCTTCGGTGTTCAACACCTTGTTGGTTTGGGCACAAGAAATGGACCACATATCTGCTCTACCTAAAATATAATTATGGTGTATCTATGAGCAGGAAATCTGCTTTGCACCTGTTTTATCACAGGAACAAAAGGTGCAGGAAGTATTTGGAAAATGAGGAACACACCTGTGTGTGAATGTATAACAAAGCATCTTTATATATAATCATTTGCTATAAGTCATGTCAGAGTTGACAAGCTGTTTTTCAACTTCATGTCACCACTGCCTGGTGCATCTAATTAGTCCTGTTCCCCAGCTGACAAATATCAGCTGCTCTTTCTAAAACATAGTTTCTCCCTTAAGTACATCCCTCTGGCAAGGTTAAATATTAATTATCCTTTTTTTTAAATGTTATGATTATTCATGGGTGCTAATGTCACTAAACAATGAATGGGTAAGTCAATACCACAAAATATTGAAAGTGTTGTTTCTGAACCTCTGGAGCAGTTGAGATATACAGAGTGAATGTGGCAGTGGTGGCTGGGCTGTGCTGACAGTCATGCACAGCAGTGGTGAGACTCAGAGCCCTGTGGTTTGGTGGATGGGGGCACCGCCCCTTAATGTGGAAAATTTACCTTCTTCTCCCAGCTCAGATGCTGGTCTGCTTTATAATTGCACAAATCATATCAGCTTGTACTCTCCATACTGAAACTGCAAGGCCCAGAACAGCAGAGATACTGAGGTGCCCATTATACCTCCGCAGGTCTGAGCTGTGTGGACTTGTACCTCTGCTGAGTATTTGGGTGGTTCTAACTTGCTGCAGCTTTTCAGGGTCTGGCTGTCCTCCCTTCCATCCTTTGTGCCAATGATTGTGGGAGCTGATGCTGGGCTCTACTATTAACTCTCTGTCGTGCTTAGGCCTCCAGCTTCAGTAATTCCTATTCCCTAGTCTTCTGCCACCTCTCAAACAGAAAAGCACAGCAGATGTGCATCCTCCTCATTGCTACAGCAGTAGGTAGTTGTTTCACATGGATCCCATTTTTTGTTTGCTTTCTCTCCAGCTGACCACAGCCAGTGTCTGTAAGCCTTCCTTTCAAAGCTGAAAAACTCAGAAGTCTTTGTATGACAGTCCTCAGGAAGATCCATATTCATGCCTTGTGAAATGGGCTCAAAATCGGACGCTAAGCTGGAAGATATGTAATTGTGTTGCCTGTAATCACTTATACCAGCTGTACCCACCCTATGACATCCTTAGCTGTTCCCACAAAAATTAAGTTGCCTATCTTGCCCACTTTGCTGCTATGTTCACGTGAAGGCTGATGCAGTCATTTTCTTTCTTCCTGGAGGAGACTTTGTATTTGCTCTGTCCAGCTGGATTTGCATCTGGACTCATTTGCTGGCCCCATGCAGAGGCTGCTGTAGCTGTGCAAGTCCTTATCCTTTGTGCCTTTCAAAGCATTGTGGGCAACTTTGAAGCTGTTCCCTTCATCAGGTGGCACTTCAGCGTATGGAGGCTCACTTTTATTTCAATGTATTTTGCTCACTGTTACTTGATCCATTTGGCTTTCTGTGTGGATCAGAAAGATGCTGAAATACAGGAGGATCTCCTCTAGCTGTTCCCTGCCTTATTCCAGTTTCTCACCTTGCCATTGACCTGACTTTCTCATCTAGCTTCTTTGTGAATGTTTTCTAGTGTGACTGGCATTTTCTTACCCACATCACACAACCCAGCATGTCTGCAGCACTGTTTGCTGTGCTATACTTGCCTTGCCTGCCTTTCTGTAGCCAGTGAAGTAGCTGGAGTTCTGTTGATTCACTGAGCCAGACCATAGGACTGACACTTGTTAGAGCTTGGGCTAACATTTTTGCAATATGTAGATGAAAATTAGATTTGGTCCAGAGCAGTATGTTTTAGAAGCCTGGAGTGTTTGCAGATATATTCCTTGTAAAGATAAAAATTAGTAACATCTGCTTGCATTGTGAGTGCCCTGCTTAGGAAATGGAGTGCAAATAACTATGCCTGGGTACCTGCCGCATGTTTAGGTCATGGTTTTATTACATGAAAATTTGCATGTCTCTCTTGTGTTTTTAAGTGTCTAAAGAAAGTGACACCTGATGGAGGTTTTGAAGAATGCTGGCTTTTTGCATGTTAGATACCTGCTAAAGATCCAACTCCTAACCAAAAGAAACTGAGGTGGGTAGAATCAATGTGAACATGAAAGCTCCCAAACTGACAGTCATGGAGGATATCCAATCATTATAATTATTTCCAAGTAATTTAGCGTATCTCTAATTATAATATGAGGTCATCTTGATGCAAAATAATGTCTAATTAGGCACAATCCCTTTTCAGATACTTGTAATAGATTCTGGAGAAAAACCTTTTGGCTCATCTTACTGGGAGCTTTTAGTTCTCAATTTACATATTTTTTTTTTGTAATTAATTTTTTGAGCAAACAGGGCAAATCAATCTATTTGAATTAATTAGCATTTCTTCCTTGGTTTCCTAGTCTCCTTCCCTATTACTCCTCTTTTTCTCCCCCTTATTTGAATCTTACTCTAATTTATTCATGTTTGTTTGCAACCAGTGCATAATGATTTCAAGCCATAGGCAGGCAAGGGACTGCAGCACAGGAAAGGTTGCAGCTCTAGGAAGGAAGGAAGGAAGGTAGGAAGGTCTGCAGAAAGGTTGTACTATCATAGAATCATAGAATGCTTTGTGTTGGAAGGGACCTTCCAAGGTCATCTAGTTCAACCACCCTGCAGTCAACAGGCACATCTCTAGCTAGATCAGATTGCTCAGAGCCCCATCAAGCCTGGCCTTGAATGTCACCAGGGATGGGGCCTCTACCACCTCTCTGGGCAACCTGTTCCAGTGTTTCACCATCCTCATAGTAAAAAAGTTTTTCTGATGTCTAATCCGAATCTACCCTTGTCTAGTTTAAAATCATTGCCTCTAATCCTATCACTACATGTCCTTGTAAACGGCCCCTCCCCAGCTTTCTTGTAGGCCCCGTTCAGGTACTGGAAGGTCGCTATAAGGTCTCCTCAGAGCCTTCTCTTCTCCAGGCTGAACAACCCCATCTCTCTCAGCCTGTCTTTGTAGGAGAGGTGCTTCAGCCCTCTGATCATTTTTGTGGCCCTCCTCTGGACCTGCTCCATCAGGTCCATGTCCTTCTTGTGTTGAGGGTTCCAGAGCTGGATGCAGAATCACCTCTCTTGATCTGCTGGCCGCGCTTCTTTTGATGCAGCCCAGGATGCAATTGGCTTTCTGAGCTGCAAGGGTGCACTGTTGGCTCATGTCCAACTTTTTGTCCACCAGTACCCCCAAGTCCTTTTCCGCAGGGCTGCTCTCTGTCACATCATCCTCCAGCATGTATTGATAGCAAGGATTGTCCCAACCCAGGTGCAGGACCTGCACTTGGCCTTGTTGAACCTCATGAGGTTCACATGGGCCCACTTCTCAAGCTTGTCTAGGTCCCTCTGGCATGTCAACTGCACCAGCCAGCTTGGTGTCATCTGCAGACTTGCTGAGGGTACACTCAATCTCACTGCCTATAGGTGGAAGGTGTTGGTCACCTTCATTTAGTTACAAACACCTTTTTGCATCAGGACTGGTAAGGGCAGCAACAGAATTAAGCAAGATTATGGGGCTGAGGTGGGACAGGGTAGCAGAGTGGTAGAAGGAGCCACCACAACCACAGAGAGGGAAAATGATAAGCACCCAAGCAGGAAAACTGACTGATCTGCATTTGCTAAAAAACATTATAAGCTTAATATTATTTCACCTTGACGCTTTATAAGACAGTCTGTGTGAGATCAGATTTGCAAAGAACACCTGGACAGCGTTCACAGAAACATCTCATCTGTATTAGTCAGTGTTTGTACAGCCACTTGCTTTTTCCAGTGTTTATACAAATCTATTCTTTTACCTTACTCAGAGGTACTGTATGCCCCATAGCAGGCAGATTTCTGCTCTAGTGCACGCTCGCCCTTTCTCCATACTTGGAGCTGTGAATCTCTCGGGCTGTGAGAAGCGATGCTGCTCAGTGCTTTGAGCTCTAGGCTGGGCAACAGCAACTCCTGATGGTTTTTCTGTCCTGGTTCCTTGCCTAACTTGTTCAGTATTTTCTGCATCTGCCAAGCAGCGGAAACTTTTGTCAGGACAGTGGTGTCACAGTGTCACAGAAAAGTGACAAGAAAGCTGTGTTTTTCACATGGTCTGTGATATGAGACGCTTTGGTTTTGTTTGGAATGGGACTGCTCAAAAAACAAGAAACTTTGTTAGCAGGTGATTTGTCTTCTTGTTTTCCTCATCTGTAAAAGATGCGTAACAATGCCTGTATTCCTAACTCCCTTGGATATTGCGAAGATTAATTCATGTTTGTAATGCACTTTGAAAATAGAAGTTGCTAAGTAGCATTAACTCAATCAGAAATTGTTTTTCTGTTAAACAAGATCTTTATCTTTCCTATAACTTGCCTCTGCTGATCTCAGCTTGTACTTAATGTATTTGGAATTAAATCCAGTAGGAGATGCTTAGATTCAGGGACAGAATGACCATGAGAGAGGAGAGGGGTTTTGTAAGATAGTAGATTGCTGCTTGGAGATGCAATCTACAATCTCAGTTTGATGGCCAGATCAAGGTGAAATAGTGCACTGGCCTAATAGATTCATTCATCTAATTTTCTGGTCAATGAAAAATCAGCCCAGACAATGCATGAAGACTGGGAAGATTAAATAGAATCTGCAGAAATATCTCAGGGAACAAAAGAATACAGAAAACCAGAGTCTGCTATGTTGGAGCAGTCAGGGCAGTCCTAGTAAGAGGCAGTGCCCATTCTGGGAACTTCTCTGTGCTGAATGGATTGTGGTATTCAAGATTACTTCTACACTAATAACTAAAATAGGCCAAGGAACTTGGCAGCCCCAAGGGCAGCTGAAGTGTCATGGCTTTTGACCATACATTCTCTTCCTCCCCCACCCAAACAAGGTGGCCCATCCAATCTCTGTATCGGGAATGGTTCCTGGCTATTGCTGAAAAGAGTCCGGGCGTCATTTGAGAGAGCTCATTGCTGTGGGACAAGTCCATGCCAAGGACTGCATTGACAGTCAAGCAGCGGGGTGATGCTGTGCCAGTACCTGGGCCTATGCCATGGCCCTCTTTGGTTGCCTAGTGCAGATAAGCCCACATGTCTCTGACTCTCGGCTGCGTCCTACTGTTCCTTCATCCCTTCCTTGAATTCTTGTTTTATTTATTTGTCTCAGAACAGCATTGCCAGGATCTGAACGGCCTTCTGAAGCAGGTCAGATCACCCAGCCCGTTGCTGGCTGCTTAATGAGCAGAGAGAAATGTGCAGTCCTTTGGCATGGTGGGAAGTGCAGGGCTGTATGCTTGGCTGGACGGTGCATGAAGGGTAAAAAGGTCGGAGTCCTGCCTCAACAGACCAGCGCATGTATGGACTACGATGCAAATGCATTCACAGCACAGTTCTCTGAGCTGTCATTTCCCAGTCATAGCCAAGCTCTTAGGCTGTAACAACTCTGAAGCAAGGAAGTGGGTCTCGGTTAATAAAATGCCTTCTGTATGCAGAAGGCAATAGAAGTTTGGAAATGCTATAGCTTTGGAAAGTGGGATGGAAAGTGATTATGAAACCTAAATCACTTATTCTAGAAGAACTAATTTCTTTTAATTTGCAAAGCTAGAGAGTGTCATGTAGATCTTTTGTAGGTTTCTGTGTGTAGTTACACACATACAGTGTATTTATTTGACAAAACACTGGGAAAATGAGAAGATGATCTGAAATTAGAGGCTGACTCAGATGACTGGAATTTAATTTGTCAGCAAGTGAAATTAGTAGCAATGAATAGAAGACATTAAATGACTTTATCAAATTTCCTGCACAGATCTTGTTTTACAAAAGAAAGAATGTACAGCACATAAAAACAACTCAAAATATTATAATAAATGTAAAATTATAGTAACTTCTAGCATATGGTAGAAAGAAATGAAAAAAAAAACCAAACCCCATTGCTTTCTAGAAAAGTGCAGATTTGAGTCATTCATGTTCCAGCTCTCCTAGTTCTCATGAAGTATGGGGGCAGACCTGTGTGTACAACCTTCTTGTCCTCTTATCAATAAACTTTTCAGTGCTGCAGACTATTAGATCACATGCATATGCCAAAGACAAGTTTTACATTATCCCAAACCAAGCTTCAAATAACAACACCGGTTGTATGGCAACTTTTGTGAGAAAAACGTTCTCCTTGATGAAAGAGAAAGCAACTTTTCAGTCTTTCAAGGGCCTCAGAAAGGATAAATCACATGATGAGTCCAAAACATTTAAAAGGCTTTGACAAATTCTCTTACAATCTTTAGGGGACTTCTAAATAATTGTGAAATTCATAGACTCTTTATCTTCTGCCTGTGGCAACATACACTGTTCTGTGATCCCTATTGACAATAGCAACTGAGAGACAGGTGATCAAAAGTCTAGCAGAAATGTAGCAATTTTTAATTTAATCTTTAATTGAGATAGAATAAATTTAAGGGGATGAATAAGAGCCTGAAAAATTTGTTAAATGCAAATTGTACTGGAGTGATTATGATGTCTCCTGCTGGGACAACTAAAATGCAAAAGCCCATCTAGAAACTAGGAACAAGGGTTGGGTTATGGAAAAATAGAAGCCAGCATTCCTTGGCCAGGGAAGCAGATGTAATCATGAAATGGTTGTAGACTTGGGAAGCATTATTTCTCTGCAAGTATATGCCCTCTAGTTCACCTGAAAGATTCTTATCTGTTTTCCCTCCTAAAGTGTGCATATATATCTAGATGACTCATACAGATTATTTTGCTCCCTTTCATGCTTCAAAACCTCTGTTTTGCTGTTGCAAGGAGGCTTTTCTTTTGTGGTTGCAAGCTGCTGGGGAGACTGTCCCAAAGTAGACTTGCTGGCTGTATCCAGACTGGAGTTCAGGCATAGAGATGGGTGTGATCGTTGTGTTGGAGACACAAACCCAAGGCGAGGATAGACAGTGGCAGACTTTTGTGCTGGGAGACATTTAGTTTCTCTCACTGGAGCTCTTACGTGACATCCTTGCAGCACTGGCTGAAGCCTTTCTCCTGCATCACGTATCGGAGAAAGGAAGGTAGCATGAACTTGTGAACTATGTAGTGCCCTAGCTCTAAGACTTAACAACCCCTCTCCCTGTCTGGACCCACCTCCAGCATGAGAAGTGTCTCCAGTCCCCTCATACCTGAAATTTTCATGCCCAGGTTTGTATTCTGCTTTGGATATTAGAAAACTAGATTGAAACCCAGACTGTGCTCCCTGAAAGGTGAGCTTATGAATCTTTCCTATAGTGCTGGCTCTACCTCCTCTCTGAAACTAAAGGCTGAGAAGGAAGGAAGGCACGAGGAATCTGGCTAGTTTTAACTGTCTTTAAAACCGCTGGCTGAGTTCTTCTTATCAGATCCTGTAAGATGTTAAAGCTGGTGGTCCAGAGAGTACACAGGAAGTCTCTGATGATTACGGAACCAAGGTTAAGGCACATAGAGTAAAATTCTGAGGAGCTCTTTGGGCCTGATGATCTGAGTAGGTAGCAAGCCAGGGGCCTTCCAGAGACCCATCCTACTTCCCTGGCAGATCTAGCAGATGAGTAAGGAAAGGAGCTGGAGAGAGAAAAGGTACATAGGTCCTTTTGATCTTGATCTGTCTTTTTTTCCTTTTGGATATGCCTCAAGGGGACAGAATCTCTTTCTCCTCAAGAACATGTACACTGTTGATGGACCTTGATGAGAAAAGACAGGAATGGTTTTTTCTTTCCAAAGGCTAAGACCAGTCCTGTTGTTTTAAGAACAACTTTATGAAATAAAGTGATAGTAAAATATGTCTTTGACACAAATGGCTTAGACCCTCATCCTGCTGTAGTGGCTTCCCTGTGACAGTACTGCGTGTGATAAAGCCTGAGCTTCGAGTGGGTGCCAACCCTTTAGCTCAATTTTTTCATGTTTTTAAAGCCATTTCAAGTGTGCTTGTGAAGATTCCAAAAATATTAATACAAATGACATTAAAAGATGTTTCTTGTGCTCCTATTTAGACTGTTCTTGGCAGAGGGCTGGGGAGTTCAGTTAGAGCTGCCCGGGCTTGCCAAAGCCAGCTGAGCTGCAGGTTCCCCCTTCTCCTCCCTCCAACACCAAGAAGTAAAAAAAAGTCTCTTGAGCCCTAGATAAACTTTGAAAATGTTAACAGAAAGAAGAGAAAAATAGTCTAGAAGTCAGATGTGGTATGGAGAGAGGAAAAGGTCTGGGCAGATGTGCAGTGGTAGAGGGGAAGGGATTTACCATCAGATGGTAGGAAGGGCTGCAGAGGGGATTAAAAACAGGCAAGTGAACATTACTGGAGGCTGATGATATTACAAGGGAAATAGCTGCTCGCTGCTGGCTGTGTAGGAGGCTTGTCAGACTTGGGGAAGTAAAAACATAGTGCTTACATCAACAGGATTTTTTTTTTTAATGGCATCTGGTCCTCTGTTGCATTTGGGCATGATATTTAGTGACCTACCTACACGTGACACATTTGCTGTAGGCAGTGTTGTTTTCTTCAGCTGGAAGGGACGGGAAAGCTTTCAGAGAGGAGCTCTGGAGCACAAGGGCCCAATACTGTCCAAGCCCTGGACAGGTTCAAGCTGGGTACGACAGTGTCAGCACCAGAGGTGTCCCACTGGTGATTTAAGCCATGCAAGTTTCAATGTTCCAGCTTGAACTTTCACTCTTGGGAGCCACTGTACTGAAAAGAAAATGTATATTTGATTATGAGTGAAAAGGGGTGCCTGAGCCATCTTCAGCAATTTGAAAAAAAGGATTTGGTTTGACCTTTTTGTTGCACAGAAAAGTGAGGCACATGGAAGGAAGGAGAGAGAATCTATGCCCTCTCCAGCTCTGCACCAATCCGGGTGCAACCTGGAATTGTTGTGCCCACACAAATGCCACAACCTGAGCTTGGCCTTGGCCACATTCAGTGTTGGCCAACTGCTGAGTCTTTCTGTGCATAAAGAGTCCTGCATGGCCACATGGCATTTCACTAATGAGGGAAGAGACCTGAGCTGTGCCTTGCTGGGTCAGAGGCAGTGTGGAAGAGCTGAGTAGAACCGGGCTGGGATTTAACTGGCATCTAGCAAAGCCCCTTCTGGGATGAAGCCCAGCTATGGCTCCTTGGTTGTCTGCTGCATCCTCAGCATGGGCTGGATCAGCTCTTGCACACCACGGTAGACAGCTAGTGGCCAAAGGAGAATAGCCAGACTGAGGTGTGAGGCAAGGAGAGCCCTTCTACAGCTCACCATAAACCACAGGAGGCTGCACTGACTGCACAAGCCGTGGAGGTCAGCCTCATCTCTGGGCAATCCTCAGAGGGAGTGGGTGAGCCCTAGTCCCTCAGTACTGCAAGAGCTAAGCAGGAGCTACATTCAGTCTCTACTGCTCATAAATGTCTTTTGCTTCTTATGCAAAGTCATGGGGTTTTCAGGCTGCAAGGAGCAGCTAGTTTTGTAGAGCTTTTACTGTTAATGTTTCATCAGTCTGTGACCCATATATAGGACTGCTCACATCCTTTCTTCCCCACTGCTGCTCTTTGGCACTCAAGTGTTGTTTTCTTGGTAGGAATGCTCTGCGCTTTTCTTGGCATCCCAGCTGGCATTTGCTTGATGTGGACAGAGCACAGGAAGTTCCCCAAGTCAGTTTCAGACCATCAGATGCCCTTGAAGATTTGAAAGGCCTTATCAGTCAGTGACTTGCAAGAGCATTTCAGATGCACTGCAGAATTAATGGATCAGGTAAAAAATGAGTGGATTTTTTTGCTATTGTGGGCCATAGACCTCTTTCTCATGCAGTTTTATTACATGAGAAGGGATTGGATTGGATAAACCAGCAGTCTTTTCTGAGTACTGTAGGCAAAAGAGAGAGCAGGAGCAATTGCGTCCGGTACCTGAGTTATTGGAACACGCTTGCTTGTTCATGTGAGCCAGGAGAGAAAGATTGTTTTTCCTTTCTGAAGAGGGAAAATTGGAGGGAAGCTGTGCCAGAACCTTTCCAGGTTTAGAGAAGTGGAGGAAACACCTGCTACGCCATCAGCATTCTTGTTAACAGTGACTGCATGAGTGACAGAATCTGTCCCTTCCGGAGATGATTCAGACTCAGAAGACTCTTGGTAGTGATGACATGAACGCCTGGTAGCTCCTGAAAGCAGAACTAATGAGCAGTGCCACTCACTTAGCGTATGGTTTGACAACAGATGCACATGTTGGTAATTAAGTATTTGGCTGCATTACATTATTTTATTTTTGGATTTCTCAAACACACACCCATTGCAATCTCTAGACACATTTGCATGATTTAAAAGTGTTAAACTTACATCATAACAAAGGTAGAAAAATAAGCATAGGGAAGCTAAACCCCACTTTCCTGAAGAGCTCAGTAGCCCATAGGCCTTCCTCTGCACCCCAAACCTAGGAAACACAGGCTCTGTATGGCAAAAATGTACATAGGGAATAATCCCAGGGACTCCTCCCATGCTGAGCGGAGCTATGTCTGTGATTTCAAACCAAACCAGTACACAAGTCTTGGACCACAGTTTTCTTCTACTGTATGATCACATCTATCACTGCTTGTGACCCAGCAAAGGCTTGGAATGTCTTTGAACTTCATGAACTTCATAAATGCCTGAATGCAATTACACCTTGCAGTGCTAGAGAGTAGATTCAAATACATGATCTTAGAAGAGATCCTCTGGAATGTTCTATTCTGTCCTTCCATGCAAGCAGTTAATGTACGTCAAACCATTAATGCTGTCCTCAGCTACAAGCTGCAAAATATACACATAATGGTGCTTACTGGGGCATCTTGCTCCCAAATTTTATACCTTTTCTAACTCGGTCCAGATACTTATTAAAACTCTCCCTTGGAGCTTATGCAGCTTTCCTCTATATATCAGATGTACTGGAGGAACCGTTGCCCTAGAAATCATGAAATTGCTTCTCAGCCCATTCTACTCAGGTTTCTGTTAAGGAGGAATTAGGGTGCATCATAAAGGCATGATAGAGGAGCATCCAAAGACTGGGGAGGTGACCTGGTCCAGGAACAGTGCATTGTATTAGGTTTTCCCTGGACGTTATCTTGCAGGATAATAGTTTCCTTTTGCATGAAAGTTAGGAGCTGGGCCAGCTATGTTGATCTTGAGTTCGTTTTGAGATTCTGAAAGCAGCAGAACTAGTGAGAAGACCTGTTTTCTATCCTGCTGTTAGTAATGGTGCACAGCAGAGGTCCAAGATCTACTGGAATATCCCCATAAAACCACCTATGAAATCGCTAAATATTTTGAATGTCTGGAGTCTTCTCTAGAAATTCTCAACCTTATTTTACAATTCAAAGAAATTGCAAGAATTTGTCACTGCTGCCTTCCAAAAGTATAATTGCTCACAGACTGTGTTATCTTTCCATGAAAAAAGAAAGTAAAATCTCCTGGTTTTCTCTCTATATTTGTAAGCTAAAATTGCAAGATGCTGGTGCAAAGATGCTGTGTTACTGACTGAGAGGTGTCTCTGTGTATCTCTCTGTGTTCCTTTTCACTGGCTGGAAAGTCTGCCTGTGTGCACCAGAAAATGACTACAGCTTAGATTGAAGTAGAGGTTAGCTATGCTTAATGAAAAAAGAATTTAAGTCATCCCTGATACTGAGAAGAACATTTAGAATCTTGAAGGAGAAAGGCAGAAATGAGAATTCTACAAAGATGTGACCAGGCAGCTCCACCTACAAACTGTAACCCTCCAGGGCAATCTCAGGTTTCTGCTATGTACCAGCATGCAGAACAGATTACATGCTAACCTAGACTGCAAGCATGAGAGTATTGGAAATCTGTTGCAGGTGTTTGATGGTAAACAGTGTTTATAGCTGCCAGGATGGAAACATTTATGTGTGTGAGTGAGTGCAAGTGGAGGGCAGGCCTCAAACTTTCACCCCATTACCTCCACATTTCAGTTTTGCTTTGCTGAGTACTAGATGCCCTGTGATTTCAGCCTGCTAGTGAATTTAAGAAAGCACTGATGGTTTTACTTGAGCATGTCCTGTGTTAAAATTTGAAATGCTAGAATCACCTGAGAAGTAGTGGGCTAATTTATCACAGGAACAAAAATATACAATGGAGACTGAATGGAAGAGGATGGGTTCTGACAGGCAAGCCTTTACTTTTTCAAGCAAGTATTTTTTGCTTGGGTGGGTGGTGCATTAGTTATATATACAACTCATGCTTTTAGCTACTGCAAAATGTGAGAAGACATAATAATAGCTCTTCATGTTAAGGCTTCCTCTTTTCTCTTTTTTTTTTTTTTTCTTTTTTCTTTTTCAGTTCAGTTAGTTTGTGACTTTAGATTATTCTCTTTCTGAGAACTGGAGGAAGTATTTTTAATACCTCTCAGTGTGAGTGGTGACTGGGCTGCCCTTAGCCTCAGATGAAAATAGCAGTAAATTTACTAGGGAGCTGAGCTAGAAGGTTGGACTTCTAGTGCAGGGCTCCTCATTACTGCCTTGCAGTGGTTCCCAGTCAGTCAGGAAGGTAAACAAAACAAATGTATCCATCCAGAATACAAGGCAAATTCACCTTTGATAACTTAGTGCGTGTGAGAGGCTAAATGTGCTCTAGCAGTATCTTTTTTTCATAGAAAAAAGACCCAAAACCAAAAGTAATATTAATATAGTCAACAGGACAATGCGTTTACTAAATTTTTGCTCTACATACTGTGGTTGACAATTGCCCACAATGAAACTGTAGCCCTAGCAGGACTAATGTCTCCTCTGTCAGGACTGTGTGCAGGCTAGGGTGGGAGGGGAGGTGTTTACCACAGCCCCAACACACCCACTGCCCCTCCATTTTGTGGGTGGAGTGGACCTTAAGGAAGGGAAAGTAAACGAGTTTGTTCAAGCAACCTTGTGCAGCAAACCAGGGAGGGAACATCCTGCCTCCTTGGGGTAAAATGTTCCCCCTTGCTTTCCCTTTTAGAAAATGCAGTTCTTAACTCCCGCTTGTGCCAGTCTAGAGTAAAAAATACAAGAATGTAAAATGGCTGGTCCAGCTCTGTCTTTTGATAATGGTCACCCAGATGCCTAGGGAAGGCTATATAGGGCAAATGCAGGAGTTTTTTCTTGTAAATCTCCTTCTCTCCTAAACCACAGAAGTCTGTGCCTACTTCCCTAAGTGGATATCTATCTTGTGGACTTGTGTAACTGCGTCTTGAGACCGTGTGCTATTCACAATAACCTTTGGCAAGGAGCTCCTCCATTTAACTTGCGGATATGTTGAGAAGTACCTCTTCTCATTTTGGCTCTGTCTCCTGATCTCTATTTTGTGTCCTTCATTCTCAGTATGCATTTCTATTTGTATTTTCTATGTAACTTTTTGCAAGAATCCTGCCCCTTAATTTTCTGCTCCAGGAAATGAAACATCTGAACCCCTGTCATGTGTGCACCTTTGCATGTTCAATGGAGGCTGTGATACGGGGCTGCAGCGCGTCTTTCCAGCAGGGATTTCTTCAGTGTAGGCTTAAGGTGGCTCCTTCCTTGACTGCAGAGCAGCCATATAGGCACTCATCTTCCTCAACTCCAAGGGCGGTGGGCAGGCAGGTCAACTGAGGTGTGTCTGACCTCAGGGAGCAGTGAAGAAGTCACCCTCATTTGCTTAATGCATACGAAAGAGGTGCAGGGATGAGGGAGCACAGAGTGGGAATCATGCATTCTGCTGATTTCAGAAGATTGAAATAATCCTGTTGATAAAAATTCACCTTTTCTAAATTCTGGAAAGGTACAAGCACTTTAAAAAACTGGAACAGTTTAACCCCAACACAACGTAACATGAAAAATCTTGAAGTCGAGTGAGGCAGAACTGATTAGAGTTCAGGACTGGAATCTGCAAAGCTTCACTCATGGATGAAGTTCTACCTCCTGTGAGCTGCCCATGGAGCCCCATGGTGTGCTGGGCAGGTTGAGGAGCAGAGGGCACAAGCAGGCATTTCCACAGCACACAGTCCGGGAACATTTGAAAATCAGAATGCCCAACTTTCCTTTTTTCTTCCTCTTCAAATTGGGCAGATGCTTTAAAAAGCAGTCATTTCTTCTTTAATTTGTAGCTGTTAATTCATTTATAAACTACATGTGCTTCACGAGTGATTATGCTAATGTACTTAAGACTATTTAAACCCTTGCACTGATTAGCCTAACCATTCATTTTAACTACATTGTACAAATAAGATGTTATCTTAAAAATGTGTCTAACAAAACTCCATAATCACAAATATGCTACTTTATTGAACACAACTATTGGCTTTACTGAATTCAGCCACTTACGCTTTAATCCTTAACATTCTGTTTTGCTTTGTATTCATGCGTACTATATGATGGGACTAGGCGGGTGGGACACATTTAGTAGCAAAAGTAACCAGTTAAATTTGTATTTCATCCTGTCTCCAGGCAAAAGAATTTGTGGGGTCACACTCGGCTCATGCATGCAGAGGAGCAAGTGGGCTGTAACCCCTCGGAGGCAGGTGGGATGCACTGGCTCTCTGCCCTGAATTAGCACAACATGGCCCTGGCCCTAGTTTCTGCTCGGAGGTCTGCCAGGTGCTACAGGGCTGCAGGCAAATCACTTAGCCCAGCGGGTCTGGTTTTCCCCATCTGTATGGGGTAATGATGCTTAGCTACCTTTGACGTTTACAGATGAGAAGTACTATCTGAGTCATGGACGTTGTTATTAAAGGTATCTGGAGTGATGATTTCTTTGGGCAGCCTCATGCTGAAGGTGGCTGAGGCCATTCTGGGCAGGTTCCCCTATGGCTGCTGTGGTGTTGGTGTCATCGCCTAGTGTCATTTCTTGATGAAATGATCCAGGGAGTATATAGAGAAATGAGGATCTGTGCTCCCTCTGTACTGCTGTGAAAGCAGCAAGGGTGTTTTGAATCATCCACCTGATACAGAAACCTTGTTGCCAGCTTGCAGAAGGTCTTCTGCCAGCAGAGTCCCAGGATGTGGCTCTGCTGGAGGGACAGAGCTTCCGCCTTTCAATTTGGAGAAGGAGCAAACCCATTCTGCCATCTCTGAGACAAAATCACAGAGCTCTGACATTTTTTTTTGTAAAATCTGTCTTAAGATTAATTTACATTAAGAAGATTTTTGTTTGTGTGTTGTTACATGACCCTGGCATGCTGCAAAGTCAGGAGGGCTGTTCTTTGGGAGGGAGCTGCAGGGCAAGGTGAACTGGTCCCTGTCTGGCCCTCCAGCATCTCAGCCACATTGGTTATGGGCAAGACCATACAGGATGCATGACCTAGCCCCAGAGGAAGCTGAGGAGGACCAGTGGCAATGAGGACGGGCACTTCTAAGCCCTGCACATTTGTTTGGGCTGTTTCACTGGGTGCTCTCAGCAGCAGACATTAGAAGCAGTTAACTGAGCTCTGGGCTTTGTGTGAAGTAACTGCAAGGTCAGAGTAAAACACAACATACTTATCTCAACTCATCTGAAAATTACCCTCATCAACAGCATTGTTTATGCCTGATAGATAGCCTGAGCACCAATTAGGGTTGTCATTTCCTGAGGTGCCATCCGGGGTAGGTGTGCAGGGTGGAGATATAGAGGGAGGGAAGGAGCTCTGTGAGAGGCGAGGGGTGTGTGTGTTAGGACCCTGTGCCAGCTCACCTTGGCATTCTCTATACTCCTCTCTGAAGCAATCTCAGAATTATATCACCTTTTTTTTTTCCTGAGATCAGATGCTGCTGTGTGGAACAAAAACACAGAGGCGTTTCCTGCCCCAAGATGGCCACTCTCTGAGGCACAGCTGCTCAGGCAGGATACAGAGAGAAGGTAGGCTTGTGTTGTGATCCTTGTTTCCCTTTGCTATCAGAGTCGCATTCAGAGAGTCAAACAGGGGGCATCCTCCATCCCATCCTATTCTTCGAAGGAAAGGGGAGATTGGCAGAAGATACAAAACAGAAGAAAATTTAGGAAGATGGCGGCCAGCCTGATCATGGAAGGTGTGATGTGAGAAATATGATAATACAATAAAAAAAAAAAAGAGGCAGAAATGAACCAAGAGGAAAAGTGAGGATCTTGAAGGGGTGATAGACAATGATGTTTTGATATTTACACCTTTTTCTGTGCCTGACAGAGAGTAATTTGTTTCTGGGAGACTCTTTGTACACTGTGCCCTGCTTGGGTACACACACAGGAAATGGATTGAATCTTTTCCTAAAAATTCACAACTTGCATTGACTATTTTAAGAACTCAGATGAGCAAGAGAGAGCAAATTCATCCCAGGATCCATCAGTGGCATGAAAGTATAAGCTCTTCATAGTAGTGTCAGATATCACAAGTGGAAAAAAAAAAAAAGTCCGAGATAGACATCTGTATATCTAACACTATAAAGGTACTTTCAAAAATGTGCTGTAGAAGGAACACATGGAAGAAGCTGCACTACTTTGCTAAAATGTGATATTTAGAGACTAGCTTGCCCAAAGGGGCATCTGCTTATACACATGTGGCCCTGTCAAGCAGAACCCTGCACCCGCCCGCTGGGAATAGGGACACCTGTGCAGGCGGGTGCTGGCTTTTGCATACACAGAAGCTGCTTTTAGGGTCCATGAGTGCAAGCACTCCTCCCTGAACATCTGCAGGTGCGGCTGCATGCAAAGAGTCAAAGGGAAGTTGAAAAGAGGCAATAGTATGTGCCCTTCATGGTGAAAAGTCATGAGTCACACTTCAAAATGCTGTAAGATTCCATATTTTCAGGTTTTTCTCTGCAACCAGAAGGCCAGAGTTTCAAAGACAGCAGGGAATAACCTCCAGGAAAGAGGACTGTGAGCCCAGTAAAGTGTGGGAGCTGCCAACCCTGAAACTTTACCCCCAAATATCTCAAAACAGCTGCAAATGAACTGCCCACAGCACAGATTCGGTGTCACACTCTGTGTCACTGTTGAAGCGTAAGCCAGGAGCCCCTCTTGTTGTCCTTTTAAGAACAGAGAGTTAAGCAAAGAGCTGCACAGCTTGTGGCAACACAACTCCCACCGGAGTGGCAGCAGCAGTGCAGGGATGTCGCACATCAGCATGGCTTCCTTCCTATGCATGTGTGCAAAGGGCAGCCTCAAAATGTGTGTGTGCAGGTTCTGCTTGAGATAAGGCATGTCAAGATAAGCTAGATGCGTAAGGGTTAAACAGCCATCTCACTGCAAAATGGGTAACAGTTGCATTTTAGCATTTATGCTATGTCACTAGTGTCATAAGAGAGTGTTTTTTCTTAAGTAGAGAGATGTGCCGAGAGAGTGTTTTGGACTTTAGGACAGATTATAGAGCAAACTGAAACCAAGTAAACTGTGATCACTAAACCATGAGCACAAATCCATGCTGCTTTTTCTTCCATGCCACTAATTAGGGGAGTTAAAAATCTTACCTACTTGTATGAATTTTTCTAAAAAATTTTCGTGGTCATGAGAGCCACAATATATTGCAAGAGACCTTACTACTGAAAAGCAAATAGGGACATCTGAAAAAGAAAGATTAGTAATAAGAAGACCTAGTCTACGATTTAACTGGAATCAATGAGAATTGTGCCATTTGCCTTTGGTGGCAGCAGAATCAAAGCTGAAACACTGGCTGTGGTTTATTTTAGATTGCTGCCTGTCTGAGTTTAGATTTCAGATACCTCCACAGGATTCTTTTTCTTTTAACTATCTACAATTTATGGCAGCAATATATATTCTAAATATTTTCCTTTACCAGAGGATCAGCTGAGCCTGTGGGTGAGACCAGCCCTTTCCCTTTTTTTCCAAGAGGGGGGTCTGTGAGGGGTGAGTCTAAAGGGGGCAGGTATTGCAGCAGAGGAGGATGTGTCTTGGGACCAGGCCTCCAAAGCTGCATGAATGCAAAGGTGAGAGGTTCAAGCAAGTTGTAATACCCAGCACTTCTCATGTAGAGATATGGGGAGCAGAAGTCAGCTAAATGGGCTGGATATGCAGCAGCCTGTGGGGCGAAAGCCTCAGCAGGTTGTTGACTGAGAACTGAGCTCTAGGGGTAAGGAACTGGTAGGGAAGATGGAGTGGAAGAGCCTGATGTTGCCAAATAAATACTTTATCTCTTGGAAAGTGTGGCATTGTTGTGAATCAGAGCACAGAGGGAAATACCCTCGTGTAGGGAAGAAGGAAAAAATAAGGCCTAAAGTCAGAGGCTTGCAGAAGTCAACAGGGAAATGGTATCCATCTTGGATAGGTGTAACAGTCTGTGCAACATTAATGCTTTTATTTGCATAGCAGTAATCCTGCTGGTAAATGTGTATGATCATCTTTGAGTGATGAATGAAAAACAGTAGTCACTTCGACTTTGAGAACAAACAAAGCAGTTGCTGGGAAAGCAGCATCTTCTGCATCCCCTGCCCGCTCTTTAATACTTGTTAGTGGGAAGGGACAGGCAAGATCTCTGCAGGAGGTTTAGGTGATCAGACAGACAGAGAGAAACTAGTGGTGAGCACTTGAGACACGAGGTGACCTGTAGAATAGATAATTTTGATGTTGGAGGGAGAAGAAAAGCTTTAGAAAACAAAATCCAAGCAAAAAGTCATGAATGTTCATATAGTCATAGAATGTATTGGGTTGGAAGAGACCTCTAAAGGCCATATAGTCCAACCACCCTGCCATAAGTAGGGACATCTCTAACTAGGTCAAGTTGCTCAATGCCCCATCAAGTTTGACCTTGAATGTCTCCAGGAGTGGGGCCTCTACCACCTATCCACCACCATCATATTAAAGAACATTTTTCTAATGTCTGACCTAAATCTACCCTTCTCTAGCTTAAAACCGTTACCCTTCATCCTGTCACTATAAACCCTTGTGAACAGATCCTCCCCTGCTTTCCTATAGGCCCCTTTCAGGTATTGAAAGGTCACTATAAGGTCCCTGTGGNGCTCCAGAGCTGGGCGCAGTACTCCAGGTGAGGTCTCACCAGAGCAGAGTAGAAGGACAGAATTACCTCTCTCGATTCGCTGGCCACACTTTTTTTGATGAAGCCCAGGATGCGATTGGCCTTCTCGGCTGCCATTGGGCATTGGTGGCTCATGTCCAGCTTTTCATCTACTAGTACCCCCAAGTCATCTTCCACAGGGCTGCTCTCTAGCATGTCCTCTCCCAGCCTATATTGATAGAGCTGCTTGCCCCAGCCCAGGTGCAGGACCCTGCACTTGGCCCTGTTGAACCTCATGAGGTTCACCTGGGCCCACCTCTCCAGTCTGTCCAGGTCCCTCTGGATGGCATCCCATCCCTCTGGCATATCAGCTGCACCACCCAGGTTGGTGTCATCAGCAAACATGCTGAGGGTGCCCTCAATGCCACTGTCCATATCATTAATGAAGATATTAAACAACACTGGTCCCAGAACAGACCCCTGAGGGACACCCCTTGTCACCTTTTTCCATCTGGACATCGAGCCATTGACCGCTACTCTCCGGATGCGACCATTCAGCCAATTTCTTATCCACTGAACCTGTATTTCTCCAACTTTGAGAGAAGGATGTTGTGGGGGATCGTGTCAAAGGCCTTGCAGAAGTCCAGATAGATGACATCTATAGCTCTTCCTTTGTCTACTAATGCAGTCACTTCATTGTAGAAAGCCACTAGGTTGGTCAGGCAGGACTTGCCCCAGTAAAGCCATGCTGACTCTCTTACACTGTTGTATAAGGGGGAATGTCTAAGGGGCCAGAGCACTGAAGTAGCAGAATCCTTGTGGAGGCACATATGAAAACTATGAGCATGTGTTGAGCTTCGTAACAGCCTAAAAAAAAAGAAGTGAGGTGCATCTTAAAGAAAAAGTTGTAGTTTGCAGAACTTCTGAGTTTCCTGGAGTGCTCCTGCTGTGGGTCATTTTACCTGACAGGTTTACTGAGGCAGAGCATCATGGCTGTGTTTCCTCCCTGTCCTTTTTTATCTATTCACAGGAGAGAAATGCTGAACATGAAATAGGCACTCAGCTCTGCTCCAGTCCTCTCAATGGGTAGGATCAAGCCATTGATCAAGCCTTCATTATTCAAAGGGATAATGAAAAATCCTCACACGCTTCCCCTTATAAATTGTCTCCCACTGATGCATGTTACTAGAGGTGCTCAGAACTGACACTATCTGACATTTTAATAGAAAGCAACTGATAGGCAATTCTCTCTGCTAGAGCAACCAGAGCTGAAGAGGTAATATAACCTCCTATAAACAAGGACAAATGATGACTGAGATATTTCTATCCCAATAAATTATACAACACATGTTCTGCTGTCCTTGGGTAGGATTCCGCAATTTCTTAAATATTCTAATGTGCAGATAATGTTGAGTTTTGTGCATGTAGGCAGTGTAAAGGCTCAACATGTAAAAGGTATTAGCAAATTATTGCCTGAAGCACAAAGGCCACCTGGACTTGTGTCTACAAAAGTTCCAGTGGCAGTAATCAAATGAGATATTGTTGGGTTGCTCTGAGTAGGAAGGATGTTTTTGTTTTGCTAAAAGAGACTAGAATTTGTGGTGCTGAGTGTTAATGAGACCATTCAAAACTAAAATAAGAGTAGCCTATCTCTGTAAATTGATTTGAATAATCATACTGAAGTTAAAAAAAAACCCTCAAAGAAAACCCCAAACAAACCAAAGCAAAACACATTGTATCAATTTTTACTTCATTGGCATCATTTGAGTGTTATGTGCTTTCTGCATCTCTCTGGGCCACAAATAAATAGATGGGGTCCGTTCCCCAGTGATCTGTATTAGGTTCCCCTTCCTCATTTCAATGTGATTGCATCGTGTTGAAAATGCTCTGGGAGAATGCATGCATTCAGATACTCTTACAAAAACCTCTCAAGAACAAGAACAATTGGCATTATAGAAGGCCAAACTAATTTCATTGTCTGTTGTTGAGCTTAAAAATTCAGTTTCTCTTTAACAGGTTTTCTCTGCATGGTTTCATGAAGGATAATTTTTAGAGGAAGGTTGCGCAGAGGGGGCAAGGGTTCAAGGAGCGAGAGAGATCTCCATGAAGTGAGATTTATCTATTCACTGTGAATCCAGAGCCTGACAATTATGACATATGTATCAGCCCAGAGGTAAATACAAAGGAGTTTATTAATGTGGGTGGCGTGATTGGCATGGAATAGAAATAGTAGTTAGCATTTATAAAGTAGTATTATTACAATTAAATTAAACAATTTTAATATAATAGTTCAAACAGACAACATCCTTTTTAAAGGTAAGAAACTGAAGCATATTAAGGCTTAATGACACACACAGGGTCACACTGCGAGTTTGAGGGATAAGCAGCTGAATTGGAAGACCTGACTTCCATTATAATGCTCTACATTAGATAACAACCCGCAACAGAAAGAATGAGTGGAAATAAATAAAGGCAGATGGAGAATGAAAGGAAACGTGCGTAAGTGTTTGAAATAAATATGTGCAGTGGGCAAGAATGAAACTGGTAATTGAAACCTTTGCTGACTTTTAAAGAGAATTAAATGTATTTGCTTGCAGTGCATTTGGACTAACAGGCTTCTGAAAGGGATGATGGGGCCTGTGAGAGAAAGTGAAACCATTTACTGCGGATGTTGCTAAAAGCTATATTTTTGCCTCCATTTTCAGAAAGGAATAAGAGGACAGATGGCAGAAATTTCCCAAGGGAGAAAAGAGAATTACTATAGAAGATCAGGATCAGACCTGCACAGGTGATCATGAAATCAAAATGCCTGAAAACTCAATTTTTCAAGGTCAATATAACCCATGCCTAGGTAACCAGCTTCTCTGAATTCTGAGGCAAATGGGACAACGTGAGAAAACTGGAAGATGCTAGAAGACTGGTAAGACTGTAATGTCAGTGATGAGTTAGAATCAAAGTACATCAGAATATTATCAGCTGGGTGGTTTCTATTTTATGTTTGTTTCTGTACGAACTCATCACTGGAGTTATCAGAGCTTCTTCAGTAACGTCAACCATGTGATCTTGGCTCTCTCAGCCTCTCCTTCCGGAAGAACAAGTGTGTCTTGGAGCATTTTTTTGTTATTATTAGTGTTTGTATTGTAGAATATTTGTTGCAACAGGATGGGCTGAAAAATGTGCCTTGTACCTGAAGTGGAAGGTCTTAGGTTAGGGAGAAAGTATTTCAGGGTATTGCTTGCTCCTAGAAGAGGTCTGATTGGGCTGGAAATTGCTGGAGATTTAGGAAAATCTCCCTTGCCATAGCTGTTGACCTTATCTCCAGCTGACTTGTGCCTGCTTTGTCTGTGCTTTAGGGATAAAGACCCTTTTCAGATATGACCATCAGACTACCCTTGTACAGAGGAATGTGGTTCTGTTCCAGTCCCAGTCTAACAACCAAATTCTGTGAGATGTCTTGCTCCTAATATTGTAGGAGCCAAGTGCCTTAGAGTCTTTAAAATCTGTGTACATTCTTCCAGTTTTGTTCATCTAGCAATTGCACAAGTATACACAGTGCCCCTGTGCTTTTGTATCGTTTAAGTGAATACTGTAGCATGAAAAGAGACAATTGCCATGAGGAGGATACTGGAAAAGCTGAAGAGAAATATAGTGATACAGCTTAAATACTGTGATTTGATTATTCATAGTCAGCATGATTGTGTGAGAAATGCTATACGTACCGAAGAGAATATTTTTGGTTTGACTTCTCTGAGGAGATGCAAAGAATTTCAGTGGATTGACATTTTGATTAGAATTTAACTTACAGACCTCATGGAACAACTGGATATTACAAATGTAACACAAGGTAATCAAGCCTATTTTGTGCTGAGGAGCAGATTCCTAGTTTTAGGGAGCCTCTTCCAGGCCAGCATCCAGAGCGTTATCTCTCTTCTTGGTGGACATCAGAGACTTGCCAAGGGAGGCATGAGCTCGAGGAGATGCTCAAAAAGTACTTCATTTCCCATGTTGTTGGTAATGACTTCCTCTTACATCGAATCCTTTTGTCAGGTCACAGCAGAACTGGTGATGGGTTTGACGATCACCTTGCTGGATCCTGGTTGAACTTCTCTGGAAGAATTTATGTCCAAAGTAAGAACAATTTTTGGACAACTAAGAAAAAGCCAGAGAATAATTTGAGATGGAACTAAAAAGTTACTAGTGCCAACCACTGAACTGTGTCAGTGACACTTAGGCGCTCCTGAATTTCATATAGCCTCACTTTTATCTCTCAGAATTTGTATTTTTTTTTTAACTAAGAGCATTTTTGCTAACATTAAGAAACCACTTGTAATACCTGTTGTCCCTCATTCACATGTCATTACTAAGTCTAACTCACAAATATTGAGGGGTGTAATACACAGCATGTTACCCTCATCTGAAAGGTGCAAGTACTGATGCAAAAAGTTACTTACCCTGCAAGTATGCCTCATGTTGCCTGCAATAAATATCTCTTTGAGGGAAAGAATAGATGTCGAAGAGGTCATGCATGGCTTATGTTGATGGAAGCTATGTTTGTGCCCAGTACAGTAAAGATACTGTTCAGTACTTATCTTCCTTGTGAAAATATTACTATTGGAATAGTACCGACATATCTGTGTGTCCATCATCTCTCATGCAAGCATCAGCTGGGAAGTTCATTCTGCCCCATCACATACGTAAGTGCTCATGCAAATCTATATTCTGCATGAGTGTCAGCTGTCCCTGTGATCACACTGCTGACACTTCTAACTTGATCTGCCGGCATTTCATTAAGGTACCTCACGAGGTGGTGCTTCTGGATGAAGCTTTGCCCAAAGGCACTCCCGTGATGGAGGTTAGGTAGGGGCGTTAGGCCCAGCTGTGGGGTGTATATGATACAAAAGGTTCACAAGCCTTGGAAATAGCCTTTGCAAATTTTGCCATGCACTTGAGAAGCTCAGCTCCTCCCTGCCTCAGTGTTGCTCACAGTGCTTAGTGGTTTAGTGCCACCGTTCACATGGGCCTTCCCCGTCACCTTCCCAGCAGTGCTGGGGAGGAGATTTGTGCTCACACAGCGTCTTAAGTCCAGATCAGAGGTGTAGCTCGCTTGAGTAGGATGCAGGTGGTGGGAGTGGGAGTGTGCAATCGCTCGCAGTCGTGCTGGGTGACAGCTAACCAAGACGGCTTCCTCCTCCCACGCACAAGGGCCCAGCTGAGAAGTGCTGTGAACGCAGTGTCGCTTGGATTGCTTCTCTGTTCTCACTTGCTGCTGAGATGAGCAGTGGGGTCTCAGTCGGAGCGGGTGGGATGAGGTCACATCCTCTGTACCATGTCAGAACAGGAGTGATGAGCATCTCCCATCGCAGTGCATGAGGAGACAGCTTCCAGAGTGGTTTGGTGGCACTGGTAGTTCTTGGTGTGTTGTCATCCTCTGAAGAGCAAGTTCCCTTTGTTCAGACTTATTTCTTACACCAAATGCTGACCAAAGTTACATGTTGGTCTACACCAGCAGCAAATTTGTCCCTGGGGTTTTCATCCTTTGGTTATTTAAACCACAGTCTTATGAATGATCAATGTGAAGTGGGCTATGAAGAAGAAAACTAATTCTCTCTCAGTTCATTGTAAGGTATTCTATATACTTTAAATCAGCTGTGTATAAAATGGTCAACCTCTTTCTCATCTCATGGCAGGACTGTAGTTTTCTCCTTGATTAGATATGGTGTCTGGCTTAATGTGGGCTGAGGCTGGTTGAGTAGACCTGGTTATTGTATTTACTTGTGCAGTAATTGAGATTGATACTCACCGAAATCTCAGCAAGAGTTGAATAAAATTTCATTCTATGGCAGTCAAAGGTGCTGCTTTGTATGATGCCCAGCACAGTGGTCCATCACGGGGACTCCTCAGTGCACTGGTAATAAAAAGAATAAGTAGTAAAGCTACATTTTATAATAGTTTAGTGAGGGTGTGTTGTTTGAATTGAGGTTTACAAGAACACAAGAACATATCTTCACCACATCTCTTGCCTACCTTTTCAAGGAAATCTTGAAGACCTTTTTTTTTTTCCTCTTAAGTCTAGTTTTTTTTATACCTATGATTCTATGTATGTTGTGTATTATGAACATCAAGTATGCACCTCTGTCCAAGCTGCAAACTGCTACTATGGATAGAGTACTGGTAGGGATAATGAGTAGGAACTAAATTTACATTCTTCTTCTTATTATTTTTCTTTTTTTT